>WBNP01004373.1:0-62608 GCA_013401095.1 Passerina amoena
GATCTTACCTTCCTCCAACAGCTACATCTGACCACTGAGAAAAAAAGCTTTTCTTGAAGCCATGAACATAAATCACAGGAAAGGAAGGAAAATCCCCACTTGCATCCCTCTGGGGTCCTACCTCTCAGGAGAGAAAATGATGAAAAAATGTTGTGGTTGCCACTGTGTGCTGTTTTTTCATAAATGCCTATACACTTGGGAGAGCATTTCAACAGATATTCTCCAGAATGTTTTGGTTTTTTTTAAATTATATTTGCAGAACAACATTTCATCACAACACATGATACTACATGATGTTGATCTTAGCTACATCCCCTGCTTTTATAATTTATTAATTAATCAATTATGATAAAGAAAATTAGCATTGAAAAGTTAATTGAAAAAGCACAAGATATTTTGTCATTTTACTTCAGAAAATTTACACATGAGCACCCCTGGAAATGCAAGGAAAACAAATAAGCTACAATATTTTTTTTTCTTTTTAATACAACTATATCAGAAATACTACCAATGCCAGTTTTTTAAACAGATTGATATTTTCTTCTTCTGAAATGTTCTGCTTGTATTTTTTCCAGGCAATTCTTCAGGAAACTCGATGAAGACTTAAAAAATATGTATCATAAAAAGGGGTGTGAGGATAAATAGAGTAATGGGAAGAGATCATGTAAAGCATGAGCTATATGGGGATAATGACATTAAATGCAGAAAATAGAAAAAAAAAAAGAAGAAAAGCTGGTTTATTAGTAGTGATAATGAACAGGGCTGGAAAAACTGGATTTGGAGTGTCACTGTGCACTGCTATGCACTACCTGCTATGCACTACTTACAGTAGTGTAATGCATAATATTTAGTGTCCTGAAAGATTGATATTTTCACCATTTGCCTCTAAATAGATTTTTTTTTAAATAAAACCCCAAACATGTAATTCACTGTTAGAAGTTTTGCACTTAAACTGGCATCAGCTAGAAATGGAAAATGATCAGGGATACAAAGCATAAAACCACTATAATAGATACAGGTGTAAGATGGCAAATGCAGCTTTCTCCCTATTTTTTTTTTTTACCTTGGTCACTTCACTCTGGTTAATTAGGAAGGCCTAATGATTTGTATTTCCCATATTAAAGCCTATAAAATAATTTAATGCATTTCAATGCAGCATGCTTTGCCTCCAGGCTTTGATTGTAAATACAAATGCTGGGGCATAGAATGTTTTTACAGAGGCTCTGTCAGGGGAAAAAAATAGAATTCCTAGCTGGGAGACAGTATTAAGTAAAGTATGGCACTAAGGTAAATTTGATCACAAATAATGATCATTTTGCTAAGTAGTTTTCTCTTTAAGTTCTGCAGGAATACTTGTTCCTTCATGTTTCATTCAATTTCCTGATTTGCTGGATTTCAGCACAATCAAACTACTTTTTTTTATCAATTCAGTGCTACTTAGAAAGTTATCATACTGTCAAAATTCCATTATCTTTATTGCTGTTGCCTTCCTTAAGAAATTACTTATTGATGAGTTTAGAAAGGAAGATTTATTTCAGAATTGATGTGCAATTTACAGCCATATTTGTATGACAGAAAAACCATGACTGTTCACTTGGATTATACAGAGCTACTGAATCAGACTGAATTCCATTTAAACCTTTCAAAACAACTGGGATGCTGCAGAGTATTTGAGGTTTCATTCTGGAAGGTGATGGCCTGCTTAGAAACTTCAGAGTTTTGTTGAAAGCTTAATCAGATGTTCCCATGACCTGATTGTTGTGGTGATGAACTTTTAAAAATAACCCATGGGTGACCTCCTTTTTCATTACCCAAGCTTTTAAAATGTTATGTGTGTAACATACGGAATATGAAAAGAACCACAGTCACTTGTTGCCAGTGCAAATTGGTTGCTTCATGTCAGCACAACAGCCACAACTTGTATTTTAGAACTTTACTTACAATCTGGTTTTAATCTAAGTCAGGCTTAAATTTTGGCAGGCCAAGTCAGCTTGGCAAGCTGCCCCAATGGGTCTTAGAGGCTGAGGTGAGCACAGATATTCTTAGATTTGTCTAAATCTAGTTTATGCATAGTTTGTGTGAAATATCACTATGCAGGGAGCCAGTACGAACTAGAAAAGCATTCTTCTATTTCGTTGAGATCTCAGTATAATTATTTCAAATGTTTTCTTTATGTAAGTAGAATGTATGTATGTTTGTTTATGTAAGTAGAATTTATGTGTGTTTTGTGTATGTAAGTATATGGCCACCCGTAATTTAGGATCATGTTATTGGAATAGGTAATTTAATACCTTAAAATGGTAACTTTTAAGGTTGTTACACAGAGCTAAATGAGAATTTTGAACGTTTATCTTTTTTTAACTATTAATGTAGATTTTTTTTACATAGCTGGATGTATAGCTGGACTGAATATAGAGACCTAAAAAGTCAACTATGTTTCACCTCTAAGGATCTCATAGCCTCACTGTTCCTAGACTTTCCATTCCCCTTCTTCCTTGTATTCTGGGATGGCATCAGCTTTAAAATTCTGCTGTGGGCAGAAACAGTTTTCACTACACCAGGGTGCTCAACATCCTGCCCAGCCTGGCCTTGAGAACTTGCAGTGATGGGGGCATCCACAGCTTCCCTGAGCAAATGGGAGATGCTACATCTGCTAGAGATGTATGATTTATCTTTTTCCTTTCTACAGGAATATTACAGGGAATTAAAAAGCAAAAAGTCAATGATGCCATTAGATACTCAGAACTCCTACACCACTTTATTGAATTAGATATTCTTTAAGCATCCTGTGCACACAGAAAGTCAGTGAATATGGGAAGTAATGACAACAAAAGCAAAAGGGAAAGACCATAATTGAGCTTCACAGAAAATGCGCCCTGTAACCTCTTTTATGGAATAAAGTCATGCCCAAAATATGAAAAGGCTGATTGACAACTGACAAAGGCTACCACATCAAATTTAGGAATTTACTTGTCTGTAGTTTTGATGGTGGCACTTTGCTGCTGGTTAATGGATGTTCCTTATTTCACCATGTTCACCAAACAAGGATGTTTCCTTATTTGCATTTCCATGCAGGTAAAATAAAATCAAAGTCATAGGACTTAATTTTCTCTGGAGAAATTTTCTCTGGAGTATGATGAAAAGAAAATCATATTCTGCCAAAAACCCGTTTGTCTCCAAAAACATATGGGAAGACCTAAAATCTAGCTTGCTAAAACTTGCCATTCACATAATAGCAGCATCAGCTAAAGGATTTTTATTTAAAAATTAAACAAAAAGCAACATATTTTCAATTAGAATAGATAGAAACTATCAACATAGCAGCAGTGTTTTGCTTCGTGTGCACGTGTCTTGTTTTAATTTATTATTTTTGTATTTATTTGCTAGCTGTGGTCTTACTAACAGAATTTGGTTTACTAACTGAATGCTTATTTTTCCAGAACTTGCAGAGATTTGGCAAAGGAAATATATGTAGATCCAATATTGAGGGTTTTTTCCCCATTCTAAGGATGTACAAGCACAAGCTATTTCTTAGAGATTTTTGACTCCAGAAGTCTAGTCCCCAGCTCATCTGGGGACTAGACTTCCTAGCTCATCTCTTTCCTTGCCAAAGCTCATCTCTTTCCTTGCCAAGGTCCTGGTGCTATTTAGATTCAGCATTCAGACATGGTTATTTTCAGTCAATATATATGCCAGATGTACAGAAAGAGGAAAAGCTGGAGAGCTGCAGTAGAAACATACTGACAGGAGACAAGAGCTGACTGGAAGATCAATCCCTGAGCCCACTACCCACTCTCACAGAATCACTTCCTTTTCTCTGTTTATACCAAGGCTGCTAAACTCTGAGGGAGAGGTATTTTCTTCCATAAAGCTATCAAAAAAAAGCTTGAAAAGAAAATCCCCAGTGATAAAAAGTGGTCATTTCTTGAACAAGTTTGGTCATAATTGTAGGAGGCTTTACACATCAGTGGAGGCAAATACAAACTCATAATTCTGTGTGTACTTCTCTATCAGCTGTGATACCATTTTTGGAACCAAACCAATTCTATTTAAGCCATTGTATCACAAAGTCCATTTGTGCAAACAAGCGTTATGTGCTGAGTACAAAATAGATGAGGTGCAATTTTACACCTATTGTTTGGAGGAGATACTATGTGATTTTATTTGATTCTTGTCATGTTCCAATATGGGGAACTGCAAGTTCTTTGAAAAATAGATGGTCTAGAATGAAATTTAGTCAACCAAAACAACATTGTACCTGAGAACTGTTTGTTGGTACCAATAAACAAACAAAAAATGGAGCTGCCCTACTAAAGAGGGCTAGAAAAGACAGGAGGAAGGAAAATGGAAAAGGATGAAGGTGAGGCAGGGGGAAGAGAGAGAGAGAGAGGGGAGACAGAGACACAAAGCTGGCATTAGCACCAGAGGCAGGGACATGGGGGTAAAGCAGGCAGGGCTTTGGTCAGGGACACAGGGAGGAAGGACAGACATGAGGGTGAACAAGAGCCAGCAGGGGCAGGAGAGCCAAAAGGCAGGCTGAGGCCAGGGCAAGTAGTACACGTCAAAAGACCAGAGCCAAACCAAAAAAACAAGACCAAAAGGCCTCCAGACTCAAAAATGCCAAAAAACAAGGCACAAAAAGCCCCAGTCACCAAGCCCAAAGCTAAAAAGACCGCAGCCAAAAGACAAGTCTCTAAAAGCCCCCAGGAACTTGTTGAGGAGTTGCTCTTATACCCCTGGCTCCTCCCAAAGTCTCTCCAGCTGACAGGAGACCACTGGCCCAGTCCAACATTCCAGTGCAGTCTATTGCTGGAGACCTTTCACCATTGATTGGAGAAACCTCTCTGGGGAGTGCAGCATCCTTGGTGGTCTCCTGCTGACTGCCTGCCCCATGTGAGGTGTGAAATGGTTACCAGGCAAAGTCTCCCCAGAGACAAGGGGAGACTTTCCTCCATCTTCTGGCTGCCTCCAGCAAGTGGCACATGTGCACCCCCTCTCCTACACGCCTCTGACAACCAGTACTGAGACAGAAATCAAAGGCTCCTCACAGTTCTTTAATATCATACATAATATAGTCACATTTTGGACTGAGAAATGGATGTTGTGGAAAGAAGATGGAGTTGACAAAATGCCTGACACTTGTTGGGACGTTTTATGTCTTCAGTTTAAGGCTGAATTTGTGCTGAATTTTCTCTGGTTTTGACAGCAGTGTAATGGTAAAAAAAATACAGTAGTGGAACTTCCAATGAAGTATTCTGGAATCTTTGCTATCACTAAATGATCTTTAAACCATAGAAAGTAAATCTCCTCCTTTTCCACTGCTTAGTCCTTCAACTTATATCTACAAGAGTATATGAATTAGTGATCACTGCCTGTAGCTAACCTCCTCTGAGATTCATTTTGTTGGTTGGTTTCAGAATGAAAAAGAACAAGAATAATCCAAAGCTCTATCCTTCCAGGCACAGACTTCAGAGTACACAGTATTGCAAATTATTCTTCCCTCCTGCTAAACATTGATCCAAAAGCCTTGCAATTCTAACATGAAAATCACAGCAATGCTCCAAGTAATTGCATCTGACAGGGCACAGCTCAAATGCAGGAATGTCTATCTGGATCAGGACCAGAAAGCTGTATACCTTGCATGATCAAATTCATACTCATTAAAGAACCACAGAATTTGATTCAATTCATTATGCTGTTATTGATCTTCATTGGGGGAAAAAAGTTACAGATCTGCCTAGCTGGAAACAGGTAGTAGGTATTTTAATATATCTTGATGGTATTTCTAGTGTTTGGTTTTGGTTTTCACCAGGAATGGGTCTTGCCTATATTTTCTTCAGGTGATTCACTTTCTCCCTTACAACTGATATAGTTCAACTTTGAAAACTGCATAAGATTTACCTGCATGTGTGGGTGGCTTGGAATGTGAGATGCATATTTAAAGTAGTACTGTGGATGTATTTTACACTTCAGTGAGTTCCAAACATATTGCATTGTGCTAGTTACACAAAATATTGTACTGGGTTTTCAAAGGAGCTTCATTTCATGCTTATTATCAACTGGAATCATATCTTCCTCTGGCAGAAATTATGCTAGAATCTGCAGTAGCAAACAGAAGGTTCTTCCTGAAGGATTTCATCTTCCCTGTGCCATGCTTATTATAGTTAAACACATACAGGCATTAATGCACAAGGAAGAGAGGTCTCCTTAATATTTGGAAAGCCAAGAACAGAATAGATATGTAAATAATATTTTTGATTCATACTATAGACCAAATAATTGTTTTGATGCACACAGACAAAAGCACCAGAGAATTGGCTAATTAAAAATATCATCCAAAAAATAACATAAAAGTAGTATGAATGAAATTAGGTATTCATTCATCCCCTGGTTTTGTCTGTTTTGTTTTGAACACTTTTGATGAGGAAAAAAGAATTTGCTGAAGTCTAGAAGCTTTTTTTAATACTGTTGGTATCCACAGCAGCTTTTAGCTTGTAATTGAGTCCAAAGAGCATTCATCTTTAGTACTGAGTATTGATATTTATCCTCCCAAGTGATGGTGTCCACATGGCTCATACAGTGCCAATCTGCTTAGGTATGCCTGTCCTGGATTGCTTGGCTGGGATTCTGACACTGTAGTTTCCACTTTTCTCAGAACTGCCATTTGAGCTCAGGAGAGAAAGCATCTGCACCAGAGTGGTGCTCACGTACTTAATGACTATACAGGGGGAAAAAATAAGTGTTTCTCTCAGCTCTGAGGAGAATCTTGATGCCGGCAAGGGGGGTTATTTACAGACCACGAACGAGACAGGGCTGCTGTGGAAAGTGCCTTGAGCTGTTTATTTTTCAGCATCAGTCTCATTACATGGTTATGACAATGGGAAGATGCCAGCAGCTCACAATCCAGGCAACAGGCCAGAGAACTTAATGTTACAACTCACTTTATAAGCTTCTTGACCAATCACACAAAGCAAAAGCACACTGACAGTAGTTCTATCCAGTCACCATAAGCACACGTACCTTTGGTTAAAACAGTGCTTGCTTATTTCAAATACAATACCTGCTTGTAAGCCTTAAAACACAACACACAGAGCTCCATTATTAAGCTTTAACCTTCCTAATATCTTGCTAGATAAACTTTCTGCAGCTTAGAGAGCTATTCAGACAAACGTTAATACACAGACCATTGTTCTATTTGCCCTTGCTTTTCTACAGTTTAAATAATTTTTCTTCTGGCCTATGTCATAACTGCTGCTTAGCTCTGCTCACAGTTCTGCTGTATCTGAGGCCTGCCTTTTGCAGCTTTCCCAAAACGCTCTATTTTTCTGCATTCCCACAAATCTGAAGTATTGGTCACAATTTGGTTCTAATCCTCATCCTCCTTTGATTTTGGGGTGAATACTGACTTATCGACTAACTCATATAATTCATTCTTCTATGTGGTCACAGGAAAAAAAACAAAACAGTCTGTATATTTTTTGAACATAATTTCTTTTTTCTAAAGACCCCCAACTTTTTGACCCATTTAGAAAGCAATCCAAAAACCAGGTCTGTGTTTTCATGGATTCATAGCAGACTGGTTACATTTGGTCTTGTTCTATCTGATTGCAGATCTTCTAAGAAATGTGAAAATTTCTTGCAAAATCCCATATCCTGATAATTGTTTTCTGGAATAGGAAAGGATTTTAATCCCTCAAGCGGAGACTTGAATTCTGCTAAAATCTGTAATGTGACTCACATGGTTTTGTCTTTAAGTAAGGGATGTTACAACTTTCTTATCCGTATAAATAAAATCTATGCTGATTTTAACCCAGTGAACAGCAAGTGTTGGAAGTTTCAGGAGACCTGGAATCAGAAATGCCAGCTGTAAGAGGTGTGATATTTGCATAAAAAGTCTGACAACTGACAGAGATGTTCTTCTGAAAAAAAAATTTAAGTTTCTGATAATTAAGAGGTTATAGAAATCAGTGTCTTTAGACCAGATTTGGCAGTGTCCTTTTCCTGAGAATTTGTGGCTGAATATGTCATTAAATCTGTTCTTTAATATTTTTTACAAATTTTGTCTCATTTTCATTCAAGTACCTGTGCTGGGTGAAGCTCAGATTGATTTCTTTTTATTCACCACTGTCTGACAGCCTTTGAATACAGACAATATTTTATGTAAATGGTTCATTACCCACTAACTGCATTACAGGCTTTGGCTCAAATTCTGGCATGTCCTTACAAAAATGTCTTTCATAATATGAAGACAAAAGCAATGTCAAATCTAGAAGAAGGTATGCAAATAATTTTCAAATGGATCAGAAAACAAATTTTAATGGTGTTTCAAACCCCTGGTATTCTGACCACAAAATTAAAATACTTCCTATAACTTTCAGTTCATTTTTTATAATTAACTCTTTATAATGTATAACAAACTCTTTATAAATATAACTCTTTAAAATGTAGGAATATTAGAAAAGCTAGACTTTTGACTTCTATGTGTTTGATCACAAATCATAAAAATAATATATTTCTATTCTTAAAGGTGTGCTGACTCCAATGTTATTTTTGCTTTTTTTTTTCATATGTAGAATTTCAGTGCCTACAAACACCTGCTTTACTTTCATAGATTTTTTCTACTTTAAAGATATACTCCTGCTTTTGACTTCAGAGGAAATATTTCTTTCAACCTAATTTTGTAAATTAGCTCTTAAGCTGAGCAGAGGATAAGACACCTTCCATTAACATATTTTCTTAGTAGCTTGAAATACAGTCTTTGAAAAAAAGAAAAAGAGATTCACTCATCCAACTGTGTTTCAGAATTCCATAAAATGGCTAAAATATTTATAAGGTTCTTTGTCATAAGCTTATTTAAAAGAATTTAGACTCTGAATGATCTAATTAGCTGTAACTGTTTGTTTTGTTAAATTTCATATAAAGTTCGTCATTCTCTTTTACACAATTATACCGTCAACAGTCTGATCTCTTACATTTTTATATGATGAAAATAGCTATTAAGAAAGATCATATTATAAAAGAAAGGCAAAAATGGAAAATGTTTTTGTAGTAATTTAAATTAACATACAAGGAAATTAATGTGGTTTTCTTACAGCTCTGTAGTAGAAAGCTGAAGTTGTTTACCTAACACAAATATTAATGCACCATATTTAATGTTATTTTTTTTCTCCCTTGAAGACTCTAAGGAGACTTTTGTGGGCAGATTATCAACTGCTTAGGTCTGCCTGGTTGTTGCTGATTTTTAAATTGTGTTTGCGCTTTTGCAGATGTGCCATCAAATCCGTACGGAGTACGAGTTTTAGAGCTGTCCCAAACCACTGCCAAGGTTTCCTTCAATAAGCCAGACTCACATGGAGGTGTGCCCATTCACCACTACCAGGTGGATGTGAAAGAGGTAGCCTCGGAAACCTGGAAAATAGTTCGCTCCCATGGAGTTCAAAGTAAGTATACAAAAAATAACTGGAAGCATTTTAACTGAGAAGAATGTCCAAGGAAAATACTGTAAGTATTTCTCAACTGTTTCTTTATTTGTCTTAGTCCAGTAGCTGTATGTCTGTATTAGTGCAGACCTCTCTACACCTGTTAGAAATAGTCTTTCAACTCTGTAACTGTTCATTTCTTTATTAAAAAAATTTATAATTGTTATCTATTTTTCATGTCCAGCCAAAAGGCAGCTTTTGAGGCCATACATTTCAAAGAGAGTAGAAATGACATTGCTTTTGAGAATGTGCGTTATGTATGCAGCTGAAAGAATAATTTTAAGTAAGCTGTTATATCATATTTAATCCTGGGCACTAATTACTGATTGTGAGCTACTTAGTAACTTTCTACATACCTGTTAACATTCAAGATACCTGTTTCAAAAGCATAACGTTTCAAAAGCAAAACATTAAATGCCCTCTAAAGGGGTATTTACTTGCATGCCTCTTGGCAGGAAAGAGCATAAGCCTGCCCAAACAGACAAGAGTTCTTTAGGGCCCTGATGAGCTGGGGAGTTCATACAGAGTAAAGTCAACTCTTGTATCCAAATATGCTTTTTGGTATTTTCATTGCTATTTAAGGCAGTCTGAAAAGTTTTCTGATTAATACTTCAGCAGGTAAATGGTTTTGCAGTGATCAGCAGAGTCAAAGGAGACAAAATGTTACAAATTTAAAGTGTGTATCTCTTTCCCTTTCACATACTGTAATACAAAAATTCTACACTATCTGAACATGCTCAAAATTACAGAATTATTTCAAAGGAACATATAATAAACATTTAGTTGACATGTTTGAAAAAAAGGTTTATAACTCCTTATCTTTTGTTTTTCTTAGCTCAACACTGTAACTGTGTGTATAAAGGTAATAATGTAAACCATAGTAACATTCATTTTATTCTGGTAAAGCTTGAATTTCTCTCAATGCTAGAAGATCTAAAGAAGAATGTGCTTGCCCTCTATTTGCAGGGCAGGCACATTAATGGATATTGGTATACTTCTTCCATTTTTTTCATGCAATGTTGCAGATCAAGTTAGAGACTCTTATTCTCATAGCTACATATATTCTCAAAGATCATCTCCTTCAATGAATTTGCCATAATTGTTTTCTGATAGGAACTATATAAAATAGTAAAACCTGAAGTGACCAGTCTGCATTGGAGGGTGCAAAGTACTCAAATGAGTAAAAACCCAGTGACTACAGTCAATCAGTCAATCACACAGATGATTGATTTCATTGTAAAGCCAGAACAAACACATGTCCTCAGTGTTAAATTTGCAAAAAACATATTCACCTTACTCCCTATAAAACTTTCTTTCATGTTATTTCTGTTGTTGGGATGTTGATTAAAATATGATTTGATTACAGTAGGAAAGATGTGTAATTTGACAGACCCTTATTACTAGAGTTGACTGGAGCTGCCTTCTTCAAAAAATTCACTTTCCTTTTGAAACATTCTTCCAGCAGTGAGTGTTGTTGCTCACTTTGGAGATTTCTGTATAACATGAATTGATCTTGGAATCATTTTGGTACAAGACTTGTTTGAACTTGTTCTATGATTCCAAAGTTGGTGGGGAGTGACAGGTACAAATACCTGCAGTCCTTATGCAACTTTATGACCATGAAGGAGATTGGAGCATTTAGGATCTCTGCTGCCTCTCCTACTCATATTAAACATTTCTTTGGCAGAGAGCTGTATTACTTCCTGCATACTGTCTTATTATTTTCCCCCATTCTCCTTTGTATACTTTACTGTCCTTTTTCTCATGGACAATTTCAGGGGGTATGCCATCTTGCAAGCATGTGTTGTCCTCTTCATTTCATTTTCTCCTAATTGTATGCTGAGAGGTTTTGTTGAGAAAACAAAATAGGTCACACTTACGATTTTGGACATATTAAAGATACCTCCTAATAGCATATGTTGCCAAAAATTACTCCAAGTGATGACAAAAACTAGTAAATAAGAATACATCTGAAAAGCCATCTTTGTCTACAAAGAGTCATGTAATAAATACATAAATATTGAAAGGACAGTGGGAAATATTAAAAATTAATACCAAATTCATAATTAATTCATGATGTTTTCTGAAATCTCTACTGATATACCCCTGTGTAGAAAGATTGAGACTATATATCCTATATTTCTCTGAATTGCTCTCTGAACTATTTTAGAAATCAATAACTACTTTAGATTGTCAAACATTTACTAAACAGAAGACATCTTGTTTTCATAAATCTTATTGAAGCTACATTTTGTAGTTGTATAGGGAAATCAAAAGTGACCTGGTTTCATTTATCATAAATCCCTGCAGATATTCTATAATAGGTTGAAAACTTGTTCTGTTTGTGAAGTACTATAGGGCCAAATCAGAAAACCAAAACATGTTACCAAAGCACAAAGATAACAATCCAGAACAGAAGAACCTTTTGCAAATGGAGATATCAAAAAACAAACTTAGTATCCTTTTTTAAAAAGGAAATGCTGATAAATTTAAATTGAATTCTTCTGGAATATTGAGCCTTTGCATGTTCTGGGCATTCAGAGGGTTTTAGCCATTTTTCTAAAACATCCATTTAAAATTCTCTTCATTTATATTTTACCTTACTTACAGTGCCATGTTAAGATAACCTTGAGATACCCTCTCCAAAATCCCTATTTTCAATTCATGAAATATTTTTCAATGAAGCAAAAGCTTCTTTGTGTAAAGCTTCATTAGTGTGTAGGTGCTTTTTTTTTTTTTTTTTTTTGCTTTGTTTTGCTTTTATCTTTCAGCTTCTTGAGACATTTAGGATACTTTATTAAAAGGATAATAAGAAGTACATAGTCTTGGGACAGTTTCTGATTGTGCTTAAGTAATGAAGAACCACTTTCCTAGCATGCCTCAACATCATCTCAGCTAAGAGGAGGATGTTTAGAATGCAGTCAGTTTTCTGTATTACCTTTTGTAGTTGGATCATCATAATTTCCACACTCACTCAATATTCCTTAATGGAAACAAAACCACTTTTTCCATCTGTTCACATTTTAGGGATGGTTTATTGGTAAGATTCAGATAGAAATGCTGTTTACACAGGGACAGATAACTGCTTGCGCATCTCAAGTGGTGGCGCATGTATAATGCATGGGCTGTGATTTTTTCCCGGTTGTAAGTGACAAAATATTCTGAAATTTTACAGGATGGTTATTTATCAGTCAGATTAAACACAGGAGGGGTAAAACTGCAGACCTTTCTTACCACAATGTACAAAACGTGCCAATTCCAAAAACACCATCAAGGGAAAGAGACAGAAAAACTTATGTGCAGGAAGATGTTGTACCTGGAAGACTGTTAGAATTCCAACACAGGGATGTTCAAAGCTTCTGCTCCCTCTCCACTGTGACTTAAAGAAATAATTTAGCTGTCCTCACACAGTAACAAAGAACAACCATAAAGTGGTAGAATTCATGAAAAATTATTTTTAAAATTAAACAAGCCTTACGGAAATGTAGCTACAGAAGCAAGTTTATAAATAAAACATTAGTAGGTGTTTCAAAAACTTTTTGAGAATAATTGCTCCTAAGGTTTTATACATAGCTATTGGATCATAACCAAATGAAAATTAATGCTAGCAAGGTATTAATTTTCATTTGGTTATGATCCAGTAGCTATGTATAAAACCTTTTGCAACTAATATTATAATAGTTTTATTTGTATGAAAACCACAATAGATGCTTATCAAAGTTGGTAGGTATTCTGCAGTCAATCATCCAGTAAATACAAATAAGTTTAATCAGGATGATTAAGCAGTATGAAGTGGATTCTATGCAAATCCAGTCTGCAATTCTCTTCATTTTCCCTTTCCTTCAAAAAAGTAAAAAGGTGACTTTTGTCTCAAACTTTACTACCTTGGGCTGTTTTCAGGTAAGGAGAAAATTCTAGTCTTGGAGCTGTAACCAGGAATATCCATTTCCTTATTCTCTCCCCTTTGTCTTTTATAATGAAGAAGATTTCATTTGAAAGTCTGTGCTGATTGCAGCTATTGAAGCAGAGCACAGAAAGTGAAGCAATCATCTGATACGCCAATTTCAGTCTATTAAGGGATTTAAAATCATAATCAACACTCTCCTAATTCAGCAAGAGATCAGGGAGCAAATGGCAGTGAGATTTTTCTGCACTTTTTAGGTGCTCCTCTGAATATGAAAACAGTTTTTTTGAAGGCTACCAGAAAATCCAACTTTACAGTGGAGTTCTCTGTGGACCAGAATCCCAAGGGAAGGTGAAGTGAACAGAAAGAAGTGAAAAGAAACCCACTAATCCTGAAGTAGCAGAAATGCAGATAGTAGTGGCAAGATTGATTCTCCAAGGAGAGTTTGCATCCTTTCACCTAGACAGCTGAGTGTGGGAAGGTGCCCATCCACCATCAGCAAGTGGATAACCACAGGTGAAGAGCATTTGCCAGGCTTTCTTCTGTAGGCACAAAGAAATCAGTGACAAGGTGTAAGAGATACCTGTGCTGGGAAAAATCATCTTACCACAATCCTCTGTGCAGTTTTGTTTTTAAAGAAAGGACATTAACATTTCTATCTAATCAACAAAGAATTTATAAGAAAAAGCCTCCTTTATGTTTTCATTTTGTGCAATATTGACATCCAAGGAAGAAATAAGACAGAGTCTCTGAAATCCAGTTCTTCACATTCAATCCCCCAGAAAGCACCACTGATTTAACTCTAATAAAGAAGCCATCAAGGTCTTGTTTTGTCTTGATAGCACTACTGACATTAGTAATTCTGGTTTACAGGCAGCAGACAATGCATTTGTAAAAATTAGCTTTTGCACAAATCCAAACCACTGTGGAAGTGGGCTTGAAACCTCAAAAATGTTCACTCTCTGAAAACATTTGAGTGTCTTCAACAGGAATACAAAACCCTTTATTTCCTTTGTTCTTCAATTTGCAGGTAGACAGATAAGGATTTTTTTTCTCCCAAAGCATTATATATTTCTGAGTGACATACCAAGAAAAAACAGTCTCTTCATTTCTAGTGCTACTCAATTTGCTGGTGATAGAACAACACAAGGAATACATTAAACTTAGTCCCATATTCAGATTACTGTGGAAATTCACCTCTGGCATAGGTGGATGGCTGGCAGTCTTAGAGAAGAGAGGGGATTTGTGGAGCCAATACACACACCCCCAAACCCACACACACCCCCCCCTTTGCTTTCTCTAAACTACTTGTCTTTAGAAATTTTCAGATTCCAGATCAGAGTTTCATTTTCCTATTCCTAAGTATTGATCCTGTGATTTTTTTTAGGCAAAAATTTAAATAAATTAATTTTTAATTTTTAAAATTCAATTATTTTTTTTCATGTAAAAACTTAATAAATTTGGAAGACTTCTTAAAGCAAGACTTCTCATTCATTGAGTTTAGAGACATTTGAGGAGGGTTCTAGTCTTCCAGAGTTTCTGGGGAAGTTGCTAATGTATAATGCCTGGATGATTTAGAATTTCTTATATCAGCATGAAATTACTGGATCTTAAAACTCGGAAATGTCTCATCTCATTTATTTTTCTGGGAAACAAAAACCCAAAGAGAAACAGCAGAAAAAACCCCAAACCAAATCAACCAAACACAGACCCCCTAAAAAATGCACCAACCCAACCCACCAACCCCAAAACCCCACAAGTTCAAACTCTCAAAACTTTACTGGCATCTACGTCTTGGCAATTTTTCATGAGATATTCTGTTGAGTTCCAACCCTTTAAGTGAAATTATCCCTGGTATTTTTAATTTAGCTCTTATAGGATGCTAGCATAAAATAATTTCTGCAATAGACAAATTATATGAGCTAAAGTTATACATACATTTCCAAACTTTGGGGTAGAAAAAAAGTATAGAAAATCAACATGTTATACGAGATGCTTTCTTGAATCTATATCTATGTTTTGTATTTCAATGGTCAAGAATGATTTTTTTTTTATATTAGAGATTCTTCTTTGAATGGCAGAAAGCAGAAACTTTACAAATAATGTGCCACATATAATACTACTCAATAGTAAAAGTGTTATTTGTAAATATATTTCATGCAGTGATATCAAAATATACCAAAGATAATTTATCAACATATGTTTATCTTTCTTTAGTGAATACTTTGTTGAAGGAGACAATAATTTTTGAAGCCTTGTGATAGCATAATCAGACTATGTGCAAGAGGAAGTGAAATATGTTTTTACAATTTTCCATTTTAAGGCAAAATGAAAGGATGAAAAACATTTCTAGCTAAGAAATGTTGAAATATTTATTCTTCCTGGAAGAAAAGAAAACTCTTGACAGGTGAACAAGTTGCATTATATTACTTTCTGAAAAATAAACACAGCATAAGGAAAACATCTGAGCTTGTACAGCATTTTAAATATATGGAAATCAAAGAACAATAAATTTAAGGTTTCAGTTTCAGCTAATAAGGAGTTATCCAGTTACAAGCACTAATGCAAATACTTGCTTTCAACATAGCTTTCATATTTTTCTCTCTGGGTTTTAACAGCTTACAGCTCTAATCTGAAATAACTAATTCTTTGTAATTTCACATTCAAATCTCAGCAGGTTCTTTACTTCCTTTTTCATCTGAGTACACTACATTTCATGTACTTCATGAAATTCTAGAATAATTTAGCTTCCTAAATTCCTAAAGGTCCCGAAAGGATCCTTGTCATCATCAGCTCCAACTCCCCCAGACTGCAGCAGGGCCAAATTCCAAGTTTTGCTTGGGCTTTGCCCTGAGTTCTAAATGTCTCCGAGGATGGAAATTCCATATTTAGCAGTTTGTTTGTGAAATTAGTGGGGTTTTTTTTCAAACCTGTCTCTACTATTTTATTCACATACATTTAACTGGGTTTTAAGGTGCATTATAGAAGATAAGTGTTTTCTCTTACCCAAGACATGTTCCTAAATTACATAAATTACTGTGTGTTCTGCCTGGTATTGCTTCTCTTTTTACTGCAAATGTCCTTAAAGTCAGAGGAAGTTATGTGCATGCCTGTGTTGATGAGGCAATCAAAACTTGAAGTCCTCTCCATCTGTATTGTGCTATTTAGTTTTGAATTGGCTGTACCAATGAGAAGGTATCGATGATGTAGGCAACTCACAAGAAAAGTTCTTAGTAAAAAAACAACATAAACCAGGAAATTTAAAAAAAGGTCATTTCATTTTCTCTTTTACCTTTTATATAGATAGATAGAGATATAGATACAGATACAGATAATAATACAAACTCAGAAAAGGTGTTTTGGTTTTTTGGGAAGGGGGCAGAGGGTTGGGGTTTTGGGGATTTTGTTTTTGTCTGTGTAGATCAGTTTTTTGGGTAAAACTGCTAAATTTCATTTCCTATCCTTAAGCAGAACATGTTGGTAGACGTCATACAAACAGGCATTCTTTCAGAAGACTTAGAAATTTTATTGAATCATAGAATTATAGACTGGTTTGGGTTGGAAGAGACCTTAAAGCTCTTCTCTTCTCATTCCAAACCCTCTGCCACAGGCAGGGACACCTTCCACTAGGCCAGGTAGCTCAGAGCCCCATCCAACCTGGCCTCGAGCACTTCCAGGGATGGGGTGTCCACGCCTGCCCTAGGAAACTTGTGCCAGGGCCTCACTGTCCTCATAGGGAAGAATTTCTGCATAGATTTCCCCTGAGATTTCAGAAACACCATTATGACAGAAGATATTCTTTCCTATTATGAAACAAAGCCATTATATCTCTTCTTATTGAAATTGAGAGGAAATCTAATAGACAGATTAGTAAGAATTCACATTAATTACCTCTTAGGTTACAGGTTTTGTATTTACTGCTTCTTTTGTACTAAAGCATGAAAGTATGTACCCCACTGATTTCTGAAGCAGTTTCCCAGGGTAACAATATTTAACCATTAAACCAGAATAGATTCCTGAGAGATACAAATCCCATATAATTAAATAATTCTCCTAATGAGTTTAATGATTAAGGAGAATATATCTGTATAATTTATAGATCAAACAGAAATATATTGCAAAAAGTTTGGTAGGCTAAGTGAGCACTCAAAATTACTTTCAGAGTTGAAAATCTTCAAGGCAGAATTCATTAATTTCTACTGCAAGCTGCAAAAGCAGAAGGAAAATTGTCTTCATCAGCCTGTCCCAGGGAGAAAATACATCTGGAGACATTTAATTCCTTGTCATATCTGTCAGATTTGACTCACTATGACATGAATTGTGATCACATTCAGTTCAACAATAGCAGTTACTATTCATGAGGAGTGTTTATGCCTTTCTGGAATACTATGTATGTACACCACAAATCTAGAAGCACCTGAAGACTCAGAGGTTTTTGTCTCTGTTAAATGATGGCATAAGCCATTCAGAAAAAAATTCTGTGTCATGAATTGAGCTTTAGGATATGGTTCTTCATTTATCAGACTGTTAGGCAGGCATTTCAATAACAACAAAATCATGGATCAAAACCTCTATAAAGCTAGACCCCAAAAATATATTGTTGCTTTATACCCACCTTTTTTATTATATCATATTTATTATCATTGTCAAATTGACTGAAATTAATGTTTTCATTTAGGAAATTGCCCATTTTCAGTTGGCAATAATTGTTAATATTTTCAAAAAAATTTGTGGATCATTCCTCTTATCTGTTAATGTCTAATGATACTAGAAATTACAAGAAGGCAGGAATTGTGCATATATATATATATATATATACACACACACACACACATATACTATTAAGCTATAGTGTTGTAAGACCTGATACAAATAATATGAATAAAAAGTGCTTAATTTTTTTTTTAAATCTTCATTCTTGGGTTAAAATGGCATTATGCAATTTTCCAATAAAATTTTCAATGGCAAGTTGTCATAAAAAAAAAATTGAAAGAATGTATGCAGTTTTATAACTACTATAGGGTACAAATAAATGTGAGGACAACACCACTTTTTATCCAATTTATTTTGTGTATATGCCTGCACATAAGAAAGTTATTCAGCTCTTTAATTCTGTCCCTATACTAATTTTGGCCTCCATCCAAATCTTTGCTGTAAAAGTCTCTTGTGGTTGAAAAGGTTGAACTGAAAATAAATGTCTTAAACTAAATTATATGGATGGATTAGAGAGACTGGAAAGTGAGAAGTGTAAAGGGAAAACGATGTTTAAACATCTCAGGTTTTTATACAGACCTGAAACATCAGGAGAATGAGATGTACTTTTCACATTTAAAGGTGAATAAAATGTCATGAGAAGTGAAGAGAATCTAGACAATTTACTGCACAGCATGAGTTCATAACTAAAAGCAACTGAGTTTTATGTAGATATAACCACTATATGAACTTAATCTTTTTTTTTCCTTGTAATTCTGTGTTTGTAATTGCATTTGGTCAACCAGTCAAAGCTCAATGCACAATGTGATTTATGACTTAAAAATCTGTAGGAACAAATGGAAGATACTTTGATTGCAAGAGCATGTAGTAAATATTTTAATAAGAAATTAAAGGCAGAGTCAGTCACTCTAAATGTATTTCACCTGGTGCTATTGTGATAACTCTGGTTTATTTCCCATTTAAGCCTTTCAGGCTTTTCATAACTGCACACCCTCAAGTAAATTTATGGTGAACAGCTGATCTGATGTAAAGGTCTTGCTGACGTGGCTTGTAAAGGTAAATCTTGTTAAGCAGAGAGTGATGCAGTGCAGTGTTGGGCATGAAGAACTGATAAATGAGACACATGGTGCTGCTGCAAATTTTGCCTTTCAAGTGTATTGTATTCATCCACATTTATTGTACATTGCTTGTCTACTTAGAGAAAGATAAGGTACATTTATGGAATATTTATGTGTATATAAACTTCTGCTGCACTTTGTAATACAAAATAGAGAATGCTCCAGGATGACAGAGTATTCTTGAAGTATTTTCAAGGTCATTGAAAGACAGAGTGGTTATGAATAGAGCTCTCCTTCAGCCACATACAAGAATGAGCAGCAGAACAATAGCATGGCCCTATCTGTATTACATTTCTCAATATCTTTAAATTAATCTATTTTTATGACTTTTTTTTCTGTTTCCCCATTTCTTTCTTCATTGGTAAGAAATAAATTACAGTATACAGGCGTAGGATGGGGGTGAGGAGGAAAGTTATGAAGGAAAATTATCTTTTCACGTAAGAAGCAAAAGAACAGTTCTTGAAATCATCATTCATGTCAGCCTTGAGGTCTTTCTGTTTACAGAGTAGGGAATGTTAGGAAAGACACATTTGGGATCATGAAAATGGCCTCTGTGGAGATAGCAGAAATCAGGAGCTGCTTTGTTCTTTTTTCAAGTGGTGGTGGTTGTTAGGTTTCTGCCAGCTCCTGAATTGGGTAACAGAGCAAGTAGACTTTCTTTTCCTCACACTTTGCATGCTCCAGACTTGAAAAGTGTGTGGCTTAGAGGAGTGAGAGGCAGAAGTCCTGTGTCAGAACCTGCTTCTTAGGCAGCTCCAAGGCTGCAGCAACATAAGTGAGCAAAATCATAAATATTTTAGATATTCTGTTTATTACTGTTAGAATGCAGAATGAAAGTGAAATTTAAAATGTTGGCATTTTAAATAGCAGTCTTAATTGAGAGATAAGTCTTGCTAATATATATGAATTTACCTATGAAAAATTCTCTGCTTCTCTAAGCATAGTATTTAAAATATTAATCCCCTGTGTTCTCAGGTATTCCTTTGGCTTACCATTAAGAACTTCTGAATTCTCAACATCTGTTTTGTTTCACTGTAAGAATACTGATATATTTGTAGTAATGGGCAGTTTAGGTCCATCTGGTTAAGGAAAGCAACATCTAATTTGTATATAATAACACAGTACAGTTTTGTAACACCATAAGAAAACTACTGAATTGTATTTTGTTACATAAAATATCCTAAATATGTTGTAAAGCCTCATGGGAAAAAGGAAATTGTAGCTCTGCAGAACTTTGCTGACAACAGGAAGTAGGTGCAGTTGTTGAAATTCATTATTTCTTTAGACTTTGGAGGCATTTTGGCCACAGCAACCCCCTGCAGTGCTACAAACTGAGACAGAGGGCTGGAAAGCTGCTGAGAGGAAAAGGACCTGGGGGTGCTGGTCAGCAGTGGCTGAACATGACCAGCAGTGCCCATGTGGCCAAGAAGGCCAGTGGCACCTGGCCTGGATCAGCAGTGGTGTGGCAGCAGGACCAGAGCAGTGACTGTGCCCTGTGCTGAGGTCACACCTTAGTCCTGTGCTCAGTTTGGGGTCCCTCACTGCCAGAAGGACATTGAGGGGCTGGAGTGTGTCCAGAGAAGGGCAACAGAGCTGGGGAAGGGTCTGGAGCACAAATCCTGTGAGGAGCAGCTGAAGGAGCTGGGGGTGTTTGATCTGGAGAAAAGGAGGCTCAGGGATGAATTTATCCTTTTCTACAACTCCCTGAAAGGAGGTTGTTGTCAGATGGGGGACAGTCTCTTCTCCCAGGCAGTTAGTGACAGGACAAGGGGACACCGTCTTAAACTGCAGCAGGTGAAATTCAGGCTCAACATCACAAAGAATTTATTTCATTCAAAGGGTTGTTAGACTTTGGAACAGACTTCCAAGGGAATGGTGATGGAGTCACCATTCCTGGAGTTGTTCAAGAAACATATGGATGTGGCAGCCGACAAAGTTGCAATCAGAGCTTGGACTCAAACTCAGAGGTCTTTTCCAATTGAAGTGATTCTGTGATTTTTTTCTTTTTTTTTTTTTGTTTGTTTGTTTGTTTTTGTTTGTTTGTGGGAGTTTTTGGGTTTTCTTTTTGTTGGTTTGTGGTTTTGGTTTTTGATTAAAACAGAATATATTTAGCCCAATTATCAGTGACTAGTTCAGGATAAATTGCTAGTTTAGACCTGATATATTAAATCAGTCACCAGGATCTTCAGATGATAAACTGTGTGTGTTTACTACACCATGAACTGGTGTATACACATTCAACAGAATGTATCCCAGGTGCCCCAATGGGAACCAGTGTGGAACTCATGCTCAGAAAATGCAGCTTTTGTCTGCTGTGAATTCAGGAGAATTCTGCCCAGGATCTTTCAATAACAAAGAATTCATGGGTAGAATGTAGGAGACCATTTTCAACTCCAACTTCGTGCTGAAAATTTCAGGTGGGATAGAAGTCCCAACAAAAACTCCACTGTAAGAAAAGGAAAAAAAAAAAAAAAAAAGGGCAGGAAAAACTGAAAAACTGACATAACTGACATACCAGAAATTCCTTCTGCCCTGCAAGGGAGAGTGAGAGATTCTAGCTTCTGCCATGTATGAAATAGACTGGGATAGGATACAGTTTGTTTTATACAACTGAGGAATAGCTGCAGCAAGAGTAGAGGAAAGGAAGGCATACATTCATAACTAACTCCTGCCTCCCCACTCAAAGTATACTTCCTTCTTCAATAATCCAGGTTAGATTCCAAACTTTGATATAAAACAGGGAATAGATGGTAGCATTGTCTACAAGCTAACCATGAACATGTTTTTGTAGTCTCTTAATAAATGATCTTGTTTTATTTTCTGGGTTGTCTCCCATTAAGCATCCTTTTCAGCCTTGTAGGGTATTCAAAGAGAGAAAAAACAATAGGATAAACGACCGTGTGAGTTATCTTAATAAGGGCATTGATTGCCCCTCTGCATTGAGATTACAACAGTTATTCCTTTACTACATTTTGTAGTATTTTGTGTTCACTCAATAAAGTATTATTTCCTTAGATGTCTTAATTCTGCTCTTTCTGTGTTCATATTGCCAGTGTAAGTTCAGTGTATTCAACGGCCTCGTATTTTTTCTTACAAGATAATTTTAAAACTAGTCTCTGCAGAAAGTAAATTTGATTAATGAAAATGTTTAACTTAATCAGGTTTTATATCTAGCAGTATAATTTGTACCACTAAAATTGCAGCAATTACAGTGACATAAATATTTAACAATGAACCCTGCTGAGAACATTAGTCATGTGTTAGAAAGCATTTTGAACAATACTTTCTTTTCACATCATGAAGGGAATATCTGGTAGAAGTCCAAATCCCCATTGATTTCACTGCTTTCATTTATTGTTGCATTAAACTTTTTAGTATAGTCCTTTTCAAGTGTCTGGCTGCTTCTCCAAGCAAAATCTTACCATTAAGAATTTTGCAATAGTTTTATAGCAGAGGGAAAAATGTTCCAAGAACCAAGATAGTATTCCCCTTTAATTTACAGAACCAGAAAATTTGGTTGGCAGGAATACCTGGTATTTATCTGGTCCAACCTCCTGCTTGAATCAAGACTACTGCCAGTGTTAGATCAGGTGTGGTTTTGTCTAGCTCAGTCTCAAGTCTCAGGGATGGAGATTCCTCACCCTCTTGTCTTGGAATAACCTGTTTCAGTGCTTCCTGTCTCTCCCAGTGTATCAATATGTCTAATACTTGGTCTGAACATGCCAAAAAAAAAAAATAAATAAAAAAGTGCAGTCAATTTTTTAAGGACTGTGCTAAAGTCCTTCACCAATCTCCATGAGATCCAGAATTCGTATTGATCAAATTAATGCTTCTAAATGCTGTGATAGGAAACTGTTCACCATCATTGAACATTGTTTAAATTGTTGTCTGATAACTTGCAACACTGCAAAACACTGGCAATGCTCTGAACACATACAGAAAAAAATATAAAATATTTCTTAAAAACTTGCTCCAAAACACTTATTAAATAAATAAAATTAGGGGTTAATGAATACTAGGAGGAGATCTGACACTTTAAAAGAGGTATTTCAAAGAGCATTTGTTTTTGAAATGTATTTGAATTGTGTAATTTTGAAGCTGAGAAAGTATTTCCTTTTTTACCTATTGCATTCTGTAAAGAATTTTTTTTTCATTCAGGATGCCTTTGTTTAGTTTAATAAGCTCTTCTTACAGGGAATATCAGTTGTTTTAAGGACTCCCTATCCTGAACTTTATATTTATTGGTACTTATGAAGTTTTTAATTGCCCATTCTTTCTTTATCCTCTCCTTTTCCTCTTCCGTTTCCTTCTGTCTTTTCCCTTTCCTATTCTTTGACTTCCATTTCTTTTTCCTTTAATATCCACAAGTGCCTTTTGTGGAAGTTGACTGCATTTTTCAAGATTTGGTATTAAGTAGCTGGCTTGGTCATCATAAAGGTAGTCAAAGAAATATATAAATAAAAACTTGAAGAAAGAGGTATTAAAGAGTGTGTGTTTGGAATATAAATTCCATTGTAGTGGTGATGGGAAACAGAATCTGTCAAAGCTAAATCCTGGTTGCACTTGATTGCTGATAGGATGCTAATCAGTAATCAGTACAAGTGGCAGGATTTTTTCATGAAATATTTGATTTTATTGTCAAATCAGTATAACAGAAAAATTTGAAGAAGATATCAAGATAATATGGTTTAATTTATCGTTTGAAGTACAGATATTTTTTGTAAACCTGTAGCCTAAAAATAATATATGCATTGTCTCATTTTTTTAATTACTGCATAGGTGATTTATTTTGTATGCAATTCCTGCAAGTGTGTTTCTGTTCTGAATAAAGCTGTGCAAGGTTTACTGATCTGATAATCTATCTCAATAGATTGCTTTTTTTCCAGGAATGTTTTCTTTTTTCCCTGTGTGCTCTGCTGTTATTCTGATTAAAACCAAGTTGAATTAAGGGTGTTTTTTTAAATAAATGAACTTCTAAAGAAAATCTATTCATTTTTATACCTGAAGTTTGTTAAATGAAGAACCCCATCTGGATTCATGATGATTAAATATATTATAAATTATGTTGTCAGTCCACAAATTTGCTCTTTTCTAGGCACTTTAGTTTACACTCCTGCTTGCTTTATTTTCATTAATTTATAGTACTGTGCATTTTGTAACTATGATTTTCCAATGGATTACTTAATCTTTTCTGACTAGTTTTTTCTCAGTAGAAATAGGTATTAAAGAAAATCCCTGAATAGGGATGCTACTTTTGGTTCAGTTTGTATAGTGATTTCTCAAAATCCAGCCCAGTAAAATTAAAAATTAAATACATGGAAGAAAGGAGCTTGACATGGTAATTGTGTTTTAATGTGTTATATATTAATATTAATAAAAATATTACAGCTATTTTTTGCCAAATGCATTTTTAATATCAGCTACTGAAAAGTGTTTTGTAAAGAAATTACTCATGTTAGTGAAAATTAGATTATATTAATTGTACCTGATCTACTACGCTGTGTATCTCTATTCATGGGTTTTAATTTGTATTCACAGTTAAATAAATGGCTAATACTTTTATTCCAAAATAATGTAATAATTATACATTATAGTGCAGAGAAAGATGGAAATTCCGGGAACAGAACCATTTTATCTGATTATTAAAATGGTGACATTTGTTTCTGGTGTTTTAGGGAATTAGTTAGATATTGTCACCAATTTATGCCAATGATTTCACTGACAGTATGATTTTCTATCATTATCTTTATTTCATAGAATGTGCAACTTGAAATATTTTCGTTATTAAAGTTCATTTATTTGTGTTAGCTGAATTCTGACAGTTATAGCCAGATGCTTGAATAAGTATTTATGAAATTAATTGTTATTTGTGCAAGGCAGACAGATGGAACTGAGACAGCCTGGCTGTTTTTGCATATGAATTAACATTTTGTCTATTGTGTAGCAAAATCCTTTTTTTTTATTTTTCCCCTGTATTTCTCCCCTGTGGCAATTTCTAACTTCATGCTGTCAATATTTCTGTGAGCTAACTGTGAGTCTCAGCTAGAAAAAAGAGGTTATATACTCTTCCTCCTTCTGTGCAAACACATAGAATAAACAAAACAGTTGTTGCTCATCCCTGGCAGACAGATTTTGGGCAAAGTTCCTCATATTCTGTGACATCTACAAGAGTCTCAGACATTTGTACAGAACCTTATTACTTTATCACCTTAAGTTGCTCACTGCTGTCTTCCCATGACTTTTTCTCCTGCCCTTAAAAGAACATGAATCATCACCACAAACCTGTTTAAGCTTCATAAAAATGCTATTCATTTTTTTTCCTCTGAAAGAGATTCAGGGATTTCCAGGGGACTCAGTTTTTCCTTGCGAGTAGTAAAATAATGAGTAATAGGTGCAGCAAAGTGCTGTTAAATCAAAACACTCCACTTATTAACATGCACAGTAGTCAGGCTGCATACATCCTCTGCAGTAATATAGATTCAGATTAAAGGGAGAGAAATAAGAAAAAAAACCCCAAACTATCCTCAAATTTGCAATGCCTCTTTGACAGAAATTTCATTCTGGCACCACAATCTCACATATATAGGAGTGAAGATGTTGTTTCAGCAACAATGTCTCAGCTATTTTGTTTCAAAATAAATTTATATCCTCCTTCAGTTAGATCTGACATCCTCAGGGGATTGAATTTGGAACTGGAATAACATTGTTCTCTGCAGCAGATACCTCTCCAATGAGAGCAATGTAACAATGTGGTATTTCTGTTAATTACCCTCGTATGAGATCCACGTTGGGATTAATGTAGAGGAACTGCACTGCAAGCTCCCCTAACCTTCTTTTCCTTGGTGATGGTTTATGTAATATATCACAGTTCTTAGAAGGTTTCTGAGGCAGATTACTTCAGTGAAAAGACAATTTAATATGCCAGACATTTTTCCTCTCATTTTGCTGTAATAAAGTAACATAAACAACCTACCCTGGACCAGAGAAGCAGCTGGGGAATTTCGTTTCGGTTTTACTGACTTGGATTTATGGTACAATTTATTTCACAACAAATCTTGTTGTAGATGTTGCTTTCCCATGGTTCATTTTGACAGCAGTTAAAATTCTGAGACAATAAAAGGAAGTTTTCTAGATGAAATGCTTGCAAGCTGTATTTTAAATAGTATGAAGTTCTGCAAGTTTTTCTGTCTAACATATTTGTGTGGGCTTTTTTCTGTCCCGAGTTATTTTTTTCCAATTTATTAGATTTGCTTGCAAATTACAAGAATCTGTATAATAAAAAGAGGGACTTTATACTTATGTTGCTTAAACTTTAGGATTAACCTATTATCACATAATAGGTTAAACTTAATTTTTTATTCAGTAAGGTTTAATTTTCTGCTGCTGTGTTTCTTTTTAACTTCTGGTTGAAAAAATTTTAAAAAAGCCAACAAACTAGCAACATTGTGACATATCTTGTCAAAAAATATTAATAATTTTGTATTGAAGCCTTCATATAGCGTACTAAACCAAAACCAATGTACCTGGTAACTTCTTGTGTCATATTGTCCTCCAAGACTACCTTGAGACTTAAAGCCTCACTTATAAATGGATAACACTAAGCTCTGAGCTGTTGTGCATCATGTTGATTTATTAATTAACTAACTTAAATTAGATAATTTATTTAATTTGGAGAGCTCACAAGTGACTGCTCTGCTTTTCCCTCTTTGGAGTATTCCTTCCAAATCTACTCCTCAATCTAACTAGTCACTATGTGAATTATCCCAGCAAAATCAATCCACAAAATTGAATTATCCAGCTAAAGCTCACAGATACTGTGATTAGAAAGACACTATCTACTGATAAACAGCTAGAAGAAACTGGAAAATCTCCAGTGATACTCTGAAAGAAAGGGATTTCACTTTCAGTATATCTGGAACTTTATATCCATCAATAAACATGCCAATGTCATAATGTAAATATATGGTATGCAGTGGACTGGTTCTTTTCACATTTATGCACTAAATGTGAAATAAATAAAAAAATATCCATTGTGCCCAGAGCTATTTTCATGTGAGAAAAATTTATTTGTATATGGAAAGATGAATAATCTGATTTTATACTTAAATAACAGATACACACATGATAAAGAAAATTAACTGGTTTATGAAGTACTTTCAGTACTTTCTTCCAATCTCAACTTCTAGTGAGCAGTAAAATTTTAATTTCTCTTCGATTACTCTTCAGTCCTCATTTTTGTTACACTCTATGTGACAACTTCTTAATCTTAATCTTACTCCGAGTATTCTTTTACACCTGGGGTATGTATTCTAATCCAGAATGGTTCTTTGTTTTCAGAAGACCATAGTTATAATTTTTCCTACATGTATAACATATACACCTCACACCATCACTGATACTGAGTGGGTCCAGTTTTTGAGGACATATTATGCTAACAGATATGTCTGGGTTAATTCCACAAATGTAATTGCAAAAGTCATTCTATCTAGATGCATAGTGCTCTGCAGGGGACTCTAAAATATACACTGATTCTTTAAATACTGCATATTTAAGGAATTTTATTCATTTCTGTAGGTCCCAGGGGTGCTTATAAAATTGGATCCTTAGGTTTTCATGTAGCTAACACATTTGCATTTTTTTAAATGTAGACTCCTAGTTGTGCTTTTATGTTGTTTAAATTTTAAAAACATTTACAGTAGCACTAATATTCAGTATGCCCCAAGGTTTCTTTTCAGTGAAATTATTCATCCTTGGAAAGTAATCATGGCTGAAAGGCAAGTCAAATACTGCTACTGCTTAGTTAAGTTTTAAATTTCATCCTAACAGAACTCAGTGATATATCTCCTAATTCTATTCTTATTCTCATGATGATACATTATTTTTTCATGACATGATTATACTTGAGAGTTCAGTATTTTTAAATCTCATAAAATGATAAAGCTAAAACATGCTGGAAGACATACAATTCTACTGCTCTATTTACAAGAAAACAGTGATGTTTCAATGGCAAATTCATGCAAAATGCCCATAATAGAGTGTGAAATGTAGAAGTTACTGTTTTTCCAAATTCATTAAATCCCTTTAGCTTCACATTTAATGGGAATTCTGTCAGACTGCTGTAGAAACTAAAGAAATAGAAATTCTAATAAATCTGCACTGAAAAGAATAACAAAGAGTATGGACAGAAATAATTATGCCTTCATTGGATATATAACTTGAAGGCCTAAAGCAACTAAAAAAATCCTTTATAATGAAAAAATTAGGCTCCCTAGGGACTGTGAAAGATACTACTGGCTCTTTTTTAAGATATTACATTTCTACGACCACTTGCCAAGCACAGGGGGAGAATGACCTCCCTGCTCCTGCTGGCCACACTGTTCCTGACACAGGCCAGGATGCCCTTGGCCTTCTTGGCCACCAGGGCACCCTGCTGGCTCATGTTCATGTCAGCCAGCACCCCCAGGTCCCTTTCTGCCTGGGCACTGTCCAGCCACTCTGTCCCCAGCCTACAGTGCTGCAGGGAGTTATTGTGGTCAAAATGCAGGACTTGGCACTTGGACTTATTAAACTCCATCCCACTGGACTCTGCCCATCCATCCAACCATTCCAGGTCTCTCTGCAGAGCCCTCCTATCTTCCAACAGATCAACACATGCTCCTAGCTTGATGTCATCTGCAAATTTACTAATGAAAGATACAATACCTCATCTGTGTCATCAATAAAAATATTGAACAGGACAGGTCCCAGCACAGAGCCCTGGGGGACACCCCTGGTGACTGGCCCCAGCTGGATGCAGCACCGTTCACCACCACTCTCTGGGCCTGGCCATGCAGCCAGTTCCTAACCCAGCACAGAGTGCTCCTGTCCAAGCCCTGGGCTGTGCCAGCTTTCCCAGGAGTTGCTGTGGGAGACAGGGTCAGAGGCCTTGCTGAAGTCCAGGTACACAACATCCACAGCCTTTCCTGCATCCACCAGGTGGTCACCTGGTCATGAAAGGAGTTCATCACACACTGTTCCCACTGCTGCTCAGGGAGTGGAGTCTTTCCCCTTCTCCAGGGTGTCTCTCCCATGGGAGACAGTTCTCCATGAACTGCACCAGACTGAGTCCATCTCATGGAAACAGTTCTCCATTAACTTCTCCAGTGTAAATCACTCTTGCCCAGGATCAATTCCTCAAGGACAGGCTGCTTCAGCGGGGTCACAGATCCTACCAGGAAACCTGCTCCAGCATGGGCTCCTGGAATGAGTGTGCAGGTCCCTGCCAGGTGCCTGTTCCAGCAAAGGCTTCCCACAGGGTCAAAGCCCTCTCAGCATCCATCTTCTCTGGTGTGTCCCTCTTCCATGGGCTGTAGGTGGAACTCTGCATCCCCATGGTCTCCCATGGGCTGTAGGAACACAGCTTCATCCTACACCATGGGCAAGATTCCTTGAGGGGAATCTCCAGAGTTCTGGAGCAACTCCTGCCCCTCCTTCTGCACTGACCTGGTGTCTGAAGGGCTGTTCCTCATCATCCCTCATCCCTCTCTTCTCTGGCCACAAATACATCTGCACAATAACTTTTTTCCTTCTTAAATACATTATCACAGAAGACTATTGTCACTGATGGGCTCAGACCTGGCCAGCAGTGGGTCAAGCCTGGAGCCAGCTGGGATTGCCTCTGTCAGACATGGGAGAAGCTTCTGGCACCTTCTCCGAGAAGCCCCCCCTGCAGCAGCCTCGCTACCAAAACCTGGGTGTGCAAACCCAATACACTGTGCTCACAATCTGAGTATCAGATATTGTTCCCCATTGAGGTCCTTCATTGTTGCCCAACCCTGACTTCACTGTTCCTTCAGAAGCATAACTTGCTCAGTCACAACAATGATTTTATGCAGATGAAAAAAGGGACTATTAGCACTCAATGAAAAAGCTGATGTACTGTGATAAAACCAATGTACTGTCAGAAATTGGGGCTCATTATTTACAAGTGAAGAAAGCAAATTATGAATTTGTCTTACTTTTCATAAATTTATTACTTCATCAAATTTTATTCCTTTTTTTTTCTTCCCTTTAGCTATGGTTGTTCTGAGCAATTTGGAACCAAATACAACCTATGAAATCAAAGTAGCTGCTGTAAATGGAAAAGGCCAAGGAGAGTACAGCAAAATTGAGATCTTTCAGACCTTACCTGTCCGTGAGTAAAACTTGTGCTGTTAAATTATTATTATTATTATTATTATTATTATTATTATTATTATTATTATTAATATTATCTCTATATTTGAATTATGATCCACTGTAGATAATGTTTAAGGTTTATAATCCACTCTCCAGTGTATTATATCAGCTTTTTCATTGTTTCTCAGAAATCTTGTTTTGTTATTCCACCCTTTCCAGAAGTATGAGTGCACTTAAATTGGAGAATTTATCCCATTATCTTACATTTTTAAGATTCAGAAAAGCCTTTATTTGATCTAATAGAGCACAAACCATGAAAGATACTAGAATAAGAATTTTTTCTCATGTTAACACTCAGGGTATTATCCACATCTAAGAAGTGAATTGGCCATTTTTGGAGACATTTCTTCACCAAATTATGGTGCTATTGTTCTGCAATTATCAAGAATCAAATAGAAATCTTAAACTATGGAAGAAATGATGAGAATAAATTGGTTTAACTATGACTACATGCAAATGAGAAATTCTGTGAAACCAGTTTTGTGTTTGTACTAACTATAGGCCAGAGGTTCAGATTAAAATATTAAGGGCAAATGAAAAATATTTTCCTCAAATTATCTTTAAATAGAAACAACAGTAAATAAATTGAATAAATAGAGAAAAGAAAAGCAAAGGAACTACCAGATGGAAGTGTACAGTAATCAAACAGATATGCTGAGATACATCAGCAGCTACTGCCAGACCAGTCAGTCTGTCATAAATCTGTTGCAACAGAACTGTTTCCTGAATAGGGCATTACTCAGTGTAGCTAATACTGGCTCTAAGGGAATGAACAATAAAAGTAATGTAACTTCAAAGAACACAAAATATTTCTGTGATATTATATTATATTATATTATATTATATTATATTATATTATGTTATATTATATTATCATACATTATTATATATTATTATATTATACTGTATCATACTATATTGCATTATTCTTCTGTCCCAAAACAGTAACTTGGCAGCTTTCAAATTTCTTTTTCATTGCAGCATATACATATTCTAAATATATTTCAGGACAGATAAAATAACTTCCTATTACTGCTATCAGTATACTTGATGGAACAATGACCTGAAAGACATTATAGATATATAGATATATATAGATATATAGATATATAGATAGATAGATAGATAGATATATACATATGTATATATATATATATATACATGTTATCTGATAGAAGGCTAAATAAGTTTTGTGTTGTGATCTAAGTAAGTTTATACATACTTTAATAAGTGCTAAACACAATTATTTCTAAAGGAACAGTATCTCTCTGGGTAAAAGCATGTTTACAGATATTTTGAAGACACTTCAGAATATGTTCATTTAGTATCTCTTTTTTAAAAATGTAATAGACATTGCATATAGAAAAGATAATCTGTGAATTTTTGACTAGGAAAGGGTCTGAAAGTGGCTGTTAATCTTTGATTACATTTTTAAGACTACCTTTATCTTATTGTAACTAAGACATTTGGTTTTAGATTTGAAAATATTATTCTTTACATCTACTCTTGATACTGACTCCCCTAAAATGTTGTTATTCCTAGATAACTTTTGCTCTAATTTGACTTGGTACATTTATTGGAGAGTAAATTTACTTTAAATTTAAAAACTGTATTGTAATTTAGAAATCTCACATAGGATTAAAGGTTATGCTTAAGTTATGGATGCTTACTTGTAAGAGAGTGTCTTTTAAACTTCAGTGTGAGTAGCAGGTTACCAGCCTTGCTGAATTGATGACTAAATGATTTTGGAAGGAAATTCCATTTAAAAGTGTTGGAAGTCAGAAGGTCTCAAAGAAATGAATATTTCTTTCATACTTCAGATAATTTTATTTCCTTGTATGAGGAATCTACATTGAAACATATTTCAAGCACAGTGTTTAACATCCTTATAAAGGCTGTTTTATATTGCCTGGAATGGTCATGTTGATTTTAAGATTTTGATTATTATTGATAAGTTTCTAGCTGTAATTTAAGAGTTATCTCATGGCTGATTTATTATTATTATTATTATTATTATTATTATTATTATTATTGTTATTATTATATACTGTTTGTTCCTTTATTTAGGGGAGCCAAGCCCCCCTTCAATTCACGGACAACCAGAGAGTGGCAAGAGTTTTAAACTTAGCATAACTAAACAAGATGATGGAGGTGCCCCCATACTGGAATATATTGTCAAATACAGAAGTGTAAGTTCTTCAGTTCATCAAAATATGTGAAATTATGCTTGTTAAGATCTGCTTTTAATGCAGAGAAAATTGCTGATATTATTTTAAATTTACCAAAGTGGTTTGCATTCCAGAAAATAATAAAGAAAGGTATAGTATGTTTTCTTTTGGAGCTAAGTTGCAGCTGCCAGCATGTAAAATAAAAATTGAAAAAAACCCAAAAAAGCACTCAGCTATTCCTAAAGGTATACTGAAAATTCATTTTATCAAGAAAATTATATTATTTATTGGTTGCACAGTAAAAGTGGAACATTCGTGTTCAGCTTTTAAGAACACACTAAATTAGCAAACATTAAAATTACACACTTAAAGGTTGTTTGAACAGCAAATTTTTAATCTATTATAAATGCATTTGCATTGATGGAAAGCTATATTGGAGTGCTCCATATTAATTGTGAATTACAATAATTAGCTGATCATGTTTCATATCTTTTATCTGCCTGAAATCCAAGTCTCATCTTACAAAGCCATTGGCACATTGTTGGGAATTTCATGAGTTTCAGGGTGCATATCTGTCCTTAGACAACCATTGGGTAGAGGTTTTTAGAGGTTTTTTGCATTCTGCCTTCTAGAAAACTCTGTTTTGGTGTTCTCTCATCAAATCTTGCAAGTTTAGAAAACAGTCTTTTCTGCAGTATATAATATATTAGGAAAAAATGTGTGTGGTTTTTTTTTTTTAATATTATTAGTAATGTAGCGAAAATACATTTCCTGATGTGCTGTGTTTAGAAGTGATTGTGTTGAAGAAGTAGCTGCAGAGCTGGCAATAGTGATGTGTTTCATTCCAGTGTAAATTTTTTTTAATTTTCCTTGTTGGGTCTATTGAGTAGACCCATTTTACCAGAGTGTTACAGCAGAATTTCGTGTCCATGAAGAGTCTAGGAAATTTGGAATGTAACATTGGATATCTAGGCATGTTAAATGGAAGGTAGTGAGGTCTGTATTTATTCACAGAAAGAAACAATTTTTGAGAAAGTGACTATAGAATCTGTTGGAATGTTACCAAAAGGAAAAGACAATTCCTTAATTTGTAATAGGTTTTTGTCACATTTCCTCATGTTTACTATAATTTTTTGGTTAAAACTATAACTTTTTTGTTATAGTCTAGGGATTATATGAATACTAAACCTGGTGTGTAAAACTACTCTCCTATGCTAAATATAACCAAAGATTAACAGTTCCAAATTAATTGAGAAATATTTGGTAGCACTCTTAAGAGTAGGCTGGTGGAATGACCAGAAGTTATTCTGCTATCACTGATCCCTAAATCTTAATTGATCTTCTTAAATGACTTTGTGAATACAGTTGACATAAAAGAAAAGTAATAGCAAAGAAGGCAAGGATAGTAAAATGTGCAATACAAGATAAAAATGGAGTTTTGCAGGATTGAACTTCCTAGTTAGATTTCAATGCCTTTAAGTATTTACCACTGAGTAGAAAATAGACAGTTTGGATATAATACAATCATGCAGCATATGGAATTTATTGTGGTTTTATGATTAAAAGAAGAAAAATTCTTTTGGTTCTCTCCCCAAAAAATTTTGGAAATCCAATTTTGATCTTGTGTTTTTACTAAGGTACAATATTATGGTATAAAAGACTTCTTTTTCTGTGTGGTGTTGGAAGGTAAATGTGCAGTTTAAGCAGTAACTGGGAACTTAAAAGGTTGAAGATAGCTTTTCCTTGGACCTCGAACTCCTTGAACTTCCAATTGAAAAAGCAATTTGACTAAATTAAAGGCCTTTGTACTACAAAAGAAGCAGAATATTTTCTGTGTGTTTTAATCAGCAAGAATGAATGCTGTTTAAAGTTCATAATTATCTGTTGACTGCCTCTCTTCCATCTTCCCCATTGGTCGTGTTTAATTAGCTTTCCTATAACTCTTGCCAGCCTCATTATTAGCACCTGGACCAATGTATTTGCTTGCATGTTTGAAGAGCATTTTTGATAACAACCCATACATCAGTGGCTTTTTCTTCAAAAAGTTAAATCAGCCATGTACAAGTTTTGTACAGATTTTTTTTTTTTTTTTTTAACAGGAAGAAGGACAGCCTTTAATATATTAAAGCAATATTACAGCCTGGTTGAGGGCAAACAGAAAGTTTTTTTCTGGAAATCATGTTTTTCATTCTGTTGAATAGTCCCTTTCTAGCATCAGTTTCTTCATATCATGGGCAGGAATTACTGACTACAATCAGACTACAGCAGCTTGACATTTTCTTCTGTATTCCAGAGTATTAGATATTGTGCAATTTTTTTGATTAGCAGCCTCATTTTTTTTCACGCTGTTGCACTAAGAAAGTTGAGACAGCCTGACAAAGCTTCACTGGTGGAGTCTGAGGCTGATGGCATACATTGACTTCAAAGTTACCTTAGGAAAGAATAGGAAGGGAAAAACAAGGGAAAATTGTTCCCTGGTAGCCAGCTGGAAAAGGCAGTGATGGGAATTCTCTAGAGACGTGTCCTGTCTGGTGCCAGAGACGACAGCCAACCACACTTCCCAGAGGAACTCTTTAACAGTTTTTCATGGGGGCCTACTCAAACCTTCCTTTGGTTCTTCTGCTTTTGGTGCTTCCAAAGTTGGCTGGGACACACATGATGATGTGCTGGTGTTTCACATCAGACCTGAAGCTTTATCTATATTATTTCCCATAATAAGTAAATTATGGAAATGCGTACTCAGTTGGTAAGTGGATTTTATCTGATGGGGCATTTACCAAGTACCAGAGTAATAAATTAAAATCAAGAGGGGATTGTTGACAAGACAAGGAGGGCCAGGAGGAAGGAGCAGTTGGAATACACGGGAGAAGCTGTCACAGCAGACAGGACAGACAGACAAGAGAAAGGCAGGCTTCAAAGCAGCCTTTGGAAAATGTGGACACTGATTAATTTACTTCATAATGCTTAAAAAGAAAGTTCTGAATAGGTGTCTTAACATTTCTATACTGCCAGGTCACAGAATGCCAACTGTAAGCTTGTAAGCTACAAAAAAAAAAAAAAAAAAAAAAGAGTAGGGTGAGGGGAGGAGGTTTGTTTTTTGTGTTTTTGTTCTTCCCTGGCAGGGCAAATTTTAGTGAACATTTGGAATTAGAACAGAATGATAAAAATAACTCTCTTTTATGGTTATGAACATTTTGATATAAGCAAATAAAATTTACTAAAAATCCAGTTACTAAAGTGACTGGATTTTACAGGCCTAAAATTTGTTCACCTGTTTTTGACCTGTGACAGGGTTACTGTTAATGCTCTGAATTTTAGCAGATAAGAGTTTGATAGTTTATGTGCTTTGCTCTGAAGCACATTATCTCTTTTTTGACTGTGTTGATGTGAGACATGTTAATATTGTTCCTCAATGGTGGGTTCTACAACAAATTTTATAGATATAGAATATTTTCAAAGAGATAATTTCTCATTTACTCCCGCTCTGAGATACCTACCAAGAAACAGGTAAATGCTTTTGCATCTCTAGGTTCCAGTCTACCTGCCAGATCCTCTGACTGGCTGTGTATTTTAACACCATGTACATTACCAGCTGTCTTGTGCTTGGTTCAGCATTTGCCCCTGAACTTTATTACCCATATTACCCAGACCCAGAAATCCCCAACCTGATGTAATTAATTCTTGTCAAGTCACTGCTTTAAATGATCAGATTTTCTTCTGTGAGGATTTCTTGATATTTTTTCCTGCCAGCTTTCCAGACAGTGTAGTGTCTCCTGTCCATTTTTTCATCACAGGGACCACCATAATAAGTCTGTTTGAGATGAGCTTTCAGCTCAACAATTTAGAGAGGATGGAGAATAAGGGAAGAGTTGAAGGGGGTTAATCACTTTTTATCACTTTTTATGAGATCTCAGAGAATGTTATTTAGGATACAATGTAGAATGACCATTAAAGAGAGACATGGTATTTTCCAGACTAGCAAACTGCTGCCTAAACAATGAATTGGCTTTACTTCCACTGTTGCCAGGTGTGCCATCAGTTTTGAGAAGCAGTGAAGCCACCGTAGACTGGTGTTTTACACTGCTTTGTTTAGTTGTTTAACACTGCTTTCTTTTATTTTATTTGTTGCAGGGGAGGTTTTGTTTTTGTCAGGATACTTAGGTGGTTAGGTTACAGCTGTCTTAAAAGCCTAGCTCTTAGACTATTCTGAAATAAATTTGGCTGATTCTTATACTATGAAAAAAAATGGAGCCAAAACTATATAAAACCAATATATACACATTTAAGAAATAACGATGTGAGTATTTTGTAGTTGATTCTGTTTTATGTTAACATAAGGCTGAAGAGTAATGGAAGTGGGCAGTGAAATCCCCAGCACTGCCAGTCACTGGCTAGGTTATCAGTGGCCTTGTGTAAAGGAGTATTTCTGCATAATATGAAACAAAATAAGATGTAAATAAAGGAACAGTTTAATCTCTGAGGTTGCAGATCCCATCACAGTTTCTGCAAAGGTGGATTTGTTGCTTGATATTGATGATTATTAAAGACATTTATGTTAATTCACCCCCTAAACCAGACTACTGTTTGTAATTTAGAGGCTTCATTCCTTTTCTTGTATAACACTGTGCAAATGTAGAGCTTTCTATAAATTTTGAGTATTAATAACAGAACAACCTAATAAGGTGCAAAGTGATCACTTATGGTTCTCTCTTCTGCTCCTTAAGCTACAATTGAAAGAATCCTACATTAAACAGGGAGATTTGTGGGAAGATTTACCTGTCAGACCCATGATTTGTGTTCTCATCCCTCTTTTTCCATTTCTACACTTGTAGTAAATCAAACATGGACACATTTCTGTGCTCTGCTTAGGGGAAAGTACTTGAAAATGCAATATAGTTGGAATAACAGCTATAATGAAGGACATAGAAGTTATTTTCCTTTTTTTGTTTGGTTTTTTTTGGGTTTGTTTGGTTTGGTTTGGTTGTTTTTTTTTTTTTTGGTATTGGTTTTTTTGGGTTTGTTTGTTTGTTTGTTTGTTTTATTTTGCATGTTTAAGCAGCCATAAGCAGTACTGTGGAAGATTTCATCTCTGTAGAACACACCTTGCTCTCCAGACACTTTATTCCTCTTCCTCCTAACTTATGTTTGTCACTCTTCAAAAAAGTTTTCTGTCTTCACACTCAGGTCTTGGACTTTGTTTAATTTGTCTCAATTCACCCATTTGGTTTCAGTTTCAAATAAATTATGATATCTCTGGCATAGCATATGCAGGTATCTTGTGACATTTCAGCTCATTCGCTGTTTTTCCCCTGACCAAATTGTGGAACACCCGCCTTTTCACTTGTTCTTCTGTCTGCAGAAGTGCAGCTTCCTTACATTCATCACATAGATTTTTGCACTTTCTTTCAAAATATAATCAAATCTCTGTTTTCAATACTGCATTTTTCTGCAGCAGCTGTATTAGCCTGAATCTTTAGTTTCCAATTTTAGTATGGTTTTTTTGTCTTTCTATGTTTCTGAAACCCTTTGGAATTTCCTGGTATATTCACATGGCATCTATGAACAATACTGATATTACGTAGGGAACTTTTGATTCATGTTGGTATTCTTTGAAATCTAGCTGTATTTTTTTAACTCCTCCCATACCTCACCAATTTCAACAGTCATTAAAGTACAGTGGTACATAACACTGCTATTCCTAATATCACTAAGGAGTATTTCCACGTGCATATTGCAATCATTTTTGCTCCTTCTATTTCAGCAGTGCTATGCAAAAATGCATTTTATAAAAGGAGTTTGGTATAGTGACATTGTGAGTGGATTCACTCAGGTGATTGCAATAGAAAGTATCCATCAGGATATGGGAAAATATCCTTTACAGGAAATACTGCTTTCACGGTATGATGAACAAACTGGTTTTACTCCAATGTACACAGATTTTTCATTATTTGTAACTGACCTACCATTCTGATGTTTTTCATTAGTCTATCACTGCACCAGGCAGGAATTTTCACCCTGGATGAAAATATTCCTGGAAACAGGTTTTGTTGGATTTTACTCATTCTCAGAACTATCATGTGACAATACCAATGCTAATGCAGACAAAGCAAGAAAGTTTATGAAAAGGTGAAGTCAGTACGGAAAAATTGTCAGCCTCTGAGCTGATAACAAATAAATTATTGCAGCAATGCACACAAGGGAATTTAGTGTGCCCTTTATTTTCTGAAGACTGGGGACAAATAAAAAGTAAAAGTCATAGAGAACGTGATTGGTCCCTCAACTCTCTAAATTAGTTGCTATTTCTCTGAAACCTGTATCAGTGAAGAGCAAGATGCTTCAGCAAAAAGCCTAAATATAAGCTGCTGAGTAGTGTGCAGCTAAGAAGTTATACTTGCAGGTATTATAAGTTTGCTTGGCTTTAATTTTCCCATGTGGTTTATACCCACTGATTGGGTCAATGTTGCTGTAGGGGTTGGATGGCCAGAATCTGTCTCTCAAGAGATATTTGAGCCATGCTATCAGTGTCTTGTAAGGGTAGGACTGCATGGATTGTCAACCAAAGAACTGTTATTGGTTGTCCTTTGAACAAAATGACTTTTTGTTTGACAATATGTATTGTTTTATCCTTCTAACTATTATTAATTGTGTAATTTCTATTTGTATAAAAAATTTAAATGTATTATGCACTCAAAGTAGCGATTGCAAAGGTAAGAACTCCAGATTTATGAAATGTCAGAATTCAGTTTGCAATCCAGGTCCTCATTTGTTCCCTATGTATAGATGTCTTAATTACCTGAACTAGGAGAAATTATGAGAATCCTTTTTTGTCTAGAACACCATCCTAAAGATTTTCATGTATCTTCTCACAGGTGTGGACATAGTACTTCATATTTTCTCAATGATGTTTATATTCTTGCATACAACCTGGTTTGCAAAATGTTTCCATATTGCTACAATTGGTGTATATTTTGTTAAATAACTAATGTGTGATATAAACACAGCTGGACTCATGAACAATTCAAGAATGGGTTTAATGGCAAGTTTGTTTGAATGAATATTGATCAAAATGTAATTGAAATGTCTGTATAAAATAAACTTCTTACAGAATTTATTTTTTTAGCATTTTATTATAAAAGTGATTAGCCTGCTGTTCTATAAAACAAAACCCAGTATTTGAGCAAAGAATAAATTGAAGCCAAAAAGTTTAAAAAGATTGACCACAAAATTCTCTAAATCCACATTGTGGAAACTTGATAAGGAGTAGTCAAAATTAAAAAAAGACTAAGTACTCAGAACTCCAAAATTAGATTAGTGTTCATGACCTCTGTAAAGGCAGCTCCATATTTTTGTACATCATGTGCATACAGACTTTAGACATATAATACAAGAGTTTGGATGAATTGAAACAAATATTTTCATCTTTACAGAAAGATAAGGAAGACCAGTGGCTAGAGAAAAAAGTCCAGGGTAGTAGAGACCACATTATCCTAGAGCATCTTCAATGGACCATGGGTTATGAAGTACAAATTACAGCTGCCAACAGACTGGGTTATTCTGAACCAACATTGTATGAATTCAGCATGCCACCAAAGCCCAACATTATTACAGGTAAGTTAATTTCGTTGTGATTTCTCTCTGTGAATTATTTCTAACTCATAGTACACTGTGTATAGTTGAGCATAATGTAAATGAAGTCTTGGACTGGAAAAACGTGAGGCCCCCGATTTTATTATCAGCAAAAAAATTATTCAGGACCCTTAAATGGGACCCTGTCTCCCACTTTTCTCTTAGTAATAAAGTAATTTTTAAGTATAGAGGAAACATTGATTCTTCAACCCTGTTGATGCCACTCAACAAGAAATACCATATTTAAGATACACCTGCTTTTCCAGTTGCCTTGTACTGCCTGTTGTCTGGTTAAGCCAGTTATTTTCTAGAATTCTTTGTTTAATTCCCATCTCTACATGTGCTTTGAGCTACACATGTAATGAAGGCATTTATTTTACTGTCTGATGAGGTTAAGACTTCAAATAGTCTTGTTTAGATACTGTTTGAATGGTTCACCCTAACGTAGTGACCAAGCAGTCTTCTATGAGGCTGATTTACAACATCTGAAATCTATAGAAACTTTGTTCTTATTTTTAAGTCTGTAAATAGGAAGGTTTGAAATTTCATTTAAGAAAAACTTCATTTTAGTTAAGAGTGAGTGTATGAGTTTTAATGCTTCCCAATATAAGGGTTTTATTTGATGCAACAATTAAAAATTATTTAGTTAACAATAAACCTAAAATAAGGTATTTTCTGGAGTATTATGGGTAATTTTAATTTTTATAAAGAAAATACTATGAAGAAAAGATTTTAAACTTTTAATTAAAATTATGAGCTACATCTTTAATAATTATTTCCAAACTGGATCAGTATCATCATTACCACATGAAAAATCAAGTTCTAAATCCTCTAACACAGTATTTTCTGACTGCCATTTTTCAAATTGTTAGTCTATTAGAAACAACAAAGAACTTGCCAAATAAATACAATGGCAAATACATTAAAATGTAAACCATATTAATACCTGTATTTCAATCTGAATACCTGACTAGCATTGATGCAGTGCCAGTGAGCTGGAATGAGTCATGAAAATGTTGAAATAACTGGCTATTTTTTTTCTTGTTTATTGTAAGTTTCCTTCCAAAATATTTTCAGGAAATTTATCTCACGATCTCTGCAACATGTTTGAATATTCCATAGAATTTTTTAATATTGGAAGCACCCTCACCTTTTATTTATTGTGAAGAAAACACATTTGTAATTCATTCATAGACTCAGATCCAGTTCTAGTACAAATATTTGTTCATGCACTTGAATTGAAGTAAAGTTGATTTGCATCTTGATTGAAATTCAGGGTCTCAATAGGTTCTGTGTACTTGTTTTTAAACAGGCATGACCTTGTGATTGCTATCATTCAGAAATAAAATTTACTGTGATTGAAAAAGAAAAGAGGAAAAAAAATGCAGGGAAACTCATTGTCCTGAGGAAATAAAGATATCTTTCAAGTAGAAAAATAAGTAAAAACTTACTGAGGGAAGGGATAAGCCACTTTTCAATTTTGCATATGTGAAACAAAAATATTACTTCTTTTGTAACGTATTCCAACTTTAGCCTTTTATTATTATGTAAACTATTCTGTACTATTGCCATAGCTGCTGTAGCAGAGAAACTTAATTCTTCTCAGTAAATGATACCATAGGTGGTCTCTAGACATTCAAGTAAAAAGTAGCTTAGTTAATTTAATTTCAGAAGGAAGATAGAGCATTTCTCTCTAAAAAGAGTTTTATGGGTGCTTAGGGGCTTTTTCCTTTCAGTGCTCTCCCATAACCTCTAAGTAGTTGTAAGAACTCTGTTACACTATTTAACTTCAAGTCTTCTTTACATGAATCATTACTGCAATTATGATTGTGGAACTAATTAGTTTCCTTGACAACTGTTTTTTCAAAGCCTGAAAAAGAGTGTGAAATTCCCATCATAAGAACATTCTGTAGGCGATTTTTTAAAGTATGTCAGAAGACATTTAGAATCAGTGGAACATTAGTCTTCATATTCATGAGTCAGCATGATTATCTTGTTTTGAAATTACATAATAAGTACAATATAAGATTATATACATATATATATAATGCTGCAAAAATATGAATGTAATCTATTAAATCATAATAGAGCTTATGTATAAAATGCTTAAGTTTAATCAGAAATATTCTTTCTGATGTCAGTTAACTCTGATGATGCACTATTTGTTGGAGGCTTTGGCATTAACAGCTAGGTGTCTATAGAAAAATTTTAAACAGGACATAGGCAATAAGAATGAAACTGGGTAGACTTTTGGATGAAATCTTCATCATTTGTCCTGTGCTCTCTCAGTAGCTGCAGTAACTGAAGTTTCCTTTAATATTATTAATGCAATTATTAGAAAAGCCTCTACGACTCCTGAAGGTGTTCATCTGTATTTGCCCAAATTTGTGGCACTTCAGCTGAACTGAGTGGTTATGTCTGGTCCTAAATTTAAAGAGAAATGAAGCTGCAGACCCTATGCATGCAGTCTTATTAATGTTACTTATCCCAAGCACATCTTGTTGGTTAACTACATAGAACAGAACACCCTGGTGAAGTGTAGCAAGCTAAGGCAATAAGTCAGGGAGGTTGAAGCAAGACTGAGGGGAGATGGAAGCAAGGACATGTTGGCTGTACTTCAGTGTGTACTTAATAGGGAAATAGGAGTAGTCACAAGAACTAAAACCTTGCTTCTGAATTCTCCAGAAGGAGCTTGTTTGTGCTTTCAAAAGCCATTGGATATCAGGCAGAAGTAGTGATCCCTGGGGCCAGGAACTGGAAGCCAAAACTCCACTTATGTGAATATACAACTCCTGTGGGCACTGAATCCACAGCTCCTGCTTGCTAGTGAAGTGTGCAAGTACCAGCTCCTGGCTGCAAGTCAAATCCCATGATAGCACAAAATGATGATCTTCCAGTAATAGTCTTATGTCTGGGAAGGAGCTTGAGGCTGCAAATCGCTCTCTGGCATCAGGGAGGCGCATAAATGAGGCAGACATTCCCTTAAATTTTCATATGGTTGGCCTCAGCAGCCTCCTACTTATTTCATAATGTATCTTCCTAGCCCTGTGACAGAGTATCTATTCACTGAGCCAGTCATATTTGTGATTAGTTCCTTACAATTTGTAATCCTTTTAATAAAAGTGTCCTGGTTTTCTAAACAGTTCATCAATGGAAACTTGCACTGACTTTGAGAAATGCCAGCAAAAAACCTTCTTAAAACATTTTGAGTTAAATAACTGTATGTATAAATTTATTCATATATATATATATATATATATATATATATACATATATATATGCATATACACACACCATTTTCCTTCCTACTTTTCTGAGTTATTTTTTGTGGTCACAATTCTATATCTGAATTTCACATTTCACTTAGGCATATGGACATGTATTTTAGACTCATGCTTGGAGAAAGAGTGACACAGTCGTAAATGTAGTATTTTATGTCTTCCAAAATCTCACTAGGGGTGTCAGTTAGCAACACTTGCAGGCAGGTACAACTCTAACCTCACTGTGTTTGCCTCTGAGTGAAGTATTTATCACACTTTTAGTGCTGATCTGTAATGTTTTATAAAATTTGCTTCTGGCTTATCTATACTGCTAAGCTTCTAGCTCTGTGGGATTCTCAAAGGAGCAGTGTGCTTTAGCTCTTCATCCACTTTAGGAGAGCATCACTAACCTCTGCAGCCATAAAAGCCCCTGGGAGCAGCTCAAGTCCATTAGCTCCCAGAGCTGACTCCACAGCCCATTTGTTGGGGCCCTTTCACTCTTTCTCTACAGTGAGAAGACAGAGATCCTGTCTTTGTACCCCACAGCTGGTACAAAAGTGTCCAATTCTGCTGTCATCCATTACAGCTGCAGCCTAAAAACACATGTACAGTTTAATACTAAATCTCAAGAGAAGATGGAATGGAAGGTGCTAAAAAAGATCCTTTCTGCAAGTGTTAAATATATTTTCAGGAATTACCAGCGGATTTATGAAAGTGCCATTTTCCAAAGGCTCTTATCCAGTCAGTGCTGTTACTTTGAAAGGCCAGTAGATATATTAAAAATGGTTGTAAGTTGTTTTTTATCACAGTTGTTTTTCTTCTTCACTAAAAGATAATAACTTGGTGCAATAGTGGGAAAATTAAAAAATATTTGGATATAGCAAGAACCTCTTAGATCTTTTTTTCTTACTTTGTGATATTGGTTGTTTGAGGGTCTTTTGTTTGGTTGGTCATTTTTTTCCAATACTACATGAACTGTGAGTGTAACTTTTTATTGTCTGAAAATGTTTTAATCCCTTGAACATCTCATTTATTTTTTTCTGTGCATGGGTATCACCACACTTTAAATCATATACTGGGAGGCAAAAGAGGGACAGTAATACATAGTATTTTCTCTCGTCACCACCAATGGCAAAGACGATAATCACCATGTCAAGCATGATTTTTATCAGTAGTTTTTACAGAAATATAATGGGATCTGCAGTGGTCTTGACATGAAGGAAAAATAAAAGCAGATTTTATCATTGCTTCAAGTCTGTGTGTATATATTTGGCTTTGCATTTATGTATATACATTTTATGATGTATTGCTAGAGCTTTTGAGCTATATGGACAGTGTTTTGTTAGAATAGAAGCTAGAATAAGGTTTTTCAGCTAGAAACTCGAATTACTAATTACAGCAAAACAGAAACAAATTTCCCTGATATTCCCGCAATTTTCTTTCAGGGCAAGTATTTCCCTTAAATTTTGCTCTCAGTCAAGCAATGAGATGACCTTTTGTGGATAGAAATAAATGCTATAAGATCTCATCTGTGTAGCTGGGGTAGGTTTTTTTTTTTCCTGCCACCTCTTACAATCAAAGAGCATATTCCCTTGCTGCACCCTATCTCTCACACTCCTTCAGCCCTTGGATGCGCTGGCAGTTTCCCCAGCTCTGAAGGGCCGTGCTCCCTTCTCTGAAGGGTTGACTTACCCCTGGCCATGCATCCACCAAGAGAAGCCAAAAAGCCACCTTCCTCATTCATGTTCTGCTCTCCACCACAAAAGTATGTAACATTTGTTGACTGACCGTTCCTATGGGCAAACTTCAAAACCAAACAGCTCTTATGTCCTTTGAAACACTTTCCCTAGATTTTAAATCATTTCATATCTGTTTGAAATTGGATTTTATGTGATTACAACCAAGCCTCAAGGTCAGTGTATCCCATGAGAGCAGGCTTGCATTGCCAAGGCCTCTGCTGTCATTTCCATTAACCTTTCTTGCCTCGAGAGCATATTGCTGCCTCTTGTTAAACTTGGTGTCCAGTGGGACCTCCAGGGCCTTTTCTGCAAAGGGGATTTTCAGCTGGGTGGGCCTTAGCTGTGAACTGGGGACCAGGATTGTTTCTTCCCCGGGCAGAGGTTTGCACTTCCTCTTGTTGAACTTCCCAGTGAGCCCATTTCTCTGGCCTGCCAAGGTCCCTCTGTGTGGCAGCACAACTGTCTGGCTCCTCAGCCACTCCTGTATGTGTCATCAAAAAAGTTGCTGAGTGTACTCAGTGCCCCATCACTCAAATCATCAATGATGTTGAACAGGATTGAAACCCATATTGACCCCCAGTTTGGCTCTTGGTACCTATTCTCAATTCTAGGAAATGGTATCTTTCATCATTAAAAGTTAAATTAGGGGATTTGTGGGGAGTTTTAGTCTTCCTTTGTATTCTCTTTCCATAGAAAAAGATATAAAGGCTGTCAGTAGGTACTTGAGCCAGGATCAAATGTCATCACTTGTGGCTTACAAATTGCCCGTTTAAATCTCCATAAAAAGACTGTAGAATCTTTCAGGATTGGCCAGATTTAAGCCTATGGTTTGTCACTACACTGCCTTTCTGTGTGTGTGGTGTGTGTGTACATGCACAAACATCCATCAGTTTGTGGCTTCTGAAACTTTTGCATATAGCTGACAATTTCACTAAATTTTTCAGAGAATGGGCACTTCAAAATTAAAGCATTCCTGTAATTTCCTTATAAATTCTTATCTGAAAATAGAAGTAAAATTCTCCGTAGTTCACTAGGCAAAATATTGTATTAAACCCTCACACACTTCTAACAATTGGAATGATTTGGAAAAAACTTGTTGGAATTTTCTGATCTTTGATCCTTAAACCAACCTGGACAGCCACCTTAAATTTAAACCACAAAAGGAAAAAAAAAAAAAAAAACACAGCAGAAGTTTGAAAGATTTTCACAGGTAAAATTTCCATTCCAGAGATCTGAAATTTTAAGTTGATAATTAGTGTCTCTTTTGTACGATTTTGTGCATTACAGGATTTCTCAGTCTGTCTCTACAGGTCTGACTAGTTAGGCTTTTAGCTAAATCTAAAATGAAGAACAAAATGCAGGAGTGAAAAAGGAAAGCCTGTGGCATGTCAGCCTCCTTGGAGCTCTGATCATATTCCCAAGGCAAGGAAGAGCTGCAGCATTATCCTTGTGAAGTTACCTGACTCATTGTCTCATAGGCTGAAGGATATTGTAATTCCAAAATAAGAATTTGAAAATGAAGGCTTTTGTCTGACTTTTATTCAGATCATAATCCCGAGCTAAAAGTGTAAATTAAATTCTTCAGCCAATATTGCTGTGATGAAAGAATAATTTTGTTATTTTATGAAAAGAATAGAGAGATGAAATGTATCTTTGAGGTCTCCTGCTTTGAGAAAAAAGTTGGTAAGACTCACACCAACCAGATTAATTAGTATCTAAAACTTCAGAAAGATAACAGCCCCCACAAAACCTATTTGGTTTTGTTTTTCAAACCAGTAGTAGAATTTGCTGAATAAGAGCCATTTCTCATCAAATCCTGGAGATGATCATTGTTGAAAGTGATAAGGCATGTTCTTGCTCTAGGCTAAAACCAGCTGTTTGCTCCATTCCCTGCAAAGACTAAAGTTATTACATGAAAAGGGATAGAAATCCCTCACTAAAACTGATAGAACTTATTTGATATGAATCAGAGAAAGAGATAAAAAGGCTTGCACCATCAAAAATGTTAACAGAAAAAAAATAATGAAATGTAATTCTTATGGTACAGCTATCACAGACATTAACTACCACTGAATAGCAGTAGAGCTGCAATCAAAGAGCTATTCTTTATCCTCAGAATTTCTGCTTCAAAAGGAATTTATTTTTTTTCTTTTATCATATCAATTTTAGTTTGCTTATCTTTTTTAATGCTATGAAGAAAAAAGAAATTCACTCTAGATGTTGAATGTTGAAGTGCAAGGCCACACTTTACATTTATAGTATTCTAACTCTTATTATTTTTTGTAGGTAATTGCTAGAATTACGATGTTTTCTAATTAAAATATCCCTCAGTGCCAATTAAAAGATGAAATGCTTCGATATATTCTCTAAAAATATTTAAAAGCTGAATTACTGAAGTAAATGTAGAAGTTTAATGTGCTCAAGGTTTGTGGTTGTTTGGGTTTTTTTTGTTTTGTTTTTTTGGTTTTTTTTCCTATGAGTATATGGACAAAACTATTTAAGTCTTAAGAACAAGAATTGGTTGTGAATTTTGAATGGCTTGAACACAATATGTATCACTGGAAATATCACAGTAGAGATATGGGTGAGGATGGAATAATGTCCATTGTTCTTAGTTGTCCAATTGTCCTTAGTTTATTTATATTGCTGCCTTTTCTATTTGATAGTTATCTACATAAGATTGTTATCATGCATGTATTTGTGCAAGAACAGAGGCATTTCTGTGATAAGATAATGCATTGGTTAAATATTATGCATACAAGACTATATATGGCTTTATAGTTTGCTCCCATTTGCTTTATAGTTGCTTCCATTACAATTTCTTAAATCATTTTTAAAGTAAAGATTTAACCAAGGTTGTTGCTTATACTGCAATATAAGGTTTTATACATTTTCATTTCTTTTGAAGTCTTTTTCAACATATTAGTTTAACACTGGTATTAATCACTACCAACATAATTATTGTGTCACTGTAGCTGGGAAAAAAATCTAGTCAATACACTATATATTGAATTAATTTGACTCTATTATTTGCCAAAAAATGAACCTCCAGTATAAATATTTGTAGGAAAAATATATTCAAACTTTGTAATTGTAACCAGACATACTGTGAGGATGTGAATGTCTAAGAAGCTACTTTATTCCCACTCTAGCATCAAAGTCAATATCTAATTACTGAGCTGCATGTGTTAATTGCACAGGTCATTCATATTTTAATTGGACCTGTGTCCATATTATTGAAGCCAGTTTTCCTGGTGGCCCATTGTGATCTCCTACAATAATTCAGGAACAAGATAAAGCCATTAGCAAGGAGAAACAGATAAGTTTGCCTCTTCTTGTGTGTGACTGAAACCTTCTTTTTGTGCAATTATTGACACAGTTCTAGTTTCTCCTTTCAGCCTACAGGCTGGTGTTTCTCCTTGCTTTCAATACTCCTTGCTTTAAACAGTCAGCAGTCGCTATTTCTGATGGTTACAGGACAGCGTTACATGGCAGTTTTGTGAGAATTCCAAGTACCTCCAACATAAAAGTCAAAATTGTATTTTAGGTTGGGCTTGGCTGAATGGTCTCAGGGGGAAGCAAGAAACATGCTTCAGGTTAAACACTTAAATAAATTGTTTTAAAATTAGACCCAACAGTTTGCTACTTTGACTGCTGAGGAAGATCACATTGCTGCTATGGAGGTATACCTTTTACACAATTTTAGTAGTAGATTATATAGATTTGGCTGGGATGCTTCAATGGTTGCCATTCTGTCTATGCTTTACCCATAATTTGATGTTTCTTTTAGAGTAATGTCTTTCAAGTGACTGTCTTTGGCAGAACTTAATTTTTTTTTTTTTTTCTTTTTTCTTTCCCACTGTCACTTTTGTTTCCTTTTGATACTTTCTTTTTCATGCTGTCTCAACTTTTCCACTTTTTTCCCCTAAAATTTACTTCTTTTTCACACTCTTGATTTTCTATAACTGTTCTTATCCACACAGACAGATGCTGTGAAGCTACTAGACGTGAAAATGGAGGCCAGTCCCTGCAGCTGAATGCTGCTGCTTTCTCTCTCATTGTAGTCATAAGTTTCTGGTGCATGTTTTTATACTGTTGATGATAAGACAAGCAATATGTATTCTTCCTATCTCTCCTAATTTTTTATTTGCTGGAAAATAAACACAGATCTTATAAAATTTGTACTTTTCTACAGCTCTTCCAAAATTTCCATTCCTCATCAAGATCCTAAATAGAGTAATTACTTCAGTCTGTGCATGCAACATTTTTCACGGGGCTTTTTGGAAGCCTGGTGGGTTTTGTGAAAAATTCAAATGATGATGCTTGACACTCCAGTCAGACAGAGTATGGAGAATCTGACTTACTGAATCTGATCAACATGATTTGGTTCTATTTTCTCAACTAGATTTTGATCATAAGAAATTCACGCAGAGACCTTACCATTGTCAGTCACATGCCTTTCCAGGTATTCCAGCAATTCATCTTCCAGGAGAGTATTTTCATTTTGTACTAATCCTTTGCAAAGGGTTGTCCTTTCACTGGTTCCTGATACAAGATACATAAAACTTTATGCTTAATATAAACAGTTTAAGTCCAGGCTAGATGGAGCTCTGAGAAACCTGGTCTAGTGGAAAGGGTCCCTGTCCACAGCAGAGGGTTGGAAGATCTTAAAGGTCCCTCAAAAACCAGGCCATTCTATGGTTCTGTGAATACAGATGTGTTTTGTACTTTCTAATGGATTTTAACAAGCATGTCTTCCCTAACCAATTATTTATGAATTGTTTTAGTTCGTAGTGTTTCATTTCAAACACTTTTTCTGTGCCTCTCCACTGACATGCCTCAGCACATAAAATAGGTCCCTGCCCACCAAAGTCACTTCTTGTGACTGCAAAGGTGCCACATTTCATTTCATGGCATCTGTAGGACTTGGAAGCTCCAGGGGTTCAATTTTGACCTGTAGTAAAAATGGAAAAAAACATTTTTTCCTGTTTATATATTAAAAGCATGGCTTATGAGCTCTGCAGCAGTGTGTGCGAAACCTCAGGAAAAAGATTTTATTAATTAAGAGTCCATATTGATATTTTATTACATATATTTGATTTTAAAATTTATGTAGTTGTCTAGGTTTATGGTTCATTTCTCTGTTGCATACAGAATAACCGGAGAAAGCAATGCACTTTAAAACTAAAGCAGAATCAAATATTTATTTTAAGACAGTTACCTTCAAATTGTTACTTAATATAACAAACATGATAAATTAACTGTATATGTTGATTTTTTTCCTCCTTATAGTTCATACCTTTTGGGGTCTAAAAAAAGTTATCTTACAAATTGGAAATTGATTGGTCAAAATTAAGTATCTAGGTATCTTCACTCAGTTGCAGGATTTTCTTATTTCTAAGAAATATTGATAATGATGATTTTTGCCAGTTTTGAAATATTTTTGGAAGTCTTTTCTTTAGGACATCAAAATAAAACCTCTCCTCATCTAAACCTCCTAACAATCATTTTAGAAAATTGGACTATGTCACAAGTAAGATGTCTTCAGTTGCAAGTCTATGGAATCATTTATTGACAGAAATGCTTTTTTAAATAGTTCAGATATTTAGTGTAATGAAGTAGCTGGAATTGGGAAGATTGCTATCTAGAAAACATTAGTTTCATTGTTACCTGCAGATAAGCTCTCACTGTAAAGTCAAGCCACTGTTTCATCCATGGCCCTTGCCACTGTGTTCTGTCACTTTGACTTAATGTCATGACATTACTTTGAAATTAATTACATTGATGAGTGCCTGACATTGTGTGGTAAAGAAAGACATTTTCTCTTCTAATTTTGTAGGAGTTGAAACTCTGGTCTCCTATTTTGGACGAGTCAGGTGAAAGCCCATTTTTCCATGCACAAACAATGTGAAAATATACATTGACTTTGTAATTTAGTTGTGTAGGTGTTCTTCCAGTATATACCATTATTTTTTTTAATAATTAAGTTCTTATTGAACCAAGAGATGTAATTATTGAGGGCTAGATAATATTATTAATGAAACTTTTCATCTTAACTATGTTACAGCAGATTTGGAATTGCTAGCTATACATAAGTTACCAAAAACTTTCAGATCTGAGAACATATTTTCAGTTGTGTATAACTTGGACAAATGTTGTTGCTAATGCTAAATTGGTTTAAGTGAAAGAATCACATTGGGCAGAGACTATTGCAAGAGGTTTTCTTTCTTCTTCTCTTACCATTTTGAAAATCCAGATAGTGAAAATATTTGTTGTTGTCACTATTGCCACTATTGCCTTCTGTGGCAACAAAACAGCAAGGATATCTCTATTTCCCATCCAAGAACTGATGATTGGCTAATATTTACTAAGTAGATGCTGTAATAGATACTAAGGGGGAAAGAAACCCACAGTTCAAGCATACTAAAAACCAATACTGGGTGATCTTTCTCAGTCTGCAGGAGCTCAGTGGTGCACAAATACTGGGACTCCCTTTTGATCCAGGGGAGCAGCACATTCTTTCTAGGGGCTCCTCTTTGCAGTCACATCCCTTTTGCATTCTGATCCCACTGTAAGACAGGCACTGCATGCACATGAGGGAACAGAATCTTCTCTTGTGGACACATAGTTGCTGTCCTGAAGAGAAAAGAAAATAAAACTGTTGATCAAATCAAAGCTAATGAGCACCTACCACTGGATTAAAGAGTTTATGAGCAACACTTATATTATCTCATAAACTGAAAAATAAAATAGGATCTTATAAGGTTGCACAGACAGTCTGATCCCAGTATTTCCTTATTTTGTAGAATTTTCCTAATTTTCTGAAATTTGAAACCTTGATGCTACTCTACTAAATGTTGTCTAATATATTTTCACCTTCCACATACTTGTCACTATTCTTATTTTTTTTTAATAAAGCAAGACTGGACGCTACTACAGGTATGCAGAAAAGCAGAAAAATGAAAATTCCCATATCATTTTTCTACTCCAGTAAGACATTTGAAGAGCTCTTTACAGGCTATAAATTTATTATCTTAGCAAGTCATTCTAACATTGCAGATAAGTTTATGAGAAGACAAGATAGGAATTAGGGCGCAGAGACTGATTGACTGTGAGCTCTCCAAACATACTGTGAAGGAGATAATGAAAAGCCTTGAGAAATTTTAGAAGCTAAATATACATTATGAATGGCAAGTTGTCTTTTATCCTCGGTGTCACAATGCCAGTGGGATAAAGAGACAAATTTGGATCACTTATCTTTTATTCCAACTGATTGTAGCTTCAGCTGGGAACTAGATAAATTTGCTCTGTTAAGGGAGAGAAATTTTAGGTCTGCTCCAATTTAAATTATTCTATGCTTTGTATTTTGAGGTTATCAAGTACTTTGAATGTGATCCTTTTCTTTTGGCCCTCCTCTTCCCATCAAATTCCAAAGAGAATGACTTAAAACAATATTGTGGGGATTATGTGACTGCCGAGCCAGGCAGTTCTGGGCAGTGACCCAAAACCTCTGTAATGAGAAAGAAAAAGTGGAAGAGAATAATGTCCTTGGGTTGTCATATATCTCCTCAGATGAATGACTAATACAGCTTTGTTTGTAGTTCTCTTTATGAGGGTTTCATAATTGTATCTTTAAAAACAATAAGAACAAGATTATTTCACAGTATTTTGTGCAATCTGTGTGAATATCCAGAAGATTTTGAAATCTTGGCTTCCTACAGACAAGAATGAGGAAAAAATGAACAGAGACATTTTCAAATTAAATTATAATTCATAGGTATAGACTGAACAGCTTAAAATTGTAATTTAACCTCTATTAAAATTATAAATATGTCTTTACAAATTGAATTCAATTTACTTTTGACATTAGTATTTAAATGTTAGATAAGTAAATTTGTTCCTTTAAATGTTGTAATTGTAAAAGGGATTTTAGGTCTTATGACTGACAGCGTAAAATATTACAATTTTTTTTAACATTGTCACATATTTTGAAATGCTAATATTAAACTGTCTGTAACGCTGAAGTCCTAAAATATGCTATGCTGAGCTTGTGCCTAAAATCCAAATTGGTGGCACGGAAACTTAAAAGGGGTAATGATTATTCTGTGATATAGCAGTATATCTCTAAGGAACAGTATTTTTAAAATGTTCTGATTTACAGCCTTTAGTCTAAGGCTGGCTTCTTTCCTAATCAGATTTTATTTGTTGTCTTTCTTCTTTCCAGAGTTTTGACAAGTTCCTAACATTTACAAATTGTTCACAAATCAAAGTATTTACATAATGCAACTTCAAATGCGATCCTTTTTTTACTGCTGTAGGGTTATTAGAGTATAAATTGCTGTCCCTCGAAATAGGAAAAATATTGCCCAGAAATAGACACACATATTGCATACATTGGGTATAAAATATAACTTCTGAATATATAAAATATAACTTCTGAACTTCTGGTTTTTTGAGCTGTACAAAACATAGTATTACGAAATAATAAAATAACATTCAATTTAATTTTTTGTGGTGAAAGTATAAGGCCAAGCACTGATGCCAAAAATATTATATTTATTTAAAAGCCTAACAGATTTCGTGATTTAATTTTACACATAACCTTTTGACCAATTCTCAGTCAGTTTTAAGAGTCTTACCATGTACTCTCTCTCCATCATGGAAACCTGCATAGGCACCATTCAAATGTGTATGCATATGTAAAGTTAACTAATTAAGTCTGAAAAAACAGTTTTTGAGGGTTTTTTGTTTATTTGGTTTTTTTAAGACATAATGGAGATTTGTATACAATTTGTGATTGTGCTAATTGTTGCCAATTCTTTATCTGCTGTCCAGTATGTTGATGATTTTTGATTGTTCATTTTTTTGAATTTTCGGAGCAAAGGAAAAAAAACAAATGTTACTTTTAGGATGCAAGTTGAGTATTATATAGAGACATGTAGCTTCTGAGGTCTATAATGACATCACTGAAATCTTTCCCATATTTAGGGCTCATTTATGCTTATCACATTTACTTTATCCATTCATTTTTTTCAGGCATAATAAGGAATGTTCAGTTTTCCATTGCTATATATTTATCAGACATAATGTATAAGTGATGAAAAATCACCTTTTCCCTTTAATGTCAATGACATCTTAACATAAAGCTGATGGCATCAAATACCAGGTGTAGAGATGAACCAGCTTTGCCTGTTTAGAAACAGTAGCTGCATGTAAGCTGTGCACTTGAGTGCTGTGCTAAGTCTAGATATTTTACAACAAGAGCAAGAAACTGAGGTAGGAATATCCATTTTTGTTCATTTATTATTGGGTCTGAAGTCCCAAGAAGCCGTGGTAGTAATGCTTGCCACCATAATATTGTTACGTTGTACGATATTCTTGTTAACATGTCTGTATGTTTATTTTACACATTTAATATTTTTATAGAGGCAACTTCCAGCGCATATTTTATTTACATAAAGTTTTAATTTTAATGCATGTATTAAATGCCTATAATAGAAACAAAGTAAATCTTTCTCAGTGTATGTATCCAACAGAATTACAAACAAAAATACATACAATGTACTAAAAACTAATTTTGTGAAAAATATTGAATACACTGCAATATCTGTAAGTTTCTGTTTTCAAAAACAGTGTGAAAGGAAAGGAAAATATCTGGACTTAAAGTAGTTAATTTTAATTTGTGAAACATTGTTTTTTTTTTCTTGTTCATAATTCACTACCATTTTGCTCCACTGATTTTTTCATGCATGCAGCACTTGTTGTCATCTCTGCTTTTTCCCTGAAGAATGTGTGCATGGTGTAACTGTGATGTCCCTCAGCACCTTTCCAAACACAATGTCAAGAAATATATGTAACTTAGTGTGTCTTTCATCTGTTGTTCAAAGTTCGTTTTAGTTCATGCAATTTCTGTCTTCATTTTTTGTAATAAAGAAAACTGACTTAAAGCATTACTATCTGTATTTTCTTTATTGCTGATAAATGCTCTTTTTTTTCTTGTACTATCTACATGATGTATTTTGTATCTTCAGAGATAATTTTTAGCATTGTATCTGCATTTTAACTATAGGCTTTTATCCAATAGTGAATATTTAAAAAAACCCAAACTAACAAAATACAAAAAAAAGACCCCAAAAACAAAACCAAAAATAAAACCAAAAAACCCCAAAACCAAACAAACCAACAAACAAAAAAACCCACCCTGCCACAAACATCAAAGTCACTAAAATTAGAATTCATGAATTTTAAGTTTTGCTCATATTAGGTGGCTGCCATGCTACTCACTAGTGAAGCAAGTATGTGCATTGTCTGTATAAATATGCAGCCTGAGCTTGATCCATTCTGATTTAATCTGCCTGATTGAAGTTGTGTATCCCCAAAGGAAGCTCTAATACTGGGAAAAGCTGCCCTACCAAGCAGGACTCTGCTGGAAGTTGGAGCTGTAGCAGTTGAACCTTTTAAAGTAAAAGCATGCACCATGTACTGGCAGCATTATAATATTAAACTGCTCTTTTTTAATCTAATGCTATAAAATAATTATATATTTAGCATAATATTCCGAGTATTACTTCTTAAAACTGTTGTGCTTGAATTTACATAGGTCTTATAGAAAATGCTGTCAAACTTGAAATATTTTCTCAATTTAAATAAAATCCAGAGATAGTTTGACTCTTTTTCAGATCTCCTGGCTGCAATACTCTACTTAGGGTTGTCATCTGCTATGAAGATGCAAAATTTCCTATGTCTCTGCAGTATATGTACAGTATGGTTTTGAATTCCCCTAAATGAAGCAATTAAAATAATTTATCCTTTTATGTAATAGCAGTACTGAAACCACACATAAGTGTATGTTCTCTATACTCACATCAATCTTAATTAATCTGCAGAGGTTCTTAGAAAATCCTCCAAGAGACGTGTTCAGTAAATCTGCTGTCAGTTTGAGTGGAGGAAACTGGGACACAGAAACTTATTTTCCCAAGTCTAATGAAAACCAAAACCTGGGAGCAGTGCTGATTCTATGAGGGAAAGTGCAGCCTTTCCCTCTCAAGGCACAGGAGCAATGGAACCTATTCTGCCTGCATTTTTCTGAGACTTCCCATGGAAGGAGACAATGCTAAAAAATACCCTTTACTATGATGACTGAGTAAATACAAGGAAAAAGCTGCTGTAGCTATAACTGGATAACTTCTTAGGCATATTCGAAATGCTCCTGAAGTCTGCTTAGGGATAGTTTGATTATGCAAAGCATCTCTTTTTTAAAAACTTTTCTTAAAAAATAGTAAATGACGACACCAGAAAACATTTTCACAACACAGAATCCTTTTTGTAGTAAAGAAAGAGTTTTTTGGTATCCTTTTCCTTGTTATCCCTTAATGACAACAGACAAAACAGTGTTGCCAGAAATACTCAAGCTGCTATTTACATTGCATTTCTTACACTTAGCTATTGCATTTATGTCTATTAAGACACCTTCCTTTGAAAAATGTTGTTAAGGGCCATTAGAGGAAATGTGAACTCAAGTCCTACTTAGTATCCTGAGAGACTCATAATACAAGACATTTTCCTGTAAAATTTAAAGGCAAAAATCCATTTCAGAAAATTTGTTGGCAAAAGGACCTCAGCCATAATGAAGAAAAACTCCTTCACTTAGATAAGCATGAGAAAAGTACAACCTTTTAGAGACACTTATTTCAGTAGCTCACATCTTTGTAACTGATAGTCCCGGTGGCACCACAGGTTCCCTGACTCACTGCAGCTCAGACTTCATCTGAGATGGGGACACAATGAAGATCTGTCACTGATGAGCAGAAGAAAGTTAGAGGAAGCCAGCAGTACTGTCCCCTTATTTTTCAAAGTTGTGTGTCAAGTGTATCTGTCAGAGCACATTACTCAGTCCAGCAGCTCAGAGCACACATCCATGTGTTTGTCCACTGCCCTTCAGCAGAATCTGTCCTAGCAGAGAGTTGTAGGAAAAACCACTCAGGAAGAAAAAGCATTACAATTAATGTCGATTCTAGCCTTGTTAGCATCTTTTTGCATTAAGGAATGGGATAGAAAAGAATGCACCTTACTGTCACATTCTCTTCTGCATCAAACAGTCCCCCAGTAAGTGTTGCATAGAATCCCAAGCTTTTCTTGCAAGCTGATGTTGCAAATGTAATGATTTGTTTATTTCATTTGAAGGAGGGCGTTATGCTCCTGGGCACTTACCTGGCTCAAAAGAAAAAATTTATTGATGTAAATTGTTAAAAACAGGTCATGCAGCTCTGGATGTGGCAGTCAAAGTATTGGAGATTCTTTGGGTAGCAGGGAGGGATCACTGGTTCTTTACTTCTTTTGGTCATGGGCTGCCACTGCTTTACTGTAAACTGGTAAAAAAATTTATAGAGCTGTTTAATTTTTTGGTACTGCATTATGATTTTTTTGGTGCTCATCAATGAATAAAAACATTTAAGACCTATATTTTCTGTCTTTTTGGAGCCTTTGAGTAAGTATACACATTTTGTAAGACTTTGAGTCTAGGAAGAGTTCAAGATCAGATATAAAATCAAAGACAATATTCAGGGGCAGTGCAGAAATAACCGTAATGATTGGGCACATTTTTAAGGATAATACAAAAGTGTAGTTCAACTTGATAAACAAGAATCTGCCATAAACAAGAATACTGCACTGCCATGACCTAGTGCAGTATTTCAATTTCACCCTCTAGTTAGATCATCATTTTCAAATTTTTACTTTAGATTGAGAGCAGTTTATCTTCTGACTGCCTTGAAAGAAAGGAAAAACATGTGTATACCTCTGCAATGTGCATTTGTATGAGCCAGATGTTGACCAGTAAGCTAGGAAAGTCTTTTACAGCATTGCTTTTTTTTCCCTAAAAACTCAAATTACTGTAAAAGGGAGGTTCACCTATCTGTCATCTGAACTTCAATCCATGCCTTCTAAGGAGGAGGGAAGGGAATAATGCACAAGAAGTTGCTAACATGCTTTTTTCTCCCCAACAAAACTTAGTATCACTGAAGGTGTGAAAAGCACATCTGGATGTCACCTTATCCAACCCCCCAGATCACACAGAGTGCTTGTTACAAAGCTTGCAATTACTATTTTATTGCAGCAGTAATTAAATATATATAATGTGATTCTCTAAGAGCACAGAGAAATTCTATCACCTCAAAGGACACAGGTTCATTTAACATCAGTCTGCAAATATTGATGTTGCATGTTTTGTTCCCATGCAGATGCAAAAACTTTATTTTGCCATATGTAAAGCAGACCTGTACACTGGCACAGGTTGCCCAGGGAAGATCTGGATGCCCCAACCCTGGAAGTGTTCAAGGCCAGGTTGGATGAGGCTCTGAGTAAATTGGTCTAGAGGGAGGTGCCCATGGCAGGGGAGTTGTAATGAGATGAGTTTAACTTCCCTTCCAACCCAAACCATTCTCTGATTCTGTGCACACATGCAGATGGAGATTCTCCCTTTTGACCTGCCTCCCTTAGAGTATCTGGTGCAGAACCTTTACAGAAATTTAGTCCAAACTTACATTTGAGAGTCCAGGAAATGTATCTTTTCACTTAGTTCTTTTCACTGGAAAATTTCATTTTACTTGCCAAAGCTCTTCATTCCTTGTTCTCATGAAGTAATGATTCCTGAAAAATGTTCAATTATCTCATTAGAAATTATTAGAAATAATACCATAACTTATTCAATAAGAAGAACTTGAATATTGCCAAAACTTTTGATGACATTTCTCAAAACTTGCTTTTGGCTTTTTTTTTAGTTTGTTTTGTACATTTCTGGAAGTTTTTTAATCTTATTTCCATTCATTTATGATCATTTATTTGATGAAATGGGTGAAAAAAGTGTCTTTAAAGTTGTCAGTTTCCTTCATCATCATGTCAAGGTATTACATTACTTATGCCATATTCTTTATAAAAAACAACATCCATTTCAATTTAACATATTTTTAAGACATTACATCTAAAACTCATTCAGAACTATGGGACTTTTACTTCCCTGGTTTTTTCTCTTTTTAACAAGTATTTTAAAAGGCCCTTTATTGTTAGATGACTAAGTCAGGTATACAATAAACATTTTCAAAAAGTTTCTAAGAACTGATTCTTTCACATTAACATTGAATTTTTGTGATTTAGTTTTGTTCAAGTAGGAAAATAAAAATGTATATAATGCATAAATACTTTATTATTTTAGAGCACAAAGTAGAACTACTATTTTGAGTTTGTTTGATAAATACTGGAAAGCTGGAAAAACCTCAAATATTTAAAATAGCTTCTGTAATATTACTATAATAAGAATAACAATATAATAATTTAATTTAAGGCAACACTTTTTGATAACAAAGTTGCTTGTTAAAGTTAGTGGGAACACCGTTTGTAGTATGACATTAATATTTCATCCTGTCACAGAATTAGAACTTCTGTTGATGTCATAACAGGTAAATAAAAAAAATCACATTGTTTTGAAATTACATATATATTAGTTTATGATTTTTGAAACCAGCGAGAAGAGGCCTTAATCTGCTTTAATAGTTATTGGGATTAGCTTTACAGCTGACTTTGGTGGGAGCAGATGGGCAAGTACAAAATCAAAGCAATTCAAGAAAGAACATAATTAAACCACAGATAAACTTCTAAAAAATTAGGTTTTATGTTTTCATTAAGATTAACAATAGCCATAACACAGATAGATATAAAGAACAAGACTGTCCAGTTTCTGTCTGTTTTCAGAAGTACATCAGATCCTCAGACAGGTGAGAAGGCTGATCACAACCATGCTCCTCACCTCACCTCTGGATTTGGCCACATTACTCTCACCCTTTGGGGTGCAGGAGACAAAGGAGAGAAATGTTGGAAAAATGTTGACAATTTTAAGAAATCAGAGTTACAGAAATCTGCAGGAACAAAAGGGTTTCAAGTAGGAAAAATTTATTTAGGACTGGTAGAGCAGTAGCAAGGATGGGGAATGCTGAATGTAAAGGAAATCATCAACCACGAAGAGATGGAGAAATACGCAGCAGCCGAATGCTTGTGTCTCAGGTGTCTCACCCATACGAGGAAAGCTAAAAATGGAAAAACAGAGTGTCCCACTATGGCAACTGTGGCAAAACAAAGGAGCAATATTGTGACTGTAAACATTCCCTTCACTCGCCAGTGAAGATACTGTGCAGTCATTTCTGCCACTGGATCACTTAGAATGAGAACCTTGACATTTCACGATGTTCCAAGGACACTGAAAGTCCTGTTCACAGCAGTGGAAAATGTGTTTCTTCATAGTAAAAACTTTTTTAACACTTTATTAAAGGAAAAAACTCCTAAAATGAAACCAGTAAAAAAATCCTGAATTTCTTTCAAAATTTGGAATAAATCACCCTAAGTTTTCTCCTTCACATGCTAGTTGATGGTTGAGAAGACGTGGCTGTATGAGGTCTCTAAAGCTGACTATAAAATTTACTGCTATTATAACAATTGAAATATATGAGCTTTTTAATAAACTGAAATTAAATATCTACTTGTATCTTTCTGACAATTCATACTGGCAAAAAGAAAATTACTGAAGGTTACAAAGGAATTCACCAATATGTGGGTGGATGTAGGAATAAAATAAGTTTTGAAAGGTGTATCACAAAGTATAATATTTAAATATGAATGTTCTTGTTTAAAAAAGAAAAAAAATTCTTTAAACATCAAGTTTTGACATTGCTGATGGGGCAATGCATAAATGATAAATCATTTCATTGATGCACCATTATTTTTATAATTTGTGTAGTAGTTTTAAAGTCCTTCTGAACCAAGGAAAATAACTTTGAAATATTATGTCTGTTTTTCTGCTTATCCATCCATGGAAATATATACATTGAATTCTAGCTTGTTGTATAATAACATTGTGAAGATCATTTCTATAATAAAACAACTCATACAACAGACAATGAAGTCAATTGCTTAAGAAGTAAAATGCTCCTCTTCTTTTGAAAAAAAGTTTTTACTTTTCCATTTTGGAGTTCTAAACAAAGACTAGACAAAGAATATATATTCATTGATTTAAGATAACATTCAAATTACATTTTATCATTAAAATTGTTTAAGCAGAAATATGAAAATTTGTGCTTAATCTGAAAACAATCTATAGTGTTTAGGGGAGTTTGAAGAGAAAGAGGATGATGATGATATTAGTAACCCAGTTAAAATATTTATATTATATTAAATTATGGAATTGTTTGGTGTCTGTTACAACAGTTCAAGTAATCTCTAGTCAGAATAATCTTGCTCTTATTTTGGCAACAGGCAGAGCAGCAGATGGAATGTCCCAGTGAGTGGTGCTGGCTCAGGCATCACTCCAGGACACAGGAGTGCCAGGGAAGCAATGCTGATGTGCAAGACCCAGGGGCAAACTCACCCAGTTCCACTCCCCTGGGCTTTACTGGGCACAGTCTCACACCAGGAAATTGTCACTGGCCCATAGCTGAGCTGGTTTGGCATCTTCTTGATTCAGCTGGGTGCATGAGACTTTTTTCCCCTAGACAATGATCAGATACAAAGCCTCTCCTCTATAAGCCTCATCTGAATTCACAGACTCCTGAGAATCACACTGTTCAAAAGCGTTTGTAGCATTGCTGCCCTGGGAATATCAACTGAGGCAAAGCATTAAAATATTTTTCCTGAGATTTGTAATGGAGTAAAATTGGCTAAACATCAGCTCTCAAAATTCAAACACAGAAAGCAAGATCAGGTGTGGAATGTGTTTATTTTGAAGTGTATGATTGCATTTTCAAGGTACAAGACTAAACAAGATGAGGTTCTGACCCTATAATCATTTGACGATACGCATATTTTCCCCCGTATTAAATTATTTAAGACTAAGTGCGTGCAACTGTTTGCAGATTAAATTACTTGAATTAAGTTATTTTTCACTCTAATTCAGAAAATTACAAGAATAAATACTTGTTTGTCAGTCTCTTAAACCTTTCAGTAATTCCGCTTAGCATCATTGCTAATTAATTGTATTTGAAATGCAGAAAAAATAACTTTATAAAAAAATAACAGAAAAAATCAATGTTCAGGTTGAACATTAAAAATATTTTCCTTAGGCTGCTTTTTGATACTCCTAGTCATGGAATGTTAAGATGCAATATTATTTGCTATTAATTAATGTCATTTATGTTTTTTTGAACTTACTGGAATTTTGTCATTTGGAAAATATTTTGCAGAAGAAATTTTTTTTTGTGGTGTTAATCAGGTACTATATATGCATAATCATCAGGACTGTTTATTTCCAATAATTTTTTAATGGCTCATTCCTAAACTTCTTTACTCTCCTGACACACAGCTTAGAAAATTACATTTTAGGATTAGTGTTATTAATATATCTT
>WBNP01004373.1:62618-94991 GCA_013401095.1 Passerina amoena
AATTTTCTTTCCTTGAAGACACTCTTTTTAATGGTCTTGGACTTGGTGCTGTCATTGGCCTGGGAGTGGCAGCCCTTTTGTTAATCCTGGTTGTGACTGATGTTAGCTGCTTCTTTGTACGACAATGTGGATTGCTCATGTGCATCACCAGGAGAATCTGTGGGAAGAAGAGTGGTTCAAGTGGGAAAAGTAAAGAACTGGAGGAAGGAAAAGCTGCTTACTTGTGAGTATTAATCACGTGGGTTGAAAACATCCTTACAAGAAAAAGTTGGCTGTCCAACTTACATTAACTTTATGGCCATTTTGTGGTGCCACAAAGGGAATTAATAAAATGCTTCTACTACTTGGAAAAGTGCTTCTCAGAAGTGTGTAGACTTGTTTATTGCCTTTAAAAGAAAAGTTGAGACACAAAAAAGAAATCCACTGTAGCTCAGTTTAGGATGACCTCTTTGTCCAGCTTGACACAAAGGAAATCAATTGTAATTCAGTACTAGTTGGAGACACAGATTTGGTTCATGAGAAGCAGGTAATGGATCATTGTAACTCCATTTCTGCAAATCCGTCTTTGAGCTGCTAACACCCAGAAACTCGGCCTGTGGCTGTGACAGTGCCAGTAAATCCACGTGTGAAGGACATGGTATTATAGAAAATCCATGAGAGAGTTTTTCTTCTTAGATATAGCCCTTGATGGAAAACCTTGATTCTTGTCTGTGGACTTTAGGAATGAAAGATCTTGTCGTTTGGTTTTTTTTGTTTTTTTTTTTAGTAGGAGTTCTGAGTTGGATGTAGATGAAATGGTGGTGAGTGATTGTTCCTTATAGCAACAGTCAATGATTGCTAAACATGAGTGGGAAATGATCAATACTGATTCTCACAAATACTCTTTTGTAGTGGCTACTCCATCACACAAATGTGAATGAACTGATCATTGGTGAATATATGGTGAAAGTATAGTCTCTTAAATTATTAGATTGGATAATGAGATCTCTGGCAAAACAGTTCAAGTACTGATTGCATAAAATAATCACACTTCAGAGACATGACATTTACTGAGTTTTCAATAGGTAAACTCGAAAGAAGATTACACATGGTCCTTTATTTTAAACATTTCCTTTGTTTTTACTAGAAAAACCCATAATTTTCTCATCCTGTTCATCTGGTAGGCAACTTACACATGCACTGTAATATTTGTGAGAATGCTGTCTGCCTGTGGTTTAAATAACATTTGTTGGTCCAACTGCTTTGTGCCTCTCCCAATAGTCAGGCTTTATTGCTCATTATCCTTCAGCTTCCTAGGTCCCATCCATTTTCAGATGGATGTAGAGCACACCAGATCTTGCAGCCCTCATTATTCATAGCTAAGTAGGTTTCTCCATTACCAGTAGTGAACATGTAAGTGTCTTTTTGGGTTTTAATTCTGGCTACTTGTTTCAGGCTTTGTCTTAGGTAACTTGGCTACACATCTTGGTTGGGCTCTTCATAGAAGAGGTACCACTCCACAAACAACTCCACAGGACAAAACCAATTGTGAGAGGACACAAGAGTATTTATAATGCTTCTAAATAGAAGAAATGACATAAACTAGCTATTTCCTAATTCTCCACATCTGACATTGAGAGAAAGACTAGCATTGTTTTTTCCGTCCTGTGAAGCCAGCCTGTCCAGATCAATAGAATCAAGATGTGAAGCTTCTGGCCCTGACCCAGCTGTCCTTTCCTATTGAGCACAGCACTTCAGTTTATGCTTCAGTTTCCCATTCAAGGAGTGGCCAGCTATAAATTGGTGTACAGACTCTCCTAAATGGGAAGACCTTAGGGAGATAAAGTTGGAAATGTCACTTGACAGCAGTTTATACCTTGTTATCAACATCTTATTACCAAATGCCATTCCATGCTGTCCCAGAAAAGCCCCGAGCTCGTCTCTTGATATTAATTCTTCTGATGCACTTCTTTTACAATAATAACTATGTTATTTAATCATATTTCTTTCCTTGTCAGAATGGTCTTCTGTCAGTCAGACCTTAAAATATTTGGGACAGTTCTTATTTTAGCCTATTCCCTGCATTAATAAACTGTCAGACTAAACTCCCAGGAGAGACTTGAAGAATCAACATTTAAATATATATCATGGTAACTGATATTGCCTAAAATTCACTGACATTTCTCTGTTTTAAATATGCTAGTTTGCATTCAGGATATTTGGGTGGTTTATGATATGGTTCTTGGTTACATTTTGATTGTAGGACATGCACATATTTATACATAGTAAATAATTATGTTCTATATGTAGTGAATGATGATGATATAATCCATGTAACACACACAGACATCCATGACATAACGGATTTCCTAAAAATCACTTGCCCTTCTTTAAAATTTGAAATGCTACAGTTTCTACCTTCTGTAAATACACATGACTGCTGGTCACAAGTAACATCTTTTTTAGTCCTTTTGTCATGCAATACTGTTTGTAAGGCTGTAGATGTATCAACAAAGCAAGAAGAACTCACCAATCCATCCACCAGTCCAGCTTTGATCCCTGATCTTTTCCCAGGTATGAGGTAGCCATGAAAGTTAAGTGCATTATCTACCAAAATGAGTCTTGTATCCATTTGTGTATCTTAAGTGTCACTTGCAGAGATAAATAAGCACATGCAATTTTGGTGACTTTTTAATAGACATGAATCTTTTAGATTTCTACCTATTAATTCTTCTTCACATTATTTCTCTATCTGGACTACATTCTTATTAACCTACAAAAATTTTCCTTAATGATACCTGTCAGAGTACAGTAGAGTTTTCCTGATAGTTCCTGTTGCAAATGCCTGTTTTACCCATTATCTTGAAGAAACAATGAGGATGATAAAACGTTTGAACAGGTTGTCCAGAGACAACCTGTAGATTTTCCATTACTGGAAACACTCCAAGTCAGATTGAATGAAGCTCTGAGGAACCTGATTTGGTTGAAGTTCCTGCCAGTTGCAGGAGCATTGGACTAGATGACCTATAAACATCCCTTCCAACCCAAACTATTCTATGATTCTTTGGTTACCGACAAAATCATAATGACAGCCCTCACTGCTCCATCTCCTTATAATTAATTGTTTAATTAGCACAATATTTGTACATTTACTTACTTGAGAGACTAGCAGTTCCTCAAATGGAGGAAATATGGTGTAGAAACAGTTTTCTTGATTTTTACCACACAAGGGCTCTTTGCATCACTGGCAGCTGGGGTTGTCACAATCCAGGAGATCAAAGCACACTTTTGTGATTTATATACTCACATAACAGCTCTTTAACACTGCCAGAAAAGTTCAAATATAACCAGGCATCAAGTCCAATCGTTATTTTACTAGGTTAGGGAAGTTTACATCTATTCCCATGAAGAAGCTGTCACCTTATTATTAGTCATAAACAAAATGCTCTTTTGAGATGCTAATTCATCATGTTTACAGAGTTAGGGAAGTAACCATGGATACAGGATGCTTTGAAGACTTCAAGGAATTGGGAACACGCTGTTAAATGTGTCTTGGTGGTGTTAGTCACTGATAATTAGTTCTGCCTTTTCTTTGCCAGCTTTTGAGAGAAAGGATCTTAGCAATTCTTTATGTGCAATGTACGTACTTAATGTGATGATAAGAGACTAAAACTCTTTTAATAATTTTTAGGAAAGATGGATCAAAAGAGCCAATAGTGGAAATGAGAACAGAGGATGAAAGAATTACCAGCCATGAAGATGGGAGTCCAGTAAATGAGCCAAATGAGACAACTCCCCTCACAGAACCAGAGTAAGTAGCCTGATATTCCCTGGAGTTTCACACAAGCTGATCTTGGCTGTGTGGACAGACTGAACTTCCCACACTCTGAGGGGAGTTACACAGCATCACCAGAGTGGTCTGCTGTGGCAAGGCAGTGTGGGAGTGTAGGATTTATTTGATTGGTTTGGTTTTTACAATAATCAATCTAAATCATGGTACTTCACCACCGCTGGCTGAGGACAGCAGTACAAGGAGTTTTAATTTGGTTGCACCTTGTCTTTACCACCTACCCAGCAATTATTAACTATCCTGTGGGAACAACCTCCTAGCTCTCACAAATGACCTTAAATTGAGTCTCAAATGCATCTTCACACACATCCTGAAAATGGGGCACGAGGATACTGTGCTCCAGAAACCCAGCTCCTCACTGGAGTGGCCCCTTCCTGCTTTCATACATGTAACTGAGGGCTTAGTTTGGTATTCAAGTCCACACAGTGTAATTGGATTAATCTGAAGGGCAGCCTCTGCTCCATTTCCTCACGCCCCTTTCCTGTCCCTGCAACCTTCTCTCAGTACAGAAACCACAGCCCTTTGCAGCCATGCTCACAGGCTCTGGCTGCCTTCTGAATAATGGGACCAGCCTTGTGCCCAGGGATGAAATTACTGAAGAAGCATCTAAATTTTCTTTGCTTTGAGCCCAACGCTTTCCACGTGTTGGGAAAATGGAAAATCTCCTATCTCATGACATCTTCAAGGCATGAAGGTTATGACAATGATTATGTAGTAAATATAGAAATTCACCTATTGATAATTTGATGAAATCATAGTTCTTTAAAATGAGAAGATGTTCCTTTAAAACAGTCTTTTTCTTTTCTGAGAATATGAAGACATTTGATTTTTTTGCCATTATGTAAAACTGTAAGAGCCAGAACCTTTAATTAAAAAAAAAAGGTTTGCTACCAGCTGCCATTGATATTTTTAGTAAATAGGGAGTTAAGTAGCAGCACATTAAGCTGTATAGTTCTTTGAAGAAGCTGTGCACAGAGAGTTTGAACTTGTGTTAATGAAATAATTATACAATCTGTTGAGTGACTACTGATATGTTTGCTCTTCATATTAGAATTTATCATCGGGGCACAGTGGAAGCCCACAGTTATCTAAAGAGTCAGGGGAATGTAGGTGTAAACATTGTACAAGTCCAGCAAGCCTTGGATATGTTAGTGGATAAAGCACCAGGTCCAGGTTTGTTCATAATTCAAGAGTAGTTTTAGCATTGGGTCCTGCAAATCAGATGCATCTTGCAGGAAACATGATGCCAGGAAAGATCCAGTTCACTTCCTTCTGCTTGTCACAATCATTAGATCAGCTGACAGAAGTGAAATATGGAAAGTTGAAATCAAAAATATTTTATTATCTTAGGGGAGGGGGAAAGAATCAGTGCCCATGTCATGACAGAAAAAAAAAAAAAAAAAAAAAAAAGAACCAACAAAACCCCTGAAAAACTAAATCCCAGGAACACCGGATAAGTATTTGATGGGCATTATGTTCTTGGAAAAATAGAACTGCTAAGAGTTATTAATGACGATGACAGCTTCCTTCTTGGTAATTTCTTCCCTCACAACCAATGGCAAAAGGTGTCAGCAGTCCAAAGCACAGCTGTACAGAAATCAGCTAAAGATTTGGGACAATGTCACTTGGGAAACTAAAGATGAGAAGAGATAGTGCAGTGGGGACACCTGAAGAGCCACTGATACCAGGAGAATATGGAAAGGCCTTTGACTCAGCCACAGGTCATACCCAGTGAAACAGAGGAGCAATGTAAAGTAGGAGTGAGACACACAAAAGGAAGATGCAGAAGAGGAGAAATTGGTCTCTCAGTAGGAATAACACAAAAATACTTGGTCAACAACAGCCAGAGAGACACATGCTGGGCAGAGTGAGGATGACCAGAAGGGATCTTGGAGGGGAGAGCTTAGCTTGCAGGAAAGAAAGAAAATTTCAAGGACATTTCAGAGAGGCAGTGAAACAAGGTGGGGCTCATTATGACTAATTCTCGCTGCCTGAAAGGTATACAAGAGAAGACTTGAGGTAAACTAGATAAGATATTTTTAACAATTATTGAATTATGTTGAATAATAGCAAAATTACACTCAGAACTTCAAATGCAATTTAAGAAGTTGTGGGAGCTAATTAGCAAAGAGATTACTTCCTCCACAACAATATTCTTTATTATATTGCTCAGTATATTATTTGACAAACTATTTTTTACTTTATCTCAGATGATCCTTTTCAAAGCCATGTTTGGAATTCATGTATGACAGATTATCTCAAAGTGCTTTATCTGCAAGTCATCAAGTTTTAATCATGCTGGCAGGAAATCAGTTTAAGCTGTGCATTTCATACTACACTTTTGTAATATGAATAAAATGCCACATACAATGTGGTACAATAATTATATTCGTAGTCTGACATTAATATGTTTCTAATATTGCTTGAGTTTTTCTCAGTATTAATGCAGTTGGGTGAATTCCAGTTTCAAAATGCCTAGGAGTCATTCTTTCTATAAAATAAGGAAGTAAATATTTAAGCTAAAATTTGTATGGGTATCAGCAGACTGTTGATGTTAGGCCACATGCAGTGCTAGAGAAGTCAATATTATTAATAATTGATAGCAGCCAACATCTGATTAATGTGAGAGAACTTTTTGTCGGGTTTTTGTGGGATTTTTTAAAAAAATCTTTTTATTATAAAATGAATAAACGTTTGAAAAGATTAGTCTGCTTAGCTGAAAAATATAAAATTCTTTCTAATAGATGTCTCTGAAGAAAAATTTGGTGTAGAAAAATTGGTATAATTAGAACATTTAAACTTGAATTAGTTAATTGAATGAGGAAAATTATTTAATCTCTTAATGGAGATTACATATGTATTTAAAGCAAATGGAAACAAAAATTCCAAAATAACAAAAATGTTGTCATAGGGAAAAAGAACAATGTCTAATGATAACTTGCATTCATAACTCACACTTTATTAAAAATAAACAACTCAAAGCAACAAGTTTTAAAATATAATAAGTTTCAAGAATGATGCATGGACTTCGTGATGAGGAAAGTTTTGATGCATAAAACCTTTTACTTATGTATAGCTTTTGTTGAGTTTTTGTTCTCTGCTTGCATGTAAAAGCAAGGCTAATTTTATCTCACTGTTTACATGAGTATGGATTTCAATGATGTCCAATATCCTTCAACAGGGGTCTAGCAAATCTTCCTATTTCAAATGTTTTGTAACATGGTGTTCATCCACTTAAACCAATTTCTTTAAATTTCCCTACAGTATAATTTGTCAATTCCCCAGTTTTTACTTTGAATAAATATTTCCTTCTTTCCAGCACCATCTTTTGAGAAATCACTCTGCTTTTTTTTAAAACTACAGTAGATTAGGTTTTGTGGGTTTTTTTAGTACTTATTTTAGTGTTTTGCCTAATCAGATCTTTGACCCACATGCCTGCCTACCAAAAATGCATCTCATGAGCTGCCCTTCCTCTGCCCCAGTGTTTTACCTTCTGTTAAAAATAGATTTATGTTGATTCTGTTGTTTCCATTCTTTCAGGCATCTTGCTGTGAGCTGAAATCTGTTTCCTTTGGGTTTGCCATGAGAAACAGACAATTAGTAGATACCTCCCTCTGTGCTCAGAGCCAGACATCTGATGATATATCCCATGCATTTTACTGTAGTAGAGCAAGTTAATCTTTGATTTCTCTCAGATACATGTTGTGCTCATTGTTTAACTTCTGGATAAACAGCATCTTTCTTAGTTCATTTCAGACAACTTAAATTTCATAAGAATAGGAATTCAGGTATTGTTTTGGTTTATTTTCTGTTATTAAACACTGCCTTGTAATAAGACATTCCTACAAGATTCCTCAGACAGGTTTTGAACAGCATATTGCTCTTTGGGACATCAAATAAAGCAAAATAGAACTTTACTGAAACATTTAACAGTTATGAATAAAAAAGGCATATGCATACTATTCCCTAGTAAAAAAACAGAAAGCAAACCCAAACTGGAGTCGTGATTAAGATCTATTATGCCCAGGAGACAGTATTACAGGAACATCTCAGTAAACCATACATCTTTTTGACAGCTATATTTTTCGACAGCTAATTACTGGCGGAAGGGAATCAATGATTTTCATGACCTTTTTCAATGAGTTCACATTCAAGAGGGTGGGGACTCTTTTCCAAATCCTCAGAGTTTTCACTAAGTCTTAAAAGAGCTGTAAGTTATTAATGATGCCACATTGTGATCCATGAAAATTTAACTCTAGGACTTTCTAATGATAACTTCCATTACCTCCTGCACTATAAGAAATTCTTTACCTATCTCTTGGCATAATCCATAATCTCCAATAATATCTGTGTTCTTTTGTATATAACTGAATCTACATTTAGAAAAGGCATTGAAAAGAATTTAATTGAGATTTAAAAGTCAAGCAAAAACCTTGACTGTAAGTGTTTCACAGTATTCTAGGCAACACATACCTTTGTACTGTCTTGGGTCAGGAAATTAGTTTTTTTTTCTTTTGTCTTATTGAAGAACTGCATTTTGAGCAGCACAATCATGTGAGTTTTGTGGCTTTATAGAAATGGAAAGAGTTCATATGAATTGCTTTAAAACCTCAGTGCTCATAATAAAATGACTATACATTACTTTAAAAAAATACTGTTCTACACTGTGACCTATATGAACTGTATATATGTTATAGACTTAAATTACAGATTGTTTTATTTTTGTGTTATCATGATTCCTCTTTTTTTTTTTTTTTCTGATAGGAAGCTGCCACTAAAGGAGGAAAATGGCAAAGAAGCTTTAAATCCAGAAACCATAGAAATCAAAGTTGCTAATGACATCATCCAGTCAAAAGAAGATGATAGCAAAGCATAATAAGATAAACTACAGCTGTCTGGATAATGCATTTGGATTGAAATAATCCTGTGACCAAAACTTTACAGCTGACCTTAATTTCTTGGGAAACTTAAGCTTGGAATAGTTAGTACATGTGTACATATGATGAAACAGTTCCTGTCTACAATTCTTTTCTATATTTTTTTTCTTGTTTGGTTGTTAATGGTTTTAGTATGTAATTTGGCTGACACCAAGTCCCATGCTATAAATCTGAAAAATCTGCAGAATAAGAACTGTAATTTATTATATGAAAAAGAGTGTCTACTTAGAAGAAAAATTCTGAAGCACTCCTAACCACAAACAATCAGATCAGGCCTCTCCAGATCTTACAGTGCAAGCTACATACATAATGTGCCATTTGATAATGCATTTATTTCCATTTATAATAAAATGAAATTTTAGGTTGTCTTTGGGAAAAAAACCCAACTAAACCAGTCTCAGTATAATGTTTAAGACCTTAGCTCTGGCTGACACTCAATAGCCATTCCAGCTGTAATTATCACTTGAGGCAATCAAAAAAACAAAACTCTTCAACACAGAGCCAGGTCCCACTGCAGTTTCTCCTGGGTTCTTCAATAAAAACATTTTTAAAAAGCTAGTACTCACAATACACAAACTCAAAAATTGGCTAAATATTTCAACAGTCTATTGGCCTCATCCTAACTACAAGAGTGTGACTCTGAAAGGCTCCAGGATTTTCAATGCTTCATGTTTTCTGTATGAAAGTTTTGAAAGTTACATGTGAACTAAAAGTCAGCCAAGGTGTAAAAAGAAATCTGTTTTTTAATCATAATCTTCACTTCAAATGAAAACTTACAATATATGTCTCAACATATTTATGCATACAGGGTTTTCATTGTTGTCTTAGTTCAAACCCTTTAGCTAAGGGATAAAACTTGAGTTTAGTGAAGTAAATACATTTTCTCCTCAAATCAGTATATAAAATATTAAACTTGGCCTGTTTGAATCAGGACTTTACCCTTTATGATTTCATACCCTTTGTCTTAAGTACAATGTGAGAACAGATGGAAAAGCGATGTCTAAGCAATTTGGAACAATTTTAAATTATCGACTAATTCAATCTTATATTCAACCAGATACATGTTTTTCATGTCAAGCTTTCTTTAAGATATTCCTTTTTATTATTCTGATCAACATTCCCCACCAGGAAATTTGCCTGATTTATTTGATCTGAAATTCATTCATATGAATTAATAATTGATTTAGTGGTGTCACTAACTGGAGCAATATAATTTGTTTCCATTCCAGCATAGTGTATCCACACCTACCAAACTCTTCAAAGCCTTGCTTTGAAAGAAATAGATAAACCATATAGAAAACTAGACTGGAAAATTCTACTTGTGAGGAGTAACTGGTAGAGTAAGATGTGAATTTTCCACATCTAAGTCATGCATGAGGTTTAAGTGTACTTTTAATCTTCAAACTGTGGTTTGTCCATCTGAATTTTGATCATATTTGAAGTCTTTGTAATTTTTGACTTTTGTACAGTAAAACTGAAAGTGAAATGTAAAAGGGTCTCCTAAATTTGAGGAAAATATCATAATAACCTTCTTGTTAACCAAGTTTGAGTGCATTTGAAAGAGCTGAGGAGAATATATTTACATTTAATTCTTAGTTATTTCTTATTTTTCAAAACCAAGTTATTTTATGAGTTTTTTACAACATTTCCTCACTTTGAGAAATAGCTAAAATGAATTAAGGAGTTAAGGACAGAGGCATACCACTGATGTGGCTAGGATTGGAGGCCAAGTTCCCACAAAATCAGTACCAAAGTGAAAAAAATGAGTAAGAGGGGATGGCAATATGGGATGAAAGTCATGGAAGATTAGAATTGAAAACTGCTGAAAAGAAGTATCTCTAAATGCTGAGGCACTAATTCTGGATGAGGAAAGACGAATATATTCCTTTATGAACTCTCAATGTTGTCCCACATACTGGGCAGGCAGTACTACTAAATAGCTGCTTGAAATTATCAGAATATCAGATTTCTCATCATTTCTAATGAGATTGCCTGATTCGTTCTGAGCACACAGCAAGCAGGCCTGCTCATAACATATAATTAGGAGAACAGTTGTTTTATTTATCTATATGGACTTGTAGTCTTTCCAGAAAGTATGTATTTGCAGCTGGGTTTTCTTCTTCTATCAAAATGCAAAGAAGGAACCTGGACAACTCCAGCAGCTGAGAATAAGGTGGTTGGTGTGGTTGAACCTCCTCACACACAATATTTTTACTGGGATGAGGATGAAGATGGTAGACATGGTTTCCTCTTCACCTGCTGTGACAAATTTGGGTGGAACCATTCAATCTTCTCTACACCAATGGTGTTTTTTCTGAAGCTAGCCTGATCATTTCCACAAGAAGGTGCCTATACAATGTAGCAGAACTAACAGTGTCTAGGCTCAACTGCAGATGCATTTCAAATTTTAGTACTTTTTAGTTGAACTTACATAAAGAAAACCCAAAAAAATGACCTAACGGTTCAATATTGGTGGTTTTTTCTGTTGGTTTTTTTTTTTTTTCCTTGATATAGCCTCTAATTACTGTGTGAAGGGATTAGAAGATTTAAGAGGTCCTGTCAGCACATTTATTGCTAATACACCTGTGCTGGTCTTTACAAGCAAAATATATTGCAGTATTATTTCAATATTGGAAGCAAAAGCATTTCCCACTATGCTGCATTACAAATCAAAAGCTGTTTCCAGGAGTATTTAATTTCTTCTTGCTGTTATGTCTCTTGGCAGTTGATCTGTGTGAGGGCTGAGAATAAAACAGCTCTAAATTTCTGATGGACTGTCCAAGCACACCTTTTTGGTCTATGGATTAATAGGTTATCTCTTGTGCTTTAACTCTGTGCTGTGCAGGAGAAAACCGAACTCTCACTATGGAAGAATGCTGAAAAACACTGATATTTCAAAATAGTTCCAAATATTTCCAAATGAGGAAATAATTTGCGCATAGTAATTTGTAAGATATGTGTAGAACTGGAATAACAACATTTGTTTATTTTCTTTTCCTATTCTAGATTAAAAAACAAAACAAAACAAAACAAACAAAAACAGGTATCTGTATAAATGTCACTTTTACTGTCTAAAGTAATTTTAAGTGTTAGTATGAAATGTCAGAAGAGTTGACAAAATATAACTATTTGTAAAAGTAATCTGAGTTGTTACACTAACATACTCCAGGGACCAAGGTGGGAGGGAGCCATTGAAATTAGTACTGAACAAAATGTGGCAGTGACAATCTCTTTTCAAAAAAAAAAAAAAAAAAAGGAGTACAATTAAGTAAAATTACTTAAAGCTCCTTGGTATTTTTTTAGTTTTTTAGTGGACTTGAGTTCTGATTTACCACAATAACAAATTTTTAATTAATATTTTACAATTTAGTAATCAAACGTACCCTGGAGAGTTTTTTTTCCTGGTTTTGTTTGTTTATTTGCCTTTTTTAACTTATAAGATTTTTTGTGGTTGCAGAAATATTTGCTATTCTGGTGATGCTAATGCCTAATGTGACAAAGATTAATTTATTCAGGCCTCGGTCTTGCAAGAAATTTTGTGTGGTTGAACCCACCCCTTACATGGCACCGCGCTGACATTAGTGGGGTGGATGTGAGAGGGAAGATGGATGTACTTTCCTAAGAGACCTTGCAGGATTGGGCCAACTTTCTATCTCTTCATAGATATCTACAAAGTAGTTACACCGTGGCCATCATCTACAAAGGCTGTTTGACATCAGTCCCTGGTGCAGTAGATCCCAACTGCTGTCCTCAGCCTCTGCATCGATGTTCATCCAAACAAAAGTGGCTTTCTTTTTATGATGGTAATTAGTTTGATTATTTATTTAAGTGCCAATCATCAAACTGTAGTATAATCATCATGCCATTTTTTTCTGTTTCCTAGACCAGATAATGGAAATGTATTTGTGCCTTTTGATAGCATGCCACTCTGCTTTATTAAAGAAAAATCTTCAATAATTTGTCTACAAAGCCTGTTTAAAATAATTGAAAGCTTTACTGTCACATACTTTTCTGCTCAAATATTCTCAAATATTCACCTAAATCAAACTGAAGGTATTATTTTAAAATAACATAAATATTTGAAACACAAAATTTTCAAAAATCTTTTGAGGTCACGATTCCAATGAGGGTCATGGTGGGTGTCTTACTGCTGAAAAGTTTCAAATGGATGGAGAATGTAGTGGATGTGTAGGGGTGCTTTGACCAATTTCTCAAGTTCAAGAGTCAGATAGAAAGTCTCCTTAGTTCTAGTTAAGTGCTTAGACCTAAAACATTAAAATATTTCCTCAAATCTGAAAGATGATATGGAGCATCTTTTACCTCTGGAGATAAACTGGAGAGAATGTTTGTTTTGCACTCATTTGCAGCCTCACCATCGCTATGTAAGCTGCTGTAGGAAGTAACAGCTTTGCAGAGTAGTTGTGTCTGTTGGATGTTCACTCCTGATTAAAGGACCTCCAAAAAGAGAATTTACTGAGAAAGCTCAAGACCTCTTTGATCTGTGGAGGGGTGCTAAGAGCACTGCACAAAGAGTCAGTGCAGGAGCCCAGGTCTCAATCCAGACCTCTGGGATCTAAGACAAAAACTGATTCTAGAAGGACCTGGATTTTTTTCATCCGTCTCAGTAAGGCTCTGCGTGTCCTCAACTGACGGAGTTGTTTTTGTGAACCAGATTTCCAGGTGTAAGTGGAACTCAAATATCCTGCCAGACTCCTACTGACATTTTGCACAGAGGAGATTTTTCTATTAGGAGTTTTCACTGATCAGGAAATTATGATAGAATATCCAATGACAGTTTTATCTCATACGTTACTATGTCCAGAAAGAAAACATCTCTTTAAATAACTCATTGGGGTTGTGATACTTCTTCAGGTGAAGATGAAAATGTTCTAAGTAAATAATGATCCTTCTTAAATCTCCTTGTTTAGCTTCAGATAATCTTTCTGATAGATGAAAAGCTACCATGGTTAAATAAATCTTTTTTAAAAATTCTTCACCCCTTTTCCAGATTTTTTCAGATTTTTTCAAGTTCCTGAAGTACCCTGTCCACTTGACAGCAGTTCTGTAAGTTTTAAGTGATCTTCAGTATTTCCACTGCTCATATATGTTCTTATATCAATTTACTTGGACCTGAGCCAAAATAAGCCTTACAAATTTGGCGTTGGATCAGGTTCTGAGAATTCTCAGTTTACCAGTCTATCTTTTTTCTTAAGAGGCATTGAGGTCCTCATAATGTTTGACTTTCAAACTTGAATATTGGCCATTTTTAGCCCAGAGAAATGAAATAAATATTTATTGCCAAATTTGTATTGGCAGCTTTTAAGTGACAGGTGAGATGGGGAGCGGGCGAGGCGACCAGACGCAGTGCCGACAGAGCTCAGGAAAGCCAGGGAGAACAGGTGCCAAAGAGTGAGCCAGGAGAGGGCTGGGAGCATCTCTCCTTAGCATTGGCTAGGGAAAAGGGGAGCAACTGAAGCAAGGGAGGCTGCTGAAGGGCACAGCCAAAAGGCAGGGTCATGAGAGCTCTGAAAACCAGAGAAGAGGAGGAATTAACCCTGCCACATCCTTTAAGTCCCCCATGTAATTAGGCTATGGTTTTTCAGATGCAAAATGCAGGCTTGGAGGAAGGCAAGACAAACCCTCAGAGTCTCTACAGACCAATGACAAACACATAGAGGAGTCAGATTCCCCCAGAAGATAATTTTATTGCTCATGGTGTAGAGTTCTCACTAAGAGTTTTGAACTACTTAGACAAGGTTTTAAAAGGAGAAAATAAAAATGGCTTTCCTGCTACGCTGAGCAGTCGGCACGTATTTGAATGCTGTGTACAGTATGAGCTAAAGCATACCATCTATTGTTTTTGTTATCCCACACGTTGTCAACAGCCCACTTGCGATATCTGCCACCTGAATTATATATTGATAAGTTAGCTACCACTGGAGCTAGTTTGTTTATTGTTTCCGAATCTTATGTCCCTATGAAATGCTGTGTGTATATATATATATCTCTATACTGTAAAAAGAAGTAATATCGCAGATGCTGGTTTTGTATTTATGAAAGACATTGAAAGTATGGCTTAAAGTATATCAATTATTTGTCACTCTTCACCATTTGTATATTAATAGTAAAGATACTTTTACTTTAATCAAGTGTTGTAGTTACATTTATTTTTGCTAAGTGTCTTTCTGTCAAGACGTCTGATTCATTGGGAGTCTCATTTCCAAAAAGAAACATACCCTTTATTTTACCCCTGTTATAGAATTACTGAATACTGCTCACACAGACCTGCAATTTATTATTCTCTTTTCTGTCAAAATACATCTATTGTTAGCATCCTGAGTCTCCAGCTGAGCTTGAGGCCCATTATGATCATCCCCAATAGATAACATGCTGATAGATATTAGGTTTTTTTTCAAACAACACAAGCGTGACATTTTAGAGATATTTAGTTTATGACAGAGAAAAAGATTTTATCAACAGAAGCCACCTTATTTTGCCAAATCTAGAACCTTCCAAAAGTCTTGTAACTGTGTTAGCACCACCAGGAGATGATGAGAACAGGTCAGGCATGGTCTGCAATTAAATGGGCTCTTCCTGCAGTGCTGGGTTTTATTCCATGGAAGATGGAAAATGGGCAAAGCACAGCCCAGCTCAGCCACTTCCCTGAAATGGCTGAGGGGTGTCTGTGGCATCCATATTACCACCAACAGAATTAAGTAATCCAAGAGAAACTTGCTAGATTGTGTATTCATGCCTAAGAAACAGTTTTCTGAGTGTAACCTAAGCTCTAAAAAACCCTACCAGCCAAAGAATGGAGGGACAGTACATAGGAGAAATATATTTTTTCACCCAACAAAGTCTTCACAGCTTAATTTTCTTCCTTTTACAGATCCTTAAGCTCTGCCACTGCAGATGTCTTAGGCATGTACTTCCTTAAGTGTCAGTGGCAGCATTAACAATTAAGAAAAATGTCTCTTTCTACTGAAAAACTGAACATAAAGGAACTGCTTCAGTGTCCTCTCAACATCAGCTTGTCACTGAAAGCTTTTCATAAAGTCATGTTTATTGATCATAAAAAACCCCAGATGTCCTGAAATGATGCACAAATTTAGTTCAGATTTCTTGAAAGCCAATCACTTCAGTGCACTGGCCACCATAGATGTTGCTCCTTTAATTTACAGGTGAGTATTAATACAATTACTGCAAATTGCTGTTAGCAAAAAGGTAATGTAAGACATGTTCAGAAACAAATTAAACTTTTTAAAATTTAACCTTGTCAAAATATATCATGCTCTCGCAAGCTTCAGATGTGCTACTCAAAACACAAAATAAATTATAGTCAGGTACCTAGATAATGATAGTTTGTTTATCTGTGTCATTCCTAAATTAGACACAGCTAGCACTGCACCAAGAAAACCCAAACAAAATGAGAAAAAAGGTCACACTTTGATTCTTGGCAAAAGATTATTAGCTCTCTCATCTGAGCCCTAGCAGATCCTGAAAAACAAGTTGCATTTGTAAGCTCATTCCTATGTGGAAAATGCTTATTTTTGGGGGTATGGTTAAAATTTCTGATTTATGCAACACTTTCTAGAAAAAACCCAAGTCTCTAGACTGAGCATAGTGTCAGACTTTAATTTCTGTAAAAATCCTTAATGCAGCAAAAGGATGAAACTATCTTTGATTAAACAAAGCACTGAAGCCCATTCACACTCAGTGCCAATATAAAGCAATGCCAGTGGTGTTGCTGAGAAAGCAGAATGAATCACATCTGGCAAGAGAGTGATCAGGTCAGGCACAAATTTGTAGAATTCTGTCAGGCAATTTGATGATAAAGAGAACAAAATTTTTGAATGAAAAAGAAAACTGTATTCTACTAAGCAAACACCATCTTTTAGGACTAAACTGGGAATTGAGAAATTATATCTTATTATTTTAAAATTTAAAAAGTAGTTTCATTGTCACAGACCACATCATCATGAATGGATTATACTTTGACACTTATTTTTATCATAGATCAGGGAAATAACACTTCATCATTAACTTGTATCTGAAGTCCTAAATAATCTTTAATCACAAGAAATGGAAAGTTGCTATGCACTGCTATACATTCTCCAAAACCATCAGAAATAAATGTCAGGATTATTTAAAAATTATTTTCAATTTTTTTAATGAGTTACAGATATCTTTTAGAAAAAAAAAATACAGAAAGTAATGACACTTGAACATAGTGTACTACAAATTCAATTGACAAGGCATTTGCACTGAAATTCAAACTACTGTGTGGTAAGTAGCACAGAATAAATGTGGTGAAGTATTTTAGAGTTTTCCAATCAAAACTTTTAAATATAGGCAAGTTTTATAAAGAGGCCATTCCCTAATGGGAGGTAAGTGTCAATTGTTACACTGAAGTTGTGGTTCTGCCCTTCTTGGAATTCATGACCTACCCATCTGCAGCATTTTCTTCTATCCTCCTTTCTGTAGAGTATATACTCAGTAGAAAGTGGAATCTTTTGAAAAATTAAAGGCATTTACTCTGTAAAATATGATATTTTTTTTCTTTGCATTAAGGAAAACAGACAAAAAAATCACTTGTATAATCTGGTGATTTTAACCCTCAGATATTATTATCACTGCCATGCACGTGGCCACTTGTGTTCTTCAAGTCAACATAAACTGACAAATCTGAAACACCCTATTGCTAGCTGAATGATCCATGGTTGTCTTATGCTACAGCATCCATATTTTTTGTATTTGCATGTAGCAAACATGCTGCAAATTTGACCAAAGAAAGTGTTTGATTGTTTTTTGGGAGTTTGATTCCAGCATCAGACTAGGAATTATGAAGATATCACTCTCTACTTGCTGGATGTGGGAATAAGAAGGAAGCAGTAATATAGAGGCATAAAAGCCACTCCATCAATTACTGATGAATTTGCTGTTAACTCTGTTAACTAAAAATATCCATAAAACCCCTGAAGCAATTAGAAGCTGGTATGAGATTTCTCTGATGCTGTTGAAATATCAGTGTCGAGGTGCTGTGCTGTCTGGGAGCTCCTTGGCACTGGGGAGTTGGGGGACCCATGAGGGATCTGGGAGGCTTTGGCAGCCAGGGTCTCTCCCCCCATCCTTATCCCAGGAACAAGACATCCAGGACAAGGGGGAGGAGTAGGTGAGGCAGCCTCAGTCCCTGTGATCTCAGGGTTAAAATCAAGCCAGGATCCTCTGGTGTGTGGGTGAAGCTGAGGTGGGAGTGGGGTTGATGGCCCTGATATGAATTTTGGGTTGTGGATTAGGTGAGGGGAGCTCCAGGCTCAGTCGGGGTTCCCAGAGCCTAGAAGGCTAGAGAAAAACTTCACAAAGAATTTAATCTATTCTCAGATTGGGTTAGATGTTGAGGAGGAAGAAAACAAACAAAAAAATAGCTTTGGGGATAGGTATGGGGTAAGTGCCCATTGCCAACATGTTAAAGCAATAAGATATTGATTATTGAGGTGTTTCAGGTTAAACACAATTCTCAGCTGAGGAAAATATAGTGCTGCAAGTAGACTGATCGTACCCTTTGCAGATTGGTTTCATTCTGTATGAGATTCTTGGGAGATAAGGTCCTTGTGGTTTGTAATTTGTCTGAGGTGGGAGAGCAATGAGAAAGGCTGTAGCACTGGATTAGGGGTCAGAGGGTCTGATTTCCATTTTGGGTGACAGTTGCTTGGATTGAGCAAATCAATTGAAAGGAAAGTGTAATGTTTCTTTTCCTCTCCTTGGCTATTTTTTGCTAAAGATTTATGGACCCATTTATCCGACTGATTTCAGTAAGACCACTCTCAATAAATAAAAGGAGAAGCATAAACAGTTTGCCAGATTTACACCTTAGATTAAAAGAGGGTTTTGCTGTGTTTTGTGAGGAATCCTTCTCCTGCTGATCATGGAGTGTGTGTTTGTGTTTGAGGATATTGGAGCATTCAGCTCTTGCAATATTTGTGTTACTGAGCACACATTTAACAGCTGACTTGGTACCACAGTCTGAGCACGAGAGCAGTAGCCAAATCCTGAGAAGAGAATATGTGCTCTCTAAGATATTTAAGTGGCCAGCTGGACAAAGTAGAATTGTTATCAATAATGGTGATGTTGTTAACTTCACCCCAAAGAGTTATGAATTCTTTATCAAATTATGAGAAACTGAATGCCTGTGCTTAGCTTCCCAAACCTCTGCTGCATCAACATGTTATGCTGCCTGTTGAGACATATTCCTCTGAAGTGTTGGCAGTTACTTCTATGTGAAAGGGCAGCCATGAATTAAATTATTGTTCAGAGAATAGAGACATCTTCCTATACCACATCAACCAAATTTCCCTGCAAGTGCTTGAGCAGCTTAACAGACAACAAAAGAAACATGAACTTATCCTAGCAAACCTATTTTAAAATTCTTTGCTATCTATAATAGCATAATTAACATATTCAAGGATTTTTTTCTTTACTATGCCTTTTGAGGGCACCTTTTAAGGGATTAAACAAATGCAAGTGTGGTGTGACTATTTTGCAGCTGTCTGGTACATATAACTTGGCTCTTTCCCAGAGGTAAGTGTTCAGGCACTGTTACACCTTCAGCATTCTGACCTGTGTAACATCACCTATTTCTATAGTGCTGAGCACAAAACCCAAACTTTTCTTTTCTGCTAACAATACATTGCCTTCCTCTCAGGCTTTCTTTCACTATTTCTTCTGAAAGCTGCATAGCACCTAGGTGTGCTCCAAAGCACTTCTGAGGTGGAATTTTTGCTTAGTCCTGCATCTTTTCTTTTTATGGATATTTTTAGAGTAGCCTTAAGGATGGATTAAGCTCAATTTACGTAATTGAACATTTATTCTACTATGTAATTTTTTGTCTGTTAAGCTTGAATAAAAAAAAAATACAAACATGAGAAATATACTGTGTTTTCATTGTTCCCTTCTCTGCGCACAGACATTTCTTTGGACCGTTTATGGATCTATCGACTGATGAGCCTCTGGCATGACCTGCCATGTTCTTCCTGGACTTGTGGTCATGACTCCATTGCTTCAACTTCAAAAAAGTGTCAGGCAGACAGGTTGTGTTGGAATTGTTGTGGTTTACTTCAGTCATTTTGCTGAGCAAGCAGGCAGATGACAACAACATTCTGGATAGTCAAGTATATCCATCTTCAGAAGGTTTTGGCTTTTTCTTAGCAGCTATTCCCCAATCCAGAAGTGCTCTCTTGGGCAGATCATCTGGGAATGGACTGGGTGGACTGGCAGGCTTTGTAGAGTTTTACTCAAGTTGAGTGTTTGAGCAAAGTTACCTGTTGGAATAGGGTTGATTTATTTTTAAATTGATTTCCATTTATTTGGCTCTTACTCAAGGTGTTTGCAGAATGACCATACAATACATGTGTCTCAAAAATCTCTTTACTACAATAAAAAAAACCATGGGATTCTATTATGAACATCTAATTTGGGAACCTTTGAATATTTGTATACTTCCTTTTGTTAAATCTCACTCATATCCCTTCAATTGGTTGAAACCAGGCTGGGATTTTCTAGAAGCAAAATGGACTGCACTCCTGTAGCCAAAAAAAATTGTAGTTTTGTCCATTGTATTCAGTAATACAAGATTCCTTAAAAATTAGTTCAAAATCATGTTAAAATTGATTTCTGTCCTGTGTTTTCCTTCTGGCCAAATTGATCACTGTTTATTTGATTTTTACAAAGAGTCTGTAACATGAGGTTGCCAATCTCTTGTCTGAGTGCTAGCATGTGCAAACACAAATGTGTTCAAATGTAGAAATTTTCAATCCAGAGAGTTTCTGCAGTCTCTTCTCTTTACTCCCTTTGAGTCATTGTACACAAACTGCCATCACACAGTGCTGTGTTGCTCCTTCTGCAAGGAGTAATAATAGACTTTAAAAGAAATTTAAAAGAAAAATAAAAGCTTGTAAAGATATAATATACATCTGGATTTCATCAGTTATTTTGTTAGGCTGAAAATATAATAGCAGTATAATTTAAGATTTTGTTATATCTGAGTTGGGATGGATGCAGATGATTTACACACAGCCTCTACACACAGCTTCTCTTCCTGATTTTTATAGTCCACCACATGTTCCTCTGCCATAGTATGAAGAGGTAGCACTTTCTCAAAGCAAAGGTTTACACTTTTTAGATACAGGCAGATACATATGGATTATTTGCTTTGCTTTTTTTTCTTGGAAGTTTAATTTCTTCAGTGAGATAAGTATCTATCTGCATCTGAATTAAGATTGATTCCTCATTTGCTACAAAATATATCAGAAATAAACATCATAATTGCTTCCTTTTCATCACAATATTGTACCAGCTTGACTTCTTTTGCCAGAAAACCTCCTCAGACCATCCAGAACTGCCAAAACATCTGAGATAATACACTTTAAATTACCGCATTATAAAGCTGAACCATCTGCGCTGAGGTTTTCAGTGTTGCATGGGGATGAAAATAGGAATAGGAAAAATCCCAGAGAGGTTTTTATAAGACCTAACACGATATACATAAATTGAGTTAAGTTATCCCTGGTATGGTTAAATAGTCATCACAGAATTTGCCACCTACAATTAAACCCAAAATTAGAAAGACTATGCCAGATATGCTGGGGAATCCACAGAGAGCAAAGGGAGGCAAATTGACTGCACTGGCAATTTTATCAAAGCTTTGCTTTTGTGGTGGAACCCAGCCCATTTAAGGACCCTAGAAGTAGGCTTTGTGTTATGCTTTACAGAAATAGTATAGTGGACAATCTTCACTATTAATACTGATTCACCATGCAGATTTTCTGTTATATCTTCCATTTAACTTCAGTAGACCTGTGTTTGTACAGGTGTAACCCATTCCCATTCTGTCTGAGCTTCCTCTCACACTTGGAGCAACAAAGCTGGGGCAGAAAATCAAGTGCTAATACCCCAAAACTCGTGCTCTGTATTCATCCATGGCTTATAAATAGGTCTGTTTTCAGTGCAGCTCTTGCCTAAGACATCTATGTACATGTATTTTGAGCTAGGTCTGCTATATTTGCTAAGCTAAAATTATTTACTGATATGCAAGAGTTAACATAGCAGCTAATTTAAAACCATGTAGTTTGGGGTTTTTTTTAACATTCACTAGAAGGATTTTTTACCTTTTGTTAAAGATAATTAACATCCTCCAGTTGTGCAGAAACACGGGGGAGGGAGGGGAGGCTGAATAGAGGAAGAAGAAAAGTTTTTACTGCCTAGTTAGTTATTATCCTAATTACATTCCTGATGGCTTAAATAGCAATTCATTGTATACAAAATGTTAGCCAGAGATACAAAAGAATTTATATTCCGTGTGTATTCTGTTTATGTAAGAAAATGAGGAAGGAAAATCATGGAGCAGGATGGCAGAAGGAAAAGCTTTATAGTGAGCTGCTTCCCATAAGAAGAAAGTTCGTTTTGTGGTTTAATTCTCTCATCTCCCAGTTAGAAAATAACCTCTTCTTCTATGATCCAAATTAGTGCTTGTTGACTTGGTGTGTGATTTAATATGTTGATGAAGGGAGGATGACAAGATGCCACAGCCATTAGATTGATCTTTGTTTGGATAAGGGGACTCTAGATTCAGTTGGTAGCAGGATTGTCCATACCCAGCTCTCTCTGAGCTGCAAGTTAATCAACAGAATTTCCTTCTCTTCTCACCCTTTTCTTTGACACAGCTGCTGCAGGAACTCTAGATAGTACCAGGGTGAGTTCTTTGGCCTTGCTCACATTGCAGGGAACGTGGTTGTTAATGGCTCCACACATCCTGTAGGTAGGAAAATCTGAAATGACTGCTCAGAACTGCACATGCTGAAACTGGAACACTTGTTTCCCCATGTGTTGGGCATTTCAGATGATTGTTCCTCTTCACAGCGGGTACATTTAAGGCTGCAGCTCTGCAGAACCAGTGTTCCAGGCGCTTGTTCTCAGCCTGTCTGAATGCAAGGCTTTCCTCCATCCCAATTTTTGATGTCAGCCCTTTTAAAGACATTTAAATGGGTGGATAAAGAGGTCTGGTTTGTGCCCTAAGCAGATGAAGCTGCCGGTGTATGCTGATGTAGCCTTACCCAAGCCAAACTAGATCCAGACAACTGCCTGGAAAGGGTTACATTTTTCAAGCCTTCTGCTCCTTGCACCCCAAATCTCATACCTAACTTAGTCCTCCTGGTTTTTGGTTGTGGAAAACGTAATTGTGGTTTTTCATGCTATTATGTATGAAAAAGTAGTTATTATGGTAATGAAGCAAAAAACTTCTTAAACTGGCCTTGTATCCAGAAAGGACAGTAATTATATGTTTAATAAGGATTAAAAGATAAAAGATACAGGTGAGAAAGCATCACCACGTCACATTTTGACTATCATCTTAAAGTACAAGGAGGAAACAACACAGCTCTGGATGAGGATGAAGAACTTACAGTTTTGTTTTATTACATGTGTTCAAGGCAGTTATTTTAATCTCTTTTTTGTTTTTCCCCTCACTTTGCTAGATCCAACACAGTTGTTTGTTTTCTTAATGTTTTTTTCCTGGCTTGTCATATCATATTTAACAGGACTGCAACTTTGGACTGCCAGCTTTTCTGATGTCTAAGCACAGAACATAAAACAATTGTACATGCGGTTTATTTGAGCTTCTGGGATATAGTTCAAGTAAATAAACTGAGGCATACAAAACCACAAGCTGTTATTACAGAGAAAGACTACAAACACACAGGAGAAGGACTACCAAGAATTTATTGTTAACCTAACAGAAATTGATAAAACTTAATCACATTATGGCAACTGTTACTAGTCCAGCAATAAGAACACAGTACCAATTAGTACAGAAAATCCTCATTAATAATAATGCCATTAAAATTGTTAAATATGATGACTTATTTTTGTATTATGCTTGCCCCTGCAATATCTCTGTGGATCTGATAGTCAAGTGTTTGAGCTGAACAATGTTCCATCTGACTTTAAGAGAATCTGTTTATTCCTGCTGTTCTTAAAAGTAATTGACAGACCCTTCTCTCCTATTTCATAAAATATTTTTGTAACAGGCACATCCACAAGCTGCTGCCAATTTAGGAAGCTTTCTGAACAAAATATTGACCCTAAGTATAAAGTTTTTTTTTTTTTAATAATGATCTTACTAAGATACCAGGGCTTTATTGTCATCTGCATATGAAATACAGGATGTCTTACTCTTCTGATGTCTTATACATACAATTTTAATAAGATTTTTAATTGGACCCTCTTGTGCTAGTGTGGGGCTAAGAGACAATTAATTTTCTTGAATACAACTCGAATTCTGAAATATCAAACTATTTCCTCTTTAGGTAGAGGGATGCATGAAGAGATATCAGTGTCTTAATACATATGGAGGTGGATGGGACTTTTTAACAAAATGGTTTTGCTCTAACAGACAGAAATGAATCCTCCAAGAATATAAAAGAGAAAACATTGATATTACTTCATAATGCCTGTTGACAGGATTGCATCCTCAATTAATTTTCTAGGTTTCATAACTGTGCCGTGAACTCTTTCAAAATATAATTTTGAAGCTGTTTTATGTTTAATGTTTTACTCATGCAACTTTGGTCCTCGTGTGTTATCATTCCAGCAGGCAATCTACACTGTCTCTATAACCTGCTTTTTTTCTTTTTTCCCTCAGCTGAGTAGTAGTTCATCAGGAAGAAAGACTTGAGAAGCTCTGATTGCATAAATAAACACAAGCATGTCCTCTCTGTGCACTATTTATGCTTCTTCTGCTTGCTCTCACTTACAACTCCTGATTGGTAGTCACATCACAGAGGTCACACAGCAACATTTTGGCACAGTCTAAGTGTTTACTAGCTACTAATCAACTTCTATAAATTTTAATCTGCAGTATGAGGAAGATTTAATGAAAATGTATGTTTATGCATCAGTTTAATGGCAAAGCTTTCCTCTCTGGGTTTGGTTTAAGATCATTTCAGGTATTTAATGTATAGTCTGAAATTCAATGCAAATGCTGTCTGCAGTCTAGATTTTCTATTCCCTTTTCCTAATGGTATATTCAAATGTCATTGAAATAAAAGAATGCAGAAAGGAGCTTTTCCGTGACTTGCTTTACAACTTTTTTACAACTAAGACTAATTTAGTCTTCCAGAAAGAAAAATATTAGAATGAAAAGGATGTTAGAAGGAAAATACACACATATGTAATTAACTCTAACCCAAGTGTCTCCAGCTATGTCTTAAAGTCCTCCATTATTTTGCTAAATTCATAAACTCATGTTTTAAGTTTAAGAATCTCCAGAGATACTTTCATTTTCAGTGCATTTAGAAAGTCACCATAAACATACAAATATAAGCCCTCAATTCTTAGAACTTAGTAGCTAATTTCTAATGAATTATTTATTTGATGAATGTTTTACCTTTTTCCTTTTGACTTCATCAAGTGTACAATATAAAAGAATATCTATTCATTGTTCCAAAGTATTAGGTTAATGGGTTTTGCTAATATACCTTGCTCTGTAGGCAAGTGAGTTTCAGCAAATTCCATGTATTAGATAAGCTGAGCTGGATAGCACAAACAGAGCATAAGATTAAAGATGACTTGTAACATAAAAATGTTTTCTTTTTTAACCACTAGACATTTTGGAAAGCATACCAAAAATTATATATAAAACAAGAAGTAGAAAAAATTACTTTGAATGGTCTTTTTTAGCTGTGAGTTTGGTTTGTTTTCTTTATCCAAGATAAGAAAAGGTTGGTTTTGTTGTTTGTTTTTTCCTTTTGTAATTAGAAATAACAGCTTTTTAGAAAGAAAAATAACATAGATTATTTAAAATATCTCTTTACAAATTATTTTTGTATTTAAAACCAACTGTGTTCGTTACTTCACTTATTATTATGTTGCAAAATAGCTACAAATACTACAAATACTAGTTATAGTATGGTGGGGTTTTTTTTAGATTTCAAAATGCTTGTTTCAATGAAACAGCTGCTATTAACTCCATCAAATGCCCCAAGGGGTCCCAATTTCCCGAATCCAGTAACATGTTTCCATCTATAAGGCACAGAGATACAGTACTTTATCCTATCAAATGTGGATGATATTGTTCTTTAATGGAACAGCGACAGCCTGGGCTCTTCACTTTTAACATAATGCAAAATTTATAATGCAAAACTCACTTTTTTTTTTTTTTTTCCCTCAGATATTTGCAGGTTTTTTCTGTGTTTGAAGCTGTCAATATACACAGTACAATTTCCAGTGGCAAAATCAACAGCATATTGGTGTGAACCCTCATTCCCCTCTCAGAGTCATTCATCTGGCATTTTTTAGAAACATTGCATCTTTTCATAGTTTGACTAAAAAAAATTAAATAAAAGACACATACAGTTGTTTATACCAAAGAAGTATGGACAGGAATATCATTGCAGTAATAAAACTCTCTGTGTTTAAGGTGTAAACTTACTGTATGGCCATAAGGACCAGAATAACTTTTAGAAATTACTCTTAATTATGCTAGTTTAATAGAGTCTGTATCCTTATCAATATTTTGACTTTAACATAATATTTATTCACAAATTAAGAAAGGCTTTACTCAGTTTATGCACAAGTTTCCTGTGATACCCTATGCTAAAGTTTTTATTTTCATTTTTTATTTTCTTATCTCGTTCTTTCCTCTATCTGTAGTTAATTTCAACTAACTAGTTTCCTGTAATGTTAAATCTAATCTAAATCATAATATATCCAGTTCTCCCTCATGAATAACCACACCCAAGTTCCAGCTGGAGCACCTTTTGTTTTTGTGTAATTAAAAGTAATGTATTTCTGAAATTTCTACCATTTGTGTCTTTCTTATGTCTACAGACCAAAATGACATTGTTGTTTTGTCCCTGACATTCAGTATCACTTTTCTATGGTTTTAATCTGCCTTTTTCATTTTTTTTTCATAGTGGTGTAGCACATAAACCTTTCCAAGTCCTGTTTATGTGGCACAACACATACTTAGTTTAGCTTTGAATGAAACATTTCTTGGAAGCCTTCAATTTACTTTGCCCATAGGCAGAAATGATAGAGCTGATGAAACTGTGATACTTCACTGTTTAGATTTCAAAACACCCAATTTGAAATCTGCCTGGAATCTGTCTTACAGCAGGCAGAGACAGGGCTCTGAAAAACTGTTTGTCTTCCCGTGTCAATTTGCAGTTCTACACAAGCTGAAGTGAGTTATTTGACACAGTGACCTTGAGTCACTTGTAAGATTTTATTGACAACTTCAGCTCTTTGCCAAATCTCTTCTTTATTTTTACACAACTTCTGGCTGTCCTTGTTAGGGCACATTAGTGTCAAACTGAGCAATGCTGATCAGGGAAGACGAGTCATGTACCATGGACAGGCTGACTATCACAGTGCCATTTAAATCAGGGCATTATATATTTTGGCTCTGAGGAGAAGATACAAATTTGGATGTCTTCTTCTCCCCTTTTTTCCTCTTCCCCCAACCTCTTCTTGGATAAGCAATGGTTTGTTCAACTAAAAGTAGTAGTGAAAATTAAATGTCTGGCAGGGCTGAAAAAAAGACAGCACAACAAGGCTTGGACTCAAAGCAGGACATCTGAGAGAAACAGATTTCTTCTGGAAGTGTGCAGTGACTGAACCTCAGACCTCTGTGAAACATTCTTAAAGGAAATGGACTAAAAGCAGCAATAAGGATAAATATACCTGAATATGAGGTATATTTTTTAAATAAAATTATAGGATGCTGATGTAAAATGTTCAAAGTACAAGAAACTTTCATGTGGTTTTAAAAAAACCCCTAGAGATGACATAAACATGAAAAATGTTCTATACTTTTGCTGTTTAAATTTCAGAAATTTAATGGAGATATTTTAACATTTTTCCAAAAATTAACTGAAAATAAGATACTATCTGAAGGGAAAAGTAAAGAGTAGTTACTTCCAAATTATTCTGGGCCATTCAAATCTCAGTGCTGAACTTCTCAGAAGAATTCAGGCACAGCTTTTTGGGGTCATCTTGGTTGTACTTGGATGTACTGGGATGATTTTTTGCAATGCTGCATCTGCAGATAAAATGGAACCCTGAAGAAAACTACTTCACAGGTTGTGGCTTTAGTCCTGCTACTCTCTACTCTGATTTTGATGGAGAGGAGTAGCAAATGTGTGTATTCCCAAAGAATAAAAATTAATTGTGTTAGATATTGCTTACACATGCCTCAAAAATAGTTTTAAAAAAATCTGCTTATTAAGAGCCCAGTTTTCACAAGAAGAAATTCTGGTTTTTTTGTTTTTTTTTGTTTGTCTCCATCCATTAATGGGTTTGCCTCTTGTGAAATGTATTGGTTAAGTATCAAAATATAAAAACATCTGCACATACTTAAAAATATGTGCTATTCCTCCTTCTTTGCTGACTTAATATTAAAACTCTAAATCGACCACTCTCTAAAGGTTGAGGCATAAATTACAAACTGACTATGAATTATACCTGTCAGTATTCATTGGCATGCATAAACAAAAATAAATTTGGGCTTTTCCTGACAGGATTCAGCTTTCTTTTTCGATAAAAAACCTGAGATGTAAATCAATTTAGAAGAATTCTTCCCTTACCTCTTGTGTTTAAGGTGGTAGTTTCAAATTTGCTGTTTTAATTCAAGTCTTTGAAGGAGTTAAAACAAAATAACTTTGTTATTGTTATTTTCCTGTGCGCATTTAGTGCATGAAGGCTTGGGAAGCTGTATTACTCAGCCCCATTTTGGTAGATATTGCTCACACATGTCTCAAAAGAATGATTATCAAAAAATCAGTTTATTAAGAGCCCAGTTTTCACAAGACAAAATTCTGCATTTACTTGGTATGTCTCTATCCATTCATTCTTATTGTTTGGGATTCAAGTAAAAGTATCTGTGTGCTGGATACTTTTTTAATTTTAAGTTGCAAATGGTTTTATAAGGAAACTAATCTTTTTTCCGTAAGGAAAAAAGAAATCTTCTTTTTTCCTCAAGAAAATAGTTGATACAAGTCTAGATACTATTGAGGTATGGCATCCCAGCAGGAATTTTATTGGAAAGCGTGGTAATTCCACGGTGCAAGGTAATAGGTACTATTGCTGTCATGTTGTATTCTGATAAATATATATACTTATCTTGTGTCATTACAGTAAATACACATCTCCAGACCTGCCATTAAGGAGAGAGTTTATCTTTATTGCTGCTCCTCTGATCATTTTCTTTTCAAAAACCTAATTTGTGTAAATTCCTGCTTAGGTAACTTTGAAAAGTAGTCCTCATTTTCAAATCGTATCTTCAGTCATACTTATTGTAGGATATAAATGGAAAAAAATCCCCAAACTTTGCTACTGCAGACCATGAGCTACTCAGCAGTTTTAATAAAGTTAGATAAAAATATGTGTATAAAAGGAGGTTTCACTGAACATAGATCTACTTCTTAACTAAGATGCCCGAGAGACTGTTCCAGCCTTGTATCTTGTTTACTTTGAAAGAAGCTACTTTGTATTCCTTGGTCTCAGTGTGGAAATATCTCTAAAAAAGTAAATGAACTCTCAGGTTGTTGGGTTCCAGATAATTATGTTATTGCCTTGAGGGACTGTTACCTTGTTAGGCTTGTTAGACTGCTAGGGCTTGTTTATGAAACAAGTCCTGCTGGCCCCACGTCCAGTTTGGGAGATTGTCTCCATTTAGGAAACTGCTCAAGTCACTACTCAGAAAGGCAGGCAAAACATGACTAAGAATATTCCTGTACCCTTTCCCTAGGTTGGAATGATTCTGTGTTATCTCATAAGCAGATAATGATTAAATTTTATCTACAAACTAATTGCACCTGGAGTTTGCATGCAGTGATGACAGTGAGATGTCCAGCAGCAGTTGAGCATTCAAACTAGCAAACAAAGAATGAATGCCCAGAAGCCTGTTGATCAGTCCTTTCCCCCACATACTAGCACTAAATAAAAGTGTTTTGAGTAAGAAAAAGATTTAAAACTTTTATCATGAGGGCTATGATACATACTGATTGAGTGGTAATTTTTCTCCCCCTATAAATACTTTAATTAAAAGGAGGTATTGGTATAGTTCTGCAGTTCTTCAAAGTTTTGATAACTTTGAGCTGACTTTCATCTCTGTTCAAGTAAGTTCATCGTGGTAATAACATTTTATAGCCTTTCCAAGTTTTCATTTTCACCTATTTTATGAACACCTGCATAACAGCATAAAGGGCTCATGTTCTTTGCCAAAATGCTAGTCAAATAATTCTTCTATTATTAATAAAAAAATGTAGGATTTTCTCCCCTTTAACTGAAGCTTTTGTATATATATATAATGGATTTCATGGTGAGACTATCAGGAAAAAAGGATGGATGAGTTTGTAAATCCTTCTCCTAACTTGTTAATGTGGCATTTCAAAGAATATGAAATCCATGCATCAAAGCATGTAGTATATGAGTTTAAGCATGTGCTTATGTTCCTTTGTATGCTGAAGAGTACCAAAAAAAAATAATTAAATATATATTTAAGGGTTTAAATAAGTGTTAAATCACTGTTCCCATTGGGATTACTGTTTTGACAGGCAGGCTGTAATGATTAAACACCTTGCTGAATTAGAGTCTTAAGCATCTGCCTAATTTAAGCAGTAAATCCTATTGAAGCAAATGAGTCTTATCCTGATTAAGACTCTTACTGAACTGGGTGAAAGTGAGAGAGAGATAATCCTGAGTAACTTTAAAAGTCTGGCAAGCAGGCACTGAAATGAGTTCAGAAAATGAAATATGAATTATAGCTCCCCAGCTAGCCATGTCTAGCGCAAATTCCAAATGGTGCCAATCTCTTTATTTAGCAGATGAATCCTGCTGGAGAACAGCTGGAGAATAAATCTATTAAAGTAGGTAGCTACATGTACCTGGGAAGAGCAAAATCATGTTAACATGTAAATGCTGTCAGGGCAGGAATTGGGCTGTGCTGGGCCCCAGGGGTGGCTGGGCTGCCCTTGCCCTGAGGGGGCTGAGCTGGGCTCCCATTGCCCAGACTGCCTTAGTCCAGCCCAGGGAATGCCCCTGGGGAAGGGGCTGACAGCCCCAGGGATGCTGGGTGGCTGCGGGGAACTTTCACCTATTCCCTGGCAGAAGGGAGCAGGCCATCGTATGCAAATGTATGCAAAGAATCCTGAGCTGGCTCTGACAATGAAAGGATGCCAGCACCAGCATTCCATCTGCCCCAAAGAAAGCTGAGGAGGTTGATGAGTCCCTGACTTTGGTGGTGTTCGCAGGGGTCCCAGGACAAGGGAAGAGAGGAGAATCTTGACTCCATGTTTCAGAAGGCTGATTTATTATTTTATGATATATATTATATTAAATTATATACTAAAACTATACTAAAAGAATAGAAGAGAGGATTTAATCAGAATGCTAGCAAAGCAAGGAAGGGAATGGAATGATGATAGAATCTTGTGACTGACCAGAGAGTCCGAGCCAGCTGGACTGTGATTGGCCATTAATCAAAAACAACCACCTGAGTCCAATCAAAGATGCGCCTGTTGCATTCCACAGCAGCAGATAATTATTGTTTTTCTTTTCCTCTGATGCTTCTCAGCTTCTCAGGAAAAAAAAATCCTAGCAAAGAATTTTTCAAAAAATATATCTGTGACACGTGACATTCCCCAGCTCTCTGCTTAGGGAATGCCATCGGACCCACCCAGGCTTCGGGAACACGGATGTGCCAAGGAAAGGAAGGACTGGGAATGTCTTCTTTAATGCAGTCATACATAAATAACATGTAACATTTTTAGCCACTGTGAATTTTCTGTATTTGATTATTTAGCCCAACTGAATGTCAAAATTTAATTTATTGCAATCATGTCTGAAAAACACCTCAGTCCTGATTCACAGGGAAAGTGGGGAGAAACCCTGCAGATTCAGTTTAAAGAAATTAAAACTGAGAAGGTTGTGCCATTGCCTGATCTCTTATCTTTTAGTTTTTAATGCTTCTTTTTTATTTGCTAAACAAGACTACATTTCAGCTGAAGTCTGTCAGGTGTCTAACTACCCTCTGCAATAGCATTTTCCATTGATATTTTGCTGTTTATTTGGAGTTCCTAGAAAACTTAAGATGCAATTATAAGACACATGGTTTTGGCAGCTATTGCTCTTGCATTCTGTTTTTAGAATGACATTAACTGTTATAATGTTGAAATTTTGGTTTTGTTTGTTTAGTGTAGTTTTAGAGGCATTGGTTTTTGGTTTGTCTTGGTGTAGGATTTGGTTTTGGTTTGTTTTTTGCTATTTTTTAATAATGAAACCACAGTTAGTTTTGTGACTGGATACGGAGTTTTTTTGTATTTATAAAGCATCTGTGGATGCTGTTCAGAGACCAGTCTCACTGAAATCATCTGATTTGGAAGTTCTCAATACTTTTATAACTCTTCCTTCATGCCAGCACATGAAAGAGTGTCTTTCGGTCATGGGGCTTATTTTATCCTAGATGTTTTAATGATCTACTCAACAGTCCAGTCCCAGAAGGAACTGGGGTATTAGGGCCTTTCTTTTAATAAAAAGGCAGAAATAGCTGGGGTA
>WBNP01004373.1:97257-389915 GCA_013401095.1 Passerina amoena
AACAGCTCTGTGGAGAAGGAGTTGGATACCCTAGAGGAACTAGCAGTTGGTTAATTAGCCCCACAGGTGTGTGTTGCTGGCGGTTTGTATTTGTATTTGTATTTGCTGGAATGATTTCAGCCGCCATGGAATACAGAGTGATCTGCAGCAGAGACACTAGAGGCTTTCTCCTCCTAGCAGGGCCTTCAGGAGAAGTGACAATACCTACATCTTAGTATCCACTGACTAAAAATTAATGCACAAAGTAAGCATTCTAAGCTCTGAGAAGGCAACTCCTGTGCATCAAGTAGCATAAAGAGTCAGCTGCAGGGTTTTGGCATTGTTGGGAGTTCACACTGATTGCAGGCAGATCACTGCCAAACTTCTGCTATGATAGATTGAATAGGAGACCCAGTTACAAAAAGAGCTAAATACTGTTTTGCACTAAGCCTCCATTTGTTTATTAATGACAATTGACTGGATGAGCCATACAATTTTGTTCCATGTTATTGTTCCTATAACAGCCACTCCCCAGTTTAGTGTGGCTCCAAAGGAATGATATATGTACCACAGAAAGCTCATGTGGAACATGCTTTTATATCAACAATATAAAGGAATGTATGAGCATTTGAAGATTGTTTCCAATTTGGAAATTTCTGGCTTTGTGTTCTGAGCAGCGCTTAGGGGTTTTTTTGTTTGTTTGTTTGTTTTTTTTTTTTCCTGATCATAAGGCTTTTGAATCATCAGATTCCCCAGTTAATATTTACTAGTTGCCTTGAAGGATTCTGAGATACAGGATTTCAGTCAGGTTCATAAATTTCTGTGGCTCCTTAGAGGGTAGGTGTTGGTAAAAATCTGAATGTACCACTTCTTTAAAGTGGAAGGGTAATGAAATCATATCTTTCTTTTTCCTTCCTGAATATTGATATGAGTTTTTGTCTGTTTCCTTTTTCTGTGCTCCTTGTTGACTTCTTAGTATTACTGCAGATACCTAGGTCTAGAAATTATATTTTCACAGTCTTAGTCTTTCATAGTCTTGACCATTTCTATTGGACTTCTTGGAAAAGGCTTATTTTTAATTCCAACATCATGACTTCCAGTTAGTTAGGGGTACAATGATGAATCAGTTTGAAAATTAATCAATTTCATTAATCCATGGCATGTAATGAAAAGAGCTTCGTGTGCTGTATGTGTAACAAAAATTGATGTTGGGAATAGGATTCTATGGAAATGAATCATTTAGGGAATGTTGTGAAGGATAAAGATGTTCCTAGAATCTTCAAATGTCATATTGAAGGGCAAAAAAAGTTGAATAATGATGGAAATGTACCATTTCTAAGAGAAAATTAATTAGGTCTTCTCTTAACTCAGGTATGTTTGAAAAGGACAAAATAGAAACAGATAAAATACTTATGGTTGATATAAAATGCCCAATAGTAAAACTCTACTTGCTAGTAAAATTTTTTGTCTGAAACGATACTTTAACATTATTTTCAGGAAAATGAATGCTCTCTCATAAATTTTAGAGGTTCAGTTTTTTTAAACTTTTAAAGTCAAAATTGAAGTTTCTATGATTCTTCTGTTTTGTGAGGAAAAATTGCAGTCTTTTAGATACCTTCACAACTGTGTGCTGCAATAGGTGATGCTGGCCCATCATACAGGAATACAGGGAAAACACAATAGTGATGCTTCTCTCATTTTGCCAAACCTTTGGCTGCAAAATAGAACTGTATTATAGAGAAAATAATGTTTGTTGACAAGGACTTTTATGGGGAAGAGGAGAGGATTATAAAAAAGATGAAAATCGAAGAATAGACCTGTCTAATGCTTTGTGTGTGTTTGTGTTCTCTGTCTCAAAGAATAAAAAGTACAGTGAGTAAAGCTGGGGAGGAGGGAAGAGGTTGACATATGAAAAGGCAAGAAAGCATTAAGTTTCATGACTCCTTCACTGTCTGTTAGAAATACTTAAAGAAAAGTGTGACTATCTCTAAAGGGAATTTTAGCTGCTATTGGCAGTGAATTTTTTGCAAAGAAGCTTCTTATTTTCCCTGTGGAACCATATCTGAATTTAATCACTCTGGTAAGCAATTGGTTTCTTTTATGGGCTTTAATTCAGTATGCTTTATGGATCCAGACCTTTCTTCCTCATGTGAGTTTTGGCTGGAAGAGGCAGGAGGAATTAGGCCCTAAAATACCATGATACCCAGTTTAAGGGGATTCTAAATCATGCAATAAAAGCATTTAGAGCCTCGTGGTCTCCATGGCATGCATATGTAATTCCCATAGATATTAATGGAAATTCTTGCCGGTACTTTCAAGGTCAGGTTTGTATTAAACGCTGAATCAGAACCCTCAGAGTGTCTTTGAACTTCAGCGGTATCTCCATGGCTGAAGTCAGACAGCTGCTGGCAGCTTTTTACCTGTGAAGGACAGAAAGTATAAATTACAAGGTTTGGATTAGGCTGTGTGTAGATTTTGCCCTTAGGCAGCAACCCTAAGCAGTAGTCAGTGCTATCTATAAGGAAGTGAGAGGCACTTATGGCCATTCCCAGGGATATCCCTCTCTTGTTAAATTCTTGGAGCTTCTAAACAGCCTGTCTTTATGTAAGGTAAGGTAAGCTGCTCTTCTAGGCCTTTCTGATACAGGTGAATCTGCTTAATTTCTGGGACTGAATTCAGTGCTCAGCTAGATGAGCAGTAAAAATGTGATAGTTATAAGTATTATGCTTGTGGAAATGACAAAAATCCAGGAGCTGCTGCAGTGAAAGCTTTTATCTGTGACTTTTATCGTGTGTGTTTTAGGAGAGAAACATGAAGAGCTGTCAAGACCACTGCTCTCAACCAAAATCATAAAGCATTTTTCCCAGGTTTCCAGGATAACAAAGCAATGTGGGATATCTGCAGTTGTTTACATTCACACTGAACTTATTTATGCCACATAAATACATTTCCAACATGTATTGCTTATTGAAGACTGGCATTACCTAGTATATCCACATAGCTGAAAACAGCTGTTATTAGATAAAAAACCCACTATTGTGCATTGTATTATTTGCCTAGGGCTCCTGAGATTAGTACCACAATTCATATGCAATGTAGAGAAAACACTTAAGCAGTCAAAGCACTTTGGTTAGCAGCAGAGAATTAAAAGCAGAGACATTTTTGATGACAATGCTTCTACTTGACACTGAAATTTCTGGAAAAAGTCATAAGTGTCCCCATTCCCTCAACCTTCCAGCAAAAATAAATTCTAACAAAATGAAAAATGCATTTCATAGTTTATTTCCATATTTTTTATTGCACTTCAGCAGTTTGAGTAAAGAAGAAATAATCCTATTTTGGCAATAAAATGAGTGCCTCCCAGTAGCCAGTTTGGAAAACTAAGCACAACACTCGGATTAGTTGTATGTATAATTCGTCATAGCACAGGGGCTGGAAGGTAAACCCATAGCATTAAAAACAATTTTTCAGTATCTATTATATTTTAAAAGAAATTAAGACTCTTGAAATGCCATTAAAAATGAGCAATGATGTGCAATTATGAAAACACAGCTGGAAAAATAACGAAATACATAAACCCCATCTCCATTAATCCCTACACTTGAGAATTTTCACAGTAATTGTCAAAAGGATTCTAAAGAAAAGTTCAAGCAAGAGATAGGATGAAGGAAAAATGTTTGACTTCTCAGGAAGTACCCAGTGATATGTGCTGACACTGAAGAGCTTGATGCTGAAGACTGTACATATAGTATTGCCACTGAAGTTATTGACAAGTTTGTCTGTGCAAGATCAGGAGAAATCTACACCTTGATTTTTAGATCCTGTCTGCTGGAGTTTGTCTACTGCCAACAATGGCAGCGTAAAAGCAGCACACAAAAGTGTACCTTGCGAAAAAACCTTATTTCAATCTAGTTACTGGAAATTTACAGTACTTCACACTTCAGTTCAGGTCTATAATCAAGTACTGGAGCAAGAAATGTTTGGCTTTCACTTGCCTGCTACCCACAGGAGAGCTTGAATGTGGTTCAGATTTTGTAATGAGCAGGAGGGATTACTTCTGTTTACAGTTTGAAATGGTGGTAAGAAAGTCTAGCCCTTGCATTCCTTTACAGAATAGTTAAGCATGTTTGGAAATATCCTATCTTACTGATTTACATTCAGTGTAGGTGACACAGATAAAATTAGGATTGGAAAAGGGCTTGAAACATTACAGATTCTGTGTGGATGCGTAGAATGTGCTTTTACATGTTTAAGCACTTACTCTGTATGTCAGAGTCAGCTGCTTGCATAGCTTTTGTGTTGGGCACATATTTTAAAGCCTTAATTGTATACAGTAAATCCAGGAATAAATTTTTTTTATTGTTCTGCCTCTGTACAATGGCTCTCGAGTCCTGACAATTCTGAGCCATCCAAACATTCTTCTGAAGAGGATAAATACAGAGGGGGCAGCATAAATTAAATGAGACAGTGCTTTAAATGTCAGCTGAAGAAAGCATTGCATAAACCTTTTGGTTTGTAATGTTATTGTAACAGCCTAGGGAAAGTGTTTATGCACCAGATCTTTCCTGGTGTTAGAGGTTCTGTGTATGGGTGTCAGACTGCAAACTGCATTTTGACTGTGCAGTTTGTTTTCTGCCATGTCTGTCTTCTGTTTTCATACTGAGCTAAACTCACAGGAGGTGTCAGAACAAAATCTGGCATAGAGATAACTATAGGGGATAGTCTAATATTAACTGTCTATTAAAAAGAAATATCCTTTGGAGAAAAAGATGTGTATTGCCCTTTCTAGTTCCTGCATAAGCAACATTTCAGGCCCGAACTTGAAAATCAAGCAGGCAAGAAGCTGTGATCTCTCTCGTCTACAGAATTTCCTGAATTTTGACAGGTTAGCTGGAAGGATTCACAGCCTTTTTTTTTAAAGGAAAATAAGATATGGTTAGGTGTATATGTGTTCTAGTTTTATGATACTTTGCTTAATGTAGGTAACTTACACAGGATGTTACTGACAGACTCCAGCTGGTGCTAGTGGTCAGAATGCATTGCTTAATAACTGGTGAGGTGCTGCTGAGCAACAGTAAATGGAATCTTGTGATGCTTTTGATTTTGACAATGTAGTTATTTGCTAATCTTGGTACCCTTTTAATTCTCTTCATTGTGGTGCCTACAAAAACTACCTAAATTCTCTAAATGGAAGTCCAATGCTTTTTAGAGTGACATCTGCCCGAGGTCCAGGGCTCTGACTTACATGACATGCACTGGAGGATGAGAATTGATATGTAAACTGAGGCAGGGAAATACACTTGTATTTTTGCAGGTCTTTTGAGATTAACTTGTTTTATGATTTGCTGCCAATTTCTGTGCTTATTTGCTTTTATTGATGCATATCTCTAAAATGTTTTGAAGAGACATCTTTGGACAGTTATGTGCCCAAGGAGTGAAGGTGGTGTGGTTGTGGAGACACTGTGCGTCTTTTACAGGTGAGGGCTTGTGTCTAGGAAGTCACCTGGGAATCAATGAGATTGCAGCCTGTTGAGATCTGGGATCCTCAGGACAAGAGAGACAGGGAGCTCCTGGAGCAGCTCCAGTGGAGGTTACAGAGATGATGAAGGGATGGAGCATCTCTCTTATGAGGAAAGGCTGAGGGACCTGGGGCTGTTCAGCCTTGTAAGGAGACAGTTGAGAGGGAACTTCACCAGTGTCTGTCAGTGCCTGCAGGGAGGGCTCAGAGCAGGGACCAGGCTCTGCTCAGTGGTGCCCAGCAATGGGACAAGGGGCAATGGGCAGGAATTGATGCACAGGGAGTTCCACCTGAAAAAGAGGAAGAGTTTCCTTATTGTGCAGTGACCAGGCACTGGAACAGATCACACAGAGAGGGTGTGGAATCTCCCTCACTGGAGATATTCCAGAACCATCTGGATGCAATCCTGTGCCATGTGCTCTGGGATGACCCTGCTTGAGCAGGGAACTGAGAACAAAGGATCCACTGTCATGCCTTCCAAACTGACCTTTGATTCTGTGAGGTTGATGAAGGCTAATCACACAGAAATTTCTGATGGAAATGTAGTAATCCTGGAAGAGCTCACCATAAATACATTTGCAAATGTCCTTGCATTATTTGGAGAGGAGTAAAATCATTGTGCTCTGAGAGATTTTGATGCTTGTTCTTTTTGAATAAATGTCAGTCTTAAAATACTTACTCTCTCAATGCTCAGCAAAGTACAACAGATGTTAAAGTGAAACTGTAGAAGAAATTTTTAAAATAAATCACTGAATAGCCTGAGTTTTCTGGTTATAGAAATCTTGGGGGAATGGGACACGACCGTCAAATGTACTAATTTATCCAGTCCTTTGATATAAACAGAAGAAACAAAAAATATAATGTTTTTTTTCAGTCTCTTGTCATTGTTCCCTTTGATGGTAGTGATTAGATCAGAGTATCTGTGCCTGTTATGTAAGAGAGCTGGGGGAGCTGCCTGTCAAGGGGACTCAGTGTTGAACAACAGAAGCAGTCTGAGTAATGAGTGATTGAAATGCACCCTCCTGACTCTTGTAGAATCACCTCTGATTGGAGGCTGTACATAACCTTTAAAAGAAAATATGGGAGGCATTTTGATAAAATAACAAAGCTCTTATGTCATCTGCCTTGCCTGTGACTCTTGTTACAGTGTTTATTTAAAGATATGCTCATAATGATGTAATTGTGATCTCTTGGTATTGCTTTTCAATTTAATCCCTGTCAGCTTTTGTGTCACATGCTGATCCTCCACAAGCAGGCTTCATTTGAGCTTCCTGGCTCTTCTAGTGAGGAAACTTAGGCAGATTAGCCCCACCTGGATCACTAACAAGGCTTGGAAGGATCCAGCCAGACTTTGTTTTTCCCGACTGCTGGTCCCATGCCTGCCCCCCACCTTCCTAAGGAGGATGTTTCTTCCTTGCAGCTTCCCATCTGAAAAAGCTACTTGTGGATTTAGCTAAACAGTCACCTAATTTCTTGTGCTGTTAATGTGTGTTGAAGTGTTCAAAGAGGAGCTTCTGTGGCAGTGAAAAAATGTTCTTCTATCTTTCATCTGAGTAGGACGTGCAGCTTTACTGCTGACCGGTTTTAACACAAAAGACAAATTTTGTCAATTTTGAAATGGGGAAAGAATCTCACAGTGTTTATACCTCAGGTTGTGGCTGGCCTTTTAGGGCTGTTCAGTAAATGTACCCATGTGTAAGAAGCTGCAGGGTCTGTTTTAAATGTCTTCAAGAACTGAGAGTGTTTTATGGGTTGAAGTTGTATCAGAGGCTCCTTCTGAGCTCAGTGATCCTTGGGAATGAGAGTTTAATTTTGCAGGGCAATACCCCAGAACACATCCTAAATACCCTCACTGACTTGAGATAGCATAAATACCAAGTACCCATCCTTCCTAGAAGCCTTAGATCCACTGTTGGATCAGAAACATTGTCCAGTGCGTTACCCATTTGAGTGCTCATGGGATCTGGGGAAATGAGGGAAAGCTCAGGGGACTGTTTCAAACACACTGATAGATTCTGGTCTTTGAAAGGCCAGGGAAGGCTCATTTTCCAGAGCATAATGTCTTTGTTCTGACTATATGGGAGAAGTGACCAGTGGACAGGAATCCTGTTTGGGCAGGAATTCTGCTTGGCAGTTCAGATTGGTAAAAACACACATTATCAAAACTGAGCCCTAATTTTCTAAGATAATGTGTAAAGACATGATATCATTTACAATTTTCTTTCATATTAGAACAATATATTGCTTCATTCTTCCTCTACCTAATTTTTTATTGAGCTTGAGTACTTCTCTAAAGAGGCATCAACCTACCTAAATTTTCATAGCAGAATTAGTTTTTAATGAATTCTCAGTCTTTGATCAACAGTGGTATTCAGAAGTCATGCAAGAAGTGTGTTTTCTATGAGTGGATGAATCCAAATAACCTTTGCAAAGCAGTGCATTTAAAATACCAGCTGCTGTGCTTAAGAGCAGTGTGTCTTGGAGACATACTTAAACCTACATGGTCTTATATACCAGACTAAAATAAACTATATATTTTAAAATTTTCAGAGAGAATTTTCAGAGTCCTGTGACAAGAAAGTGGCTTTTAGTCACACAAATATATTTACTGAGGGGGCAAGAATTGTCTTAGGGGGAGATGTTTATTTTTTATTAATTTGAGAGAAGCTGTTTTCACTTCCCTGGTATTTGCTATAGCAGCTGAAGAATGACAGCATATGTTTTATGTGTATAAAATGTAGATATATGTCTGTACACTCATCCATGTGTTTTGAAAGACTGACTAAAACTTAGTAAGGATAAGTACAAAAAAAAATTAGGGTAGCAAGATTTTTTTTAATTTATATTGCAGAAAAATTGTCCTCTGCAGGTTGTCAGTTTGCTTAAAGTACGATTTCTGAGCTTCTGGGAGAAGAAAAGACCATGGTACATTTTAGTTACATGATGTATTTTCAAGTGTATGTTTCCAGACTGACTAATCTGTAGGCTCTGAAGAACCAGTGAAGATAAAATTTCAACTAAGTTGGCTCATTGTGGGTTTAGATGGTTTTTAAACATAGGCAAGTTATGTTAGATGAATTCTGCCCAAATAGTAGAAGTGAACAAAAAAGATATATGGGCAGTAAATTTTTTCTTTGGCCCTTTAGAAAGACTACTTTTTAGTCTTACACCTTTAGTGTGTCACTGGAGTTGTATATTTCCAGGAACACAGAAATAGTCTCTTTGTCCTTGAAATTCAAAAAAGAAATCTCATGAGCTAGGCCTGGGTAACAATTTTAAATCAATAGTTTCATAAAATCCCAGGGTGGGTCAGTTTGGAAGGGACCACAGTGAGTCATTTGGTCTCAGTTCCCTGCTCAGGCAGGGTCATCCCAGAGCACATGGCACAGGATTGCATTCTGATGGTTCTGGAAAAACTCCAGTGAGGGAGACTCCACACCCTCTCTGTGTGATCTGTTCCAGTGTTTGGTCACTGCACAGTGAAGAATTTCTTCCTCATGTCCAGGTGGAACTTCCTGGGCATCAATCCCTGCCCATTGCCCTTTGTCCCATTGCTGGGCACCGCTGAGCAGAGCCTGGTCCCTGCTCTGAGCCCTCCCTGCAGGCACTGACAGACACTGATGAAGTTCCCTCTCAGTCTCTTCTTGAGGCTGAACAGCCCCAGGTCCCTCAGCCTTTCCCCATAAGAGAGAAGCTCCATCCCTTCATCATCTCTGTAACCTCCACTGGACTCACTCCAGGAGCTCCATGTCTCTCCTGTGCTACATAGACCAGAATGGACATAGCACTCCAGATGTGGTCACCAGGATGTTGAGTAAATTTCAGACTTGTTGTGTTTATGCTTCTTAAGACAAGCAGTAAAAATTTCTATGTGCTGCACTGACACAGACACTGGAATGCTTAGAGACATCTGTCTATAGAAACGCATTCATTTTTGTATTGCATGATAGTTTTCCATTTTTCTTTCAAGACTTGTTCTTTACCTGTTTTTTTCTTTTCTGCATGCATTTGGGAAATTTTTTTGCTGCTGTGATTTAGTAAAGTAGCTGTGATAGTCCTGTCTCATGTATGCAATGTCGCAGTGGTGCAGCTAGCTATGAGTTTTAGTCTTGAGTAGAAGTGACTGGCCCTTTAACTCTGGAAATTCCTGTAATGCTACAAAATGGAGCAATTAGTTGCATTCTAGCCCCTCTTGCATTGAAGCAGGGCTACTATTCAGCCTTTACTATCAGAAGAGGACACGTGAAAATTCTCCTACCATCCTTTGCAGCCTTATACCAAGAACACTGTGTTATGGGATTTTCCTCTGTTTGTTTGAAATGTTGGAGAGAAATGGAATTTGAAGGAAACAAGCCCAGTGCATACTGTGTTCAGGTTTTTTTGGGCTGTCCCGTTGGCTCCTGCACAACATAAGTTTTTTTCACTGATAGTGAAAGAAGGGCTACTTTGAATCGTGTTAGAATCACAGTCTCTTGAAATTTTCTGACATAGCAAACCTGCTTTATAGACACAGTTCAAGTAGCTGGAACTCTGGAAGGTCTAGTCCTATCTTTAAATATTTGAAATTTTAAAAAAATTGTTTTTACAAGTAATATTGATGAAGTCATCAATGACCTGTCAAAAACTAATGGAGGACATGATAGCAGGAGTGACCTGTTTACTGTGTTCTCAAAGGGCATTAGTTTCCACTCCAAAATTGAATGTAAGAGGGTTTTTTTGTATGAATCTGTATGTTTAGAAGTGAATTGATGAATATCAAATTGTTTCAAGTATTTTATGATAGAGGGGTTTTTTACTGATGAGCAGTTTCTTGGTTATTTAAATTCCGAATCTCTTGCATAGATTTCACATTTCACCATTTTAATGTATAAATTGTTTGTTGGTGCTTATAGAATTTTTAATTAATTGCAAATACACCTTTTTTTTGTTTTGTTTTTTGGCTAGTTTTTGAAGAACAGAGAGATCTCTGGTCTCTGTTTGAAAATTCTGAAAAAAGGCACCTTTTTTTTGTAGTATTCATAGGAGGATGCTTCCTGGATAATTTTTGAAAGGATAAATTTCCTTGACTTACCTCCCCCTAAAAGCTATTTTAAAATTCTGTTTCCTGGTAATATTGAAGTCGCTGTTTCTTCCAAATAAGCTGGCTTCACCATTTGGGAGAGATAGACATTAGGTCCACCTATTCCATGACATTTATCTTCTGACATTCATCTTCTGTCATTCGTCTTCATCAGTGACACAGTGGCCTTTTTTTAATGCTAAACTATAAATTGATAGACAATTTGGAAGCTTGTACTTCTTGAACATTTTCATAAGCAGCATACCAAAAATTAAAACACAAACAGTTCCACCTGAACATGAGGAAGAACTGCTTTACACTGAGGGTGACAGAGCACTGGAACAAGTGTGTGCATGGGCGTGGAGTCTCTCCCCCTGAAGACATTCCAAACCCACCTGGGTGTGTTCCTGTGTCACCTACTCCAGGTGACCCCCCTTTGGGCAAGGGTTGGACTGGATGATCTCCAAAACTCCATTACAACCCTAACTATTTTGTGTGATTCTGTGATTTTGTTTTCAAAGTTTAATGCAAAGATGTTGTCTTGGTTTAGGGCAAATTTGGGAAGAAAACCTCCAAAGTGGTTACTCTGGAAAGCAGATTCAAGTGGCTCCTCCCCCAGCTGGTTTGGGAAAATATTTCCTTGGAGAAAAGTGTAAAAAATCCTGTTTATTTAACAGGCAAAGCATTAACTAGCACACACACACACAAAAAAAGAATATTAAAAAATAAAACCTCTCACCTCTCTGAAGAGATTACAAATTCAAAAAGCCCCTTTGTGGGCTGTAGCTCAGCTCACTCAGTCTCTTATCAGTCCTTCCAGGGATGGAAATTCTGGAAATGAAGCCCAGGCCCAGCCCAGTGGGCCACAGGTGTGAGCTGGCAGTGCTCTTCTGGGCTTTCAGTGCAGAGCAGGTTTAAACGGGTCCAAAGAAAAATAAAAACCACAGTCCAGGGAACTTCTCTGCCTCAGCCAGCTAAAAGCTTGTTAAAGCAAAGGAGAGCTCTGTCCCACCATAGGACATCAATGCAAATTACTTAAAGCTGACAAGATACACACTCCACATCAGCAACAGCCATGAAGATGTATGTTCTCTTTGGTCAATCAAAAGCACACACAGTTATGGTGGAAAAACTGAAAACTCGTGTAACAGCGCCAAAAATAACTGACCTTAATGGGCAGGAGAAAAGTCAGTAGGTATTCATGTGGGTAGATCAGAACTAGTCATGTGGGGGAGTGATGTATATAAATGTGTACTAGCAAAGAAATCTTAAGCAGAAGGATGCAGCTCCATGCTGAGCACCTGTTCAAGGGCAGATTCCTTAGCTCTGGTATTGGCATGCATGGGGATCACCCACTCAGCTGGTGTTACCAAAGTTCTTCCCTGTTGGCTGAAGAATAGAACTGTTCTTACAGGGCATTTGGTTTCCTCAATGAATCAAATTATAAAATGCAGGAAAATGTTGATTAAAATCATATCAGGACATGTTAGAACTCTCCAGCGGTTTTGGAGAGTATTAGACATCTAGAAAATGCTTAATTCCTGCTCATTATTGCTGTGGTTTAAACCCAGCCAGCAACTAAGTACCACACAGTTACTTGCTTCCAACACCTTCCTGATGGTATAGGGAGGAGAATAGGAAAGACAAAACCCATGGTTTGAGAATATAACAGTTTAATAATTGAATTATTATTAAATTTATTATTAGTTGTTGTTGTTGGGATAATAGTAGTACTAGTAATGGTAGCAATAACAGCAATAACAATAGTAATAATAGTGATAATAATATTAACAATGAAAATGGAGATATTAAATAGGAATAAAACCCAATAAAGGCTAGTGGTGCACAATACAATTGCTCACCACCCACTGACTGATGCCTGTCATATTCCTAGATAGTGATTGGACCTTCCTGGACAGCTTTCCCCAGTTTACATCCTGAGCATGGCATTTTGTGTTATGGAATATCCCTTTGGCCAACTTGGGTCAGCAGTCCTGCCTGTGCTGCCTCCCCGCTCCCCATGCACCTGCTCCCTGGCAGAGCATGAGACACTGAAGGGTCCTTGACTTAGGGATGTGGTAAGCACCACTCCGCAACAATCACACAATCAGTGTGCATAATTCTCATATTAAATCCAAATCAGTCAACTGCTAGGAGGAAAATTATTTGTATCGCCACCAAAACTAGGACAATTATAAAAAAAACCAAAAAAAAAAAAAAACCCAAACCAACCAAATAAGTAAAACCAGACACACGTGCCCCTTCCCTCCAAATCACACACACACACACACACACCCACCCCAAATCCCAAACAAAACAAAACAATGGAAATAATTTTAAAATATCTACTTTAGCATCCCCTATGAAAAAGATAGAGCTGGAATGAACTCACAGTACATCCTTTTCAATTTATTTCCCTTCATTCCAAAAGCTTCTCAATTATTCTTTAAGGCTGACCTTTCAGTGACATGTTAAAGCACTAATAGTTTAGACAGTAAACATAGGTTTTATGTAGCAACAGCATTTCTCATTCCACTGCATTTCCACCTTACACAATATTTCCTCTAGCTGTCAACAGCTTTAAATTATCTGCTGTCTGCAGGAAATGTTGATACCCACACTAATCCTTGAGAAATACAAGGCAGCATATTTTCTGCATTATTTCAGTGTCATTCCAAAGTAAGGTGATATGTTGCAATTATAACCCAAAGCATAAATTGTTGCATATGATCAAAATGGCAGGGTTTATGTTATTTTTAATTTTCTTTTCTTCCCTTCAATTTCTAATTTTTTGTAGGTTTTCTTTCTTTCTTTCTTTGGAACACACCTGAAGCTGCAATACAGTCTAAAAGTTTGTAAGCATCTTGCAAAATTAAAGGATATAGTTAATTTCAATTTATACTACACACACGGATCCCCAAAAATCTAATCTATGTTACTTAAAGTGATCTGATATCATCAAATAAGAGAAATGCCACTGTGGAGCACTACATAATGCTCCACATACACAGATATATCTGTGGAAAGGCTAAGTAATGATAAGAAGATGGTGTTCGTCTGGGAGAGATCAAATAAATGTTTTCTTTCCTTGAGTGGTGGTTAGAAGCCTTTACTGGGAAAGAGAGCACACCTCTATCCATCTGCTTGGCACATCCCACTTGGATTCTCCATTCCTAAGTGACATGGTTGTGTCCTGTCAGCCCAGCTGTGGACTTTGCTGTGGGATGTTCTATCTATTCTGCTCAAGACTGACATTTCTGATCAACATCAAAGGTAATACATTTTCTAGACCTTTGATTTCATTTACTATAGCTGCTCCCTCTTAAAACTACCCAAAAACCAGCACCCACAGGGAACAGAACTTTTACAATATCATGTACAAGACCATATCAAAGGTTCCAAAGTCCATGTGTGTCTATACACAGCTCAAACTACCCATCTTCAAAAATCATCTCTCATTCAATACTTAAAAACAGGATTACAACATAAAGTATTTCTTAAAGCATATTTTATGGTGCATGGGAATTTTTATTTAGCTCCCATTTAATATTTCAAAGGAGACTAAGTACTGTAGGGAATACTGACAGGCAGATAGTCACTCATTTGTTCTATTGATGACTAATTAATAAAACCATCATTCAGTTAATTTTTTAGAGGACCATTTACAATTGCTCTGGGAAGGCTTGCATGTTATCTCAATTTGCAGTTAAAATGCTTATTACTGAACACCTACTGAAAATGTTCATTTATGCATGCAATATGCATATATATACAGATAAAGGCCTTTACACTTAACAACTAGGACATATCAAAGAAGATAAATATATATGCATATTATTCTCAATTAGGAAAACAAAATTCTGTTTGAAAATATGCTAGTTAGTTGACAACTTCTGTAGCTGATTTCTGAAATTTAGTCAAAACAAATAGAAAAAAGTTGTGATGTTTGTGAAACACCTGGGAAATATTTGTTATTAGGTTTTTGTCTCACTGATCTTTAAAATAAAGGTGTACATATCTTCTAGGCTACCATTATTATAATTAATCAAGGGATAGTTTAGATTGCGCTCAAGGCTTTTCTCACTCTAAAATTTGAAAAGTATATCACATGTTTTTTTCTTTGTGCTTCTATACACAGTAACTAATTACTGTTCCTCACAATGACAAGTACCAATTATATACCACTTTTTGGAGGACACAGGCTTTCCAGCTGTCTGATTTGGCACCGAGAATCTTTCTGCTCCTCCTCCATCTATTACCCTTTGAAACATTAAAAATTTTATAAAGCCGGAGAAAACAGGTGAGAGTTTCCTCCTAAAATATCTCTTTTCACAGAGCTTGAAAAACATGCAGCTGTTATTACCTTTTCCAGTGATTATCTGCCCCTGCATTTTGTGTCTGTTACCCCTTTGTGACAGACCATGGATAGAAATACAGAGCACTATCACAGTGCATGGGGCTCAGTTCTTCTGCGTACAGGATGAATTTAAAACATTTGGCCAAAATACCGACAACCTCAGTATTTTCTGCAACTACACCACCAGTATGCCACTAGCATGTACAGCTATGTACTTACACAGATGTAGCAACCATTTCATCTCTAAAGTCACATTTGAGAACTAATTTCTCAGTAATTCTACACCTTGTGCTTCAATATTCCACCATGGGAGTTTCACCGTTTCACAGAGCTCAACAAGGAAACTGCTCTCAGAGTAGAAATGACTAGGATTAGAATCACTAATGTCTCCCTTTGTTAAACAAAAGGGGGGAAAAAAAGGTGCACTCTCCCCTTCCTAAAAATTGCAACAAGGAAAATTAACTGACACAAAACAGCAGTGTATGGTTTACCCCTGATTACACAAAAAAAATATTCATAGAAACAGGAGTGCAATACACACCACAGATTATTAAGCTCAGCTGCAACACAAATAAAAATGAACCTTAATAGTTAGTGTTATTGATTAGATTATTTTGAAATATTCAAAGACAAAAAATAAAATATAGTACAATTATGTAATTACGATGATATATTCAAATTGCATACAGTAATAATTCATATTAGATTCTTCCTTCAAGTACTTGTTATCTACGTTGATACTTGATGCAGTAACAAAAATCTTGTAAGAAAATAAAGCATAAATCACCATTGTATTTAAAGTTCTTTGGTGGATACTATTATTCCAGCATGTGAATACTAACAGATGTATGTTTCTTCTTACCTCAGAAGAAATTTCCAAAAAAAGAAAAAATATATATTTCCATCTTTGACACAGAAAGCCCAGAAAAAAGGCTCTAGCTCTCAGAAAGCATTTAGGAATGTGCTTAACACCAAAATTGAGCTGGTAGCCTGTAGATTGAAGGGTCTTCACAAAATTACTCAGGTTAAGAGGCATCTCTGGAGGTTGCCAGTCCAGTCCTTGGCTCAGAGAGCTGGTGGACAAGGCAAGGTGCCCAGGACAGCCACCAGTTTGTGAGCATTGTCAAGGATGCCACATGGGTGCACTGGTTGCTCGTGGCCTCAACCAGGATGTCACCACCATCACCCCATGCCCCTCCCATACCTTCTTATTCAAATTACTTTCCAGCCTGTCTGTCCTCAGCCTGTACTTGGGCACCAGGTTATTCCCCGTCCTGCCCCACCCCAAGTACAGGACTCCATGTTTCCTGCTGCTGAACTTCACAACATTCCCTTCCACCCATTTCTCCAGCTCACATTCTCCTGGAAGGCTCTACAACCATCTCTTTGGTCCATCAGCCCAGCTGGGTTCACATACAAAGCTTGCTGAAGGTACCCTCTGTCCTGTCCTATGGCTCAGGACTGAGGGTATTCAGAAATACTGGCCCAGCACTGAAGCCTGCAGAGCACTGCCAGGGACTGGATTTTGCCACTGATCACAACCCTTTCAGCAGTTTCAGTTCCATTTCCCTGACCATTAAGTCCACTCTGCATCAGTTTTTCAGTTGTGATGTGATGGGAGACAGCTGAAATCAGCAACGCCCACAGTTCTCTCCTCATCCACAAGTCAGTCACCTCCTCACAGAAACCTCTTGGGTTCATCAGGCATGAGTTCCCTTGCTGCTATTCTTCAGGATTCTGAATTCCACCATCTCATGAGCAAGACTTCTCCCAGCTCCTAGATCCTAAATCAGTCTTTCCTTGTTTTTAATACCAGGACTAGCAGGTGATCTTACCCCATGGGCTTCTCCATCACCAGTGTCAGGAATGCATTCCAGAAACCCTCATAGCTTATGGTCCACAATGCTGCCTCCTTCAAAAGACATCATGGTGGCTTAAAACACACTTTTGCAAACAGAAAAAAAAAAAAAATAATCCATCACCCATTTCAGAGTCAGTAGTTAAGTTACCTCCAAACTGAAACTCCCCTCCACAATTGTATTCTTGAGATGGTACAGGCCATTAAATATTTCAAAATCTCCACACCTGATAATTTTAAGTTATGTAATTAGGAAAATGGTGTAAAAGTGCTAGAAGTTTTTGCATACAATGTACAACACTAAAGGAGAAAGGAATAAATCACAAAAAAAACATTTCAGAAATAAAACAATTTTAAATGGAGTAGGCAAAGAGAATTGACTAAGGGTTTAACAAGCTATATTCAACCTAGTGCCTAGCAAAACATACAGCAGGGACTGAGTTAAGACTCTATTCATTTTATGAAAACAACTTAGAATGCTCTTACGATAAGAATAATTATGATATGGAAATACAAAGCTTGAACATTTACAAAATGAATGCTTCTATATTTATATCCTCAGATGAGCACTGTGTCTGAAATATTTTCTATGCAACTGCATCAAGCCAATTTGTAGCAAAATCCAATTTTAAAAAATGTAGGTTTTTTTATACCTTGGCTTAAATGAGCACATGTTTATATTTACTAAATGTATACACATGCTTCTATACACACATGCACAAATCCTTCAGTTTGTCACTTCAACTGTATATATTTATATACAAAGCATATATAATACATAAAAAATATTATTTGTATTTAAATCCTTAACCAGATCTATTTGACTACTTGTTAGAATGTATTTGCACACTGTATCAGGAAACCCCGCATTCACAAATCTCACGGAATTATAATTTAAAAAGTCACTATGAATTTCCTCAGTTAAATACTATCTATTACCTTCCCCTCTCCATCCTTCAAAAATAACCCCCAAGTTTTCCAAGTGCAACAGAACTGTTAAAAAATGTTAGAAAAAGCAATTTTTAAATTGATGTTGTAAGGTATTTACTTGAAGGCAAAGAAATACTCTTATTTTTTCCTTTATATTTTTTTCATAGAAGCATAATTTATTATACTCCTAGTATTAGACTAGATGCTCCTAGTCTAATAGTTTACATATCAAGATTCAGTTAGAAATAATTTTTAGAAAGAATTTGCAGGTCCCTTAGGAAGTTGATCCAAGACAAAAAATGAACATGTAATCAGAGATACTTCGACCACTGCACCCACAGCTAATCAAAGTACTGTGTATTTTCCTTCCAGAATACAAAAAGTATTCTGTTAATATACAGATTAAGACCTATGTAATAACATGGTACCAAAATAGCAAGTTTTTCTTTAAACAGTAGGTTATTTCAGCTATTAGACCTGACTGTTATTGCATGATGCATTTTAATTGAATTTCTTTTGTGAATGCAATCATTTATGTTCATTTTGTAATTCTGTTACCCATTTAAATGTCGTCTATAGGTCTTGTCTACCGCCATTACCAGGTCTGCCAGGAAATCTATTGCCATGCATCATTTATATCAATATTGCATTGTAAAGTGTGCAGAACTTCAGACATAATATAGATTTTTTTTTGGCCCTGCATTCAACTTTCTTGATGAGAAAAATCAAGATACAGTGTGGTTGCTCTTGCAGAATATATTGATTCTGAGCTCCCATAGCTCAGGTTATCCAAGAAAACACCCATTCATCTGCAGGTAGCCAATGAAAAAAAAAAATTAGTGGTGTTTTGTCTTGCCTAGGACACAGTGACTGCCAGCCTGGCTGGAACACCTCTCAGGAGAGAAACATTTTTGAGGTGTCACGGAGTTCAACTGAGTGCAAACAGAAGTCATCACTCTTTCCAGAATCCTCAAGTTAGTAAGAGAAAGAAAGCTGGCAAATCCTAGCTGCAAGGATTCCAGGGCATCGCTGTCCTTCTGTGCATCAAGGAGAGTATGTAATATACATGCCTTGCTATTTTTGGCAGTATTCTGTAACCACAGAAGTCGAATGGAGAAACCTGCTACTCAATTCCCACGTGGAGCCTGAGACTGCCTAGAGCAAACAGCAGAAGCCCTAAGAGACAAAGTAAAAATTCCTTACAGCATTCTGATTAGGCACCAGTGAACAAGAGCAACAAGCAATAAGCTCTTTCTCTTCATCCTGACCAGGCACACAGAGAGGAGAAATCTTTCACAGCTACTGACAATGCCTCCAACAAAGGCCTGAGGAAGAAGGAAAAAGAGATAAATTTCAAAGGGCTGTATTGCCAGAGGTCCCATCTTTCCCATTTCTAACTGCATGAACACTCTCTGATTAGCAAAGAAAAGGGGAGAAATAAGCACAAGTCAGTGCTGTTGACACAAAGTCAATTTTTGCAAATGGTAAGAAGCAACCCCAGTGTTGAATTTTCAGATACCTCACTACCCTGAGTAACAGTGTAGTAGTCGTGCTAAAAAATAAAGTCTGCATGGCGTATCTCTAAGGACAAAGATGAGGTTGTTTGAAGTGAGGCAAAACCCTACTAAATTATGATTCATAAAGAGATTTACTATTCACCTCTTTTAGATCAATAAGCTCAGAATTTAAATTATATTTACTTCGTTCTAATGCTGATGAACAAAATCTCTCTTTTTTTCAAAAATAGTGAGCTTTAGAGTCTCATGTGAAGACAAGTTCCTTATTTACAAGATATAAATATCTTACTGTGATTTTACAATGACTGGGTCAATTTTACATAATTAGATATTTAAATTGGTCTGCATGAAGCTTTAAAAAAATTAGACTTTTAGTATCTGTAATAACAGAAAAAAATCCTAAATTTATGAAACCTCACTGTCAAAAATCACTTTTAGCAGAAGCTGAGAGAACTTTAGTTTTGAATTACAGTATACAGTTGTTTCTACCAATCCTTTCTGGTTTGAACTTGTATCTGAACAGAAAAGGAGTATTTTACATAAAGGGTACCACATCAGTTATTTTACTCAATCCAATGTTTCTTATGATCTGCAAGAGGTCCCTCACTGACACAGCAACTGTGTTCTTGAAGAGTAAATACATGGCTGGCTATTATGGTGTCTTTCTTTGTCTTTTCTATAAGTAATTTATGTTCTCAGACCTCAAATCATAGGGATTATGGGGGTTTTTTTATCCCTTGAACAACTAGGATAAATCAGAAAAGAAAACAATGTTTTTATTCATGTGAATGTCCCTGGACAATCTCATACTGGCCAGAAAGCATAAAGGCCTTAATTCCAAATTGTCTGCCAAAAAAAATGTGCCCATAGCCCCACATTCCCTGCTCTCTTCAAAATCCATCTGTTACAACAAACACTTCAGTATTAACATTCATCCTGCATCTGTTCTTTATTGAACTTCTATTCCTTTGAGCTTTAGATGTTACCTATAAGTTGAAGAATTTTCCACTGTTTCCCTATCTTCTTCCACTCTGTTTTAAAGATCCATGTACATTACAGTGTTATGTAAGTAATTATCAGAATCTAAAAATATCAGAGTGAATATTGTGTTTTCAATCTGTAATAATAGCCCACAAATACAATTCTGCCACTGAGTATGAGAAGAGAGGTGTTTTTTTGCTTCCATTTTTGGACTTCTCATCTTTCTATAACTGATTGCATATACATAACTCAAATGAGTTCTTTTGCTGTTACTTTAAACCAGCAAATTTCATAAATAATTTTGGCTGTATTTCATAATTTTTTGAAAATAAGTGCTTAACTTAGGAGTAAAGGATTTGGATATCTATACTTAAAACAGTCAACCCATTTCTTTCTGGAGTTGGTCTACTCAATGCATTCTGATGAGCTGCTGGGATAGTAAACAGATTTCTAGGAAGACATTTTGTGTTTTCCCTTCAGGTTCTAAAGCTATTTCCATCATCACAATTCCTGCTTTGAATGGCTGATACACCAGATGGTTGTGATGGCTTCCAGGGGCTTTGCCAGGCTGGAGAAATGGGCCAACAGGAACCTCAGGAAGTTTAAAAAGGACAAGAGCAAAGTCCTTCCCCTGGGAAAGTGCAACCCCAGACACGAGTAGATGGAAAGTGGCTTTGCCTTGGAAATCCTGGTGGGCACCAAGCTGGGCATGGAGCAGGAATGTGCCTGCATAGCAAACAAGTTTAAGAATGTCCTGGGCTGCATTAGGAGGAGTGTTGACAGCAGGTCAAGGGGACACCAGGGGATGTAGTTCTTTTCCTCTACTCACCACTTGTGACAAGGTCACATCATGAGTGCTGGGTCAAGTTCTCTGCTCCCCACTGTGAGGGAGACATGGACATCATGGAGAGAGTGTCACTGTCGTATTTTCTGGAAAAATCTCTTCACCAGGATTTCTTCTCCTGGGAAAATGAGAAGACTCAGAGGAAAATGAAAATAATAATTATCTGATTGCTTCTCCTGTGTTTGCTGCTTTGGAATGTGGTTGGAGATTGTTTATCCAACAGGTGGTTGTTTCATTGGTTTCATGTGGACTGTTTTTATATAATGACCAATCACGGTCCAACTGTGTCAGACTCCCTGGAGAGGGTCACAAGTTTTCAGTTTGTATCTTGTTAAGTCTTCTGTCTGTATCTTTTCACAATTCTTTAGTATAGTTTGAGTACAGCATTCTTTAATATAATATAGTATCATAAAATAATAAATTAGCCTTCTGAGAACATGGAGTCAGATTCTCAATTCCTCCTTCGTCCTGGGGACCCCAGCAAATACCACAGAGAGAGTCTGGCTATCAGAAGACTAATGGACTAGATCATCTCTCCTATGATGAGAGCCTGAGACATCTGAAATTGTTCAGCCTGGGGAAATGAATGCTATGGGGAGACCTTGGTGGACACAAATATCTGTAGGGAGGATGAAAAAAGTGAGAGCTCGTGGCTCTTCTCAGTGGATCCCCGTGACAGGACAAGAGGCAATGGCCAAACTGAAAGACGGGAGGTTCCACCTGAACATTAGGAAATATTTTTGTTCACAGAGAAGGTGACCAAACACTGGATAAAATCACTCAGGGAGGTTGTGGAGTCACCTTTGAGTTACTTTAAAAATATCTGGACATGGTCCTGAGCATGGGGATCCTAAGTGAGCAGCTAAGCTCATCTCCAGGGCTGCCTTCCCATCTCAGCCATTCTGTCACTCTGTGAGCTCTAATCTACAGGACTCAGCCAGGTTGCTGCTTCTAATGAGTATCCAAACACATGCCTGTGGAAGTTACTTCTCACATAGCATTTCAAACAATACACAGCATTATAAAGAAAGCTAGAAATAAAGTAGGATGAACCAACTAAAATCCTGCTTGACTATAACTTGATACCATAGAGGACAGAAAGAATGTCATGCAAAGCTTTGGGATTCAGACACAAGTGCTTCCAAGGTTCCAGTGTAAAGGCTTCCAAGTAGAAATAATGAAATGTCCAAAATAACATCCAGGAAATGGTAGAAACAAACATTTTTAATAAAGACTTGAAATTGATGCTTAAGATGCCAAGTTTTGTCAGTATCTATTGACAGTTTGAAAATAGACTGCAAAGTACAAGTGTGTCACAGGAATCTGATGAAAATACTCAGTATCATCGAGGTTACATAAAAATAATGAGAAATTGTTTTCCAAAGTGAAGAGTTAGAAAGAACTACAGTTCATTTTGTCTTTTCCAGGGTCTAATATTGCCACAACCAAAAGCAGTAGCACTTTGACAGTGGAAACACCACCCTCTCAGAGAAGGGAGACAACTGTCTACAGGACTTCCCCAGAACTTAAGAGTTACCTGGAAAACCATCTAAAATCTGACTAACATCTTGCAAATTACTCATTTTTGCAAAAAAAGCTGCTCCTCAACATATGTGAGATTGTTGTCTGGGTTTCAGGTTCTGTTATGCAGCTACCAGTTTTCAGATGTATGCTTTACAGAGTTACTTCCTGATCTGGCTGATGACAATGTGTTATTGAACATGGATGACAAGTAAAGGAAAATAATAAAAAAAATATCTTACAAAACCTTGATAACTAGGAAAATATCAGGGCAAGAAGGAAGAACTCGATTTACTGAACATTTTTTGAACTTGTGCTATAAGTTCAGTATAATATTATTTATCAAAATCTCTTCCATGATAAAGCTAACATACTGCATGCAGCAGAGGAAGAGCAGCATGTGAGAAGAAAACCTTCTAAAACCTGATATATGGTACTGCAGCATAAGGCTACAGAGCAGCTTCTGTAAGAGACTGATTGGGGCTTTCTTTTTATTCATATTTGGTGCTTCATCCTCCAGGTTACATGGGCATAAGAGAAGTATTATCTTACCCAGAGCAGGACTCCCAAAACAAGAATTGATGCAGGTATTACTGCAGCATTCTGCTTGCTTTATTCTGAGTCATGTAAACAATTACCTAAGTCAAGTTGCACATTTTTATCTGAGCAACAGGAACAATAGTTTCTGTGCACGCTTGAACAGAGTTCAACCTTTCCTATACCTTGCTTTAATTATTATGATAAAATCTTTACAGTTGTTACAATCCCACTCAAATGCTGTTTGGGATCCCACAGTGAGTTTCTCTGGGCTGCAAATCTTCATGAAAACCTCATGCCCAATTACACACCAGTGAATGCTTTTGTTTGCACTAAAATTGATCCACCAGGATGTTAAACAGAGAGCCTCATGCAAATCTGAATTTTCCAAGTAGTTAAAAGATATAAACCTACATTTTAATTTGTTAAATATCTGTTCTTGACAGATCATAAGTCAAATATATTGTTGGTTTGGGTTTCCCATGAACAATTTTTTAAGACACCTGATTTCCATGGAATGTTTCTGACTTTGTCCTTAATTTCATGCCTTTCTCTCCCCTAATTTTCCAGAAAAATGAGAAAGAATTTTATTAATCAAAGGCCTGTATACTGGCCCCATGATAAAAGCATCTCCAGTAAGTATTCTGCCAAATCTTATTAACTCATTTAGTTTAAATTAGGTAGTTGAATATATGTAGTCATATAACAGCTGTTTGTCAACTGTTGGACTATCCCTTGACTTTCTTTTCAGAAACCAACCCTTCATACTGATGATCATTTGTAGCTAACAGCAATAATATAAGGTTTCCTGAAATTCTTTCAACATTTGTTCTCTGGGGAACATTGAAATAGTGAATGTGAAGTAAGTGAAATAAAATTAAATAATCAGCATTTGAACCCATAGAGCTGGTCATAAATTGCAGACAGTCTGAGGAGCAGCTATCCAAGCATAATGAGACAACAAAGGACTGATAAATTTTACCTCTGGTTTGCGGTTTGTTTTTTTTTATGTAGCACTATTCACTGATTGATTGGTTATTGATTTTAAAATGTACTTAACTAGTACAGTTAACAAGAAAGAAGGTGTAAATTAATACTACCCAGCAGTGTGGCCTCTAACAGGAGGCATCCAGGTAATCCAATGGGTAGCCAAACAACGTGTGGACTATGAGGACACACTGTACTTCACTTTCTGTGAGTGCTCAGGACCAAACTGGTACATTCTTACACAAAAAAGAATTTTGTGTTTTAGCTGTGCTGCAGCAAACTCAGTGCAGCAACACTGACATCAGCCCTTCAGGAGCTGCAGCAGACAGATAATATAGGCAATGATGTGGGCAATGATAGCAAAATTAATTTTTCCTTATTTGTTTGAGTTTATCTTTAAAGCTATATCAGCACTTCAGCTGCTCTATTTTTTTCTGAAGTATGTAAAAAATGCCAACTTGTTAAACTGGCTTTAAGTTACTCCTTATTTGCAAGACACTGCAAATTTGATGTATACAGTCAATTTTCCCACCATTATCCATAACACTGATGGATTTCATGTGGCCTCCTGCACTTTATTGCAAATCTGCCTCATTAATTTCTCCTAAATTCTCTAAAGCTTAATACAAGATTACACATATTGTGCTATTTTCCAGCCTACCTTCAGCAGACTGAGATGTGTTCAGGGCTTGTTAGAGGGGAGGAGGGAGAGTCATTGCTCCTGCAACAAAAGGTGTTGAACAGGCTGCCCTAACAGGTATTTTTGTCCATGAACATGCTGACTATCTGCCTAACCCTTGCTCTGGGCCCGTGTTCTCTGAGCACAGGACTGGACCAGGTGATCGACAGAGACACCTTCCAACTTTAAAATGTTCTGTGGGTTTGGATCTGTGGATGCCAGGAGGCTGTCTAATCAATAGTGTACAGTGAAAATGGGGCATAATAAACTGTTCAGTCAAATGGATGACAAATACAGTGCATTTTTTATCCTGTTAACATCCATTTAAACAAGAGAGCAGGTGACAGTTGGAAAATAAGGTGCACAGGCAACATATGCTTACTTTCAACTTGCTTGTTTGGTTGGAGGGGCCACTTCTGGCTGAGACATAAAACATGGAGCAGATGTTATGACAGCATTTATTTTTATTGATATTCCAAAGATGAATCCATAATACATTCCCATGGCTGTATTTCTATTGATGTTGAATTTATTTCCTTTCCATAGGTTCCCTGCTGCTTTTTATTATTACAGAAAGTGCTTAGATAGGGGAATAAGAATTGCTCAGAACAAATTTCACCAATCTGGACTTATAGTACAAAGAATTTAACTATTACACGGTGCTCTGCCAGTAAGGTTTTAAATCAATGAAATACCTTCTGAAATGAGCACCAATGTTTTTCCATCTCAGTTTGGGAAGTAGAGCATAACTATATATTCCTCAGCTGGTGAAGCACATAGACTGGTGACATACACCAAATAGGGATTTTTTTCTTTTAGGATCTGATTTTTCTTTCCTTCTTTTTTCTTTTTTTTTTTTTCTTTGACATTGCTGATTTCTCAGTATATTTATAGAGTGGTTTTGAGTTGTTTTTGTTCAGAGATTTGTAGTGTAGATCTAGGACTAGAACTGACTTTTGCTCTAGGGGATTTTGACTCTATAACATCCCAACTCTGTTTGGCTGGGCGTCTGTACATCTAAAATACCTGCTGGAATGTAACAGAATTCATTATACAGAGAAACAATATAATGTCTGCAGGAATTTGCAAAAATAGATGGTTCTTCATTGAAGTTCTCACTCAGGATATGGAAGCAAGTGAAGGGTCTTTCTTCCTAGTATTTTCATTGATCTTTTAACTATTTGCTAAATTACTGTCTGATGAAAATCTGTTTCAATGTTAAACTAAATACTTTATTTACATGTTTACAATGTTTAGTAACCTTAACATTTCATTGCTCAATCCAGATGACCTGGTGGTTGGTCATGACAAATGCTTCAACTGAGAAACAGGATCTTGATTAAGAGATTTGAGAAAACTTTGTTTCCAAATTCTTAAAACCTAAATGTTTTAGCTGAATTTAAATAAATTCAAAATATAGAAAAAAGGATAATTTACTGAAGAACAGGGCTAAATCATAACCCAACCCATCAGAAGGATACTGAGGTAACACTTTGTCATTGATCAATTAGTTGATAGGAAATGAGAAATTAATATCAGCTAAATAGTTGAATGCCTTTGTCTCTATCACAGAAAAAAAAACCTTTGATGGAACCAAACTAATTTTAAAGTTTTAAAATGTCACACCTACTGGTGTGAAACAGTTTCACAGGGATCACATTCCATGCAATAATCTCAGTAGCTCTCTTCTGGGTGTTTTACATGAGAATTTTATGGCCAACTGAACTGGCCTTGGGAAGCCTCACTGGAGTCTGGAAATACCAGATACACTCGGCATTGTCACTCCAGAACTAAGCACTCAGTTAATGCATTTTCTATTTCAGACTAGTGTGCAATGGGAACCTTTCCACCCCTGTAAATGTTAGTTAATGTTTCTTTAGTAACATTTCTGGATCAGCTGCCACCTCTAGCCAAGCTTCTTATTTATTTACAACAATGCGATCTTGGTTTCAGAAGAAGAGCTTCTGCTATTATATACTCTTTAAGTAAATATTTTGGCTGTAAAATGTTCTGAAATCACTCTCCCTAAAAATTTGAAATGGCAAAAATAAGTCTTAAAGCTGAATCTTGCAACTGGCAGGAAAAACACTACTTAAATATTGCATAAGGGATAACATTTCTATCTGAAACAGTGCACGCCTGATGACATGAAAGAAAATACACCCTTTACCATAGATTAATCTCCTTTAAAGAATTAAACACAGATATAAAGCCTAAAGAAACACTCTGTGTATGGGGATAGTATATTTTACTTGGATTCTAAACTTCAAAATTTATTTTTCCTCACTCTTCAGGAAGATTTACCATTATTTGAAAAAAAGGAAAAATCATAATTGTGAGTATTCACCTTCAAAAAATGTGTAAATTATATTTTTAAAAAGTTAAAATAGGGTCTTCCTTTTCTTAATAAGAGGGCTTTCTGCTTTTTAAAACCAACCACTAATTCAAATAATTGAAATGGGGCAAGAAAACATCATATCACACTGTATTGAGATAAATGCGATTTTGGAGAATCTATCTGGCATTGCCAATGTTTTAATATCATGTAATTTAGGTGCAAATAATTACTTGAAGACTGATTGCTTTCATGTAGTTCCAAAAATTATCTCTGTCCTAGAGATTACTTGGGATGAATGTGTCTTAAGGAGTCTATTTTCTGAATTTCATCCTACAACTGAACACAAAATACAGGAAGCATAGTATATGTCCTGAAATAATGAGTGTCATACAGATGTTTTGGCAAGGATTAGAAGGTTTCTAAAATCTGTTCCAGGAAACAAAATGTTCATCACCGAAACGTAACAATTTATAAAATTTAGCATTACAAAAGCCAGTCATGGCACTGCCATGTGTTTTACGTTTATATGGATTTAAGTTATTATTGGTGTTTATTCTACCCTAAATAATCAATTCAGGAAGAAAAGTAGTTCCATATATTTTGTACCCATTGTTTCTAAAGCTATTTTCTTTTAAAATGGGAGCTGCAGTCTTCACCTTGTGATTACGGGTTGCATACTCTAAACTGGGAAAGACCTTATGGCAGTCTTTCTTGAAAATGGTATTAAAAGTATCACATGGTTAATTTAATAAATTGAGAAGTCCTATGAAAGTGCAATTTTCTTTGAAATATCTTTAATGTGGATAAAGAGCTGAAGAGTACACTCATGTAGATGATGGATACTACAGCAGAAGACACGCCAAAGTTTCAGAGAAGGAAAATGCATCAAGAGGATTATTTAAAACCTTATTTTTCTAATCCATACATTTAGTTGGATTAGAAAAATTTGGAAAAATGGTAGTTAATTTTTTGGGTGCAAAAAACTACTTTAGTACTTAATACTAAAAAGAACTGAACTTCTTTTCTGATAAGATTTGTGTGTTGAAGTAAAGAAATAATTTCACTGAAAATAGATTACTGAATTTAAATTGAAATAACATGATGTACTGTGCAGATTTCATTTGTTCATGTACATACAGACACTTGAAATCTTCAGAGAGCAGGAAAATTATTTATTGGGTTGGTGTGGGATCTTCTTTTCGTAGTAAACGTGTATTTAATATGTCTGCTTTTCTCTGGCTCCAAATGGCAGCGTTAAGGGATTGGTTTCAAACTGGGAATGGGTTTAGATTAGATATTAGGAAAAAATCTTCCCTGTGGGGGTGGTGAGGCCCTGGCACAGGTTGCCCAGAGAAGCTGTGGCTGCCCATCCCTGGAAGTGTTCAATGCCAGGTTGGATGGGGCTCTGGGCCACCTGGTCTAGTGGAAGCCATCCCCACCCATGGCAGGAAGATGTGGAATTGAATGAGCTTGAAGCTTCCTTTCAGTCCAAATAATTCTATGATTCTGTGATTAGTTGTTTGTCCTCAAATGCTGGATAATGCCTTGACTTCCCCATTCTTTCAATGTACATGTACCAGGAGCATGTAAATATAGACGTCTGTAAAGAATAGTATGGCATTGTAAACACTGGTGCTGACTGTAATGCTACATCTTGCAAAAATGTAATTTTTGCTTGCTAAAAGTAAAATGATGTTCTCTTTTCACCTGACACTTTTCTGACTAAACTGGTTTGAAAATGGTCATTAAGTTTTCCAAGGACAGAAATATTTTAAAGATTAATTAATCTATATTCAGTATGTGAGTCTATGTGTAACTCTGTAAGTTGTGGTTAGTCTCTTATTCAGTGAAATTTTCTAGAAAAATTGGTAATAGGCTCAAAATTTCATATGGTTTCTTTCTTTCATTTGTTGTATTTTAAATACAGTTAAGCTTTTTTCCCTCAAAGATTGCTCTGTTGCTTGAACACAACTGTGTACAACAAATATGATTGAATTATAGAATGTACTGATGTGAATTTCACACTGGTGTTCTATATCTTTCCTCCAAAAACCTCCTAGTAAAATTGATGGGTCTGTCTGACCTACTTTTTATATAAAAGTCTGATTGCTAAAAATTACTATCAGCAGTGGACAGTCTATATTTGTGAGATTGTGTCATCATTAATGTCCTGTCAAAAAACTCACCAAAACTCTACCTGAAGCTTGACAGACTTCATTGTAAAGTGCACTTTCAGGTAAAAATCAGAATTACCTTTTTTTTTTTCCTTTTGCTGTTGCCAAAGTGGTTTCTTAGTTGTTATGAGCAGTTCTGCTTCAACATGGTGGTTGGCTTTAGATTTTCATTCATCAAGAGAAGTAAAATGCATTGAGGGTTTTGTTTCAGCTTGTCAAAATGTTATTAGGAAATACTGAAAGGCAAAGATTTTACTTGAAGTTGCTCTAGGCAGAAAAGGTTCTTTCAGCATCAGTCAGGTAACATGGAACATACAATCCATGTATTTGCTTACTGCAATAACACCTGTATCCCACTCTTAATAAGGAACATATGCAATATATGAGATATTTTTACATGTATAAATGTAAATTTAAATGTAAAATATAGGCCCTGGTATCCTATTTCATGAGAGTTGCTATAAAGTGATGTTGAACTTAGTCATGTGGAAAGACAAAGCTTGGCAAGGCAAACAGATTTCTTTCTGGTGAAATGATGTGGAATTGAATGGAGATCTTTACCACAGAAAGAAGAGTAAGTACGTGAATAAAAGTAGAAAATGGAAATTTAGAGATGAGTCTGACTTCAGGTTCAGTAGTTACTGCTAAGTTGTGTATTCATAAAAACACATTTCTGTAAGTGATGACTACTTCACTGAATTGTGCTTAAAAACAAGATTGGCACCAACTGGACTGTGGCAGGCTGGGCTCCCAGGTTTAGGTCACTGAGATTTCCAAGTGTTATATTTAATATTTTCTAGAAATTGTCTGTGTTGTAGTAGTGTGTTTAGGTTTGTTGCTTGTTTGTTGTAGGGTTTTTTTGGTTTTTTAGGAAAGGCAGCTTCCCCTCTTTTGTTTGAATTTTCTAAAATAAAAAATTTCTTTTAGTGTACTTCAACACCAGAATAACAGGGCCACAAATAAGACAATCTCTATGTTTTTATTTATTAGATGATGTAATAAAATTGGTTTTATATGAACCTTAAGCATATACTTGTTTTCTAGCCAATCTATTTAAGTGCTTATATGGCTGCACGCAGTAAGTTTTGAATATAGAGTGTGTTCATGGAGTGAAATGTTAACGAGTTGCTTGTTGCTGTTTATGTTCATCAGACTTCACTTAAGCATTTTTTAGACTGTATGTGACTAAACACTAATCAGATGGTGACAATTTGAAGTCTTGCTCTAGGGCTTGCATTCAGACCTGTGAAGACTAAGGCATTCCTGTAGTTGATTTTTGATGTTAAGAATTTGCATAGATATTTGGAATACCTTCTGTAAGGCCTCCTTTTGAAAAGAAATGCTTTTCTAATGCTCTCAGCTGGTGAGATAGCTCCCTGAATTGATTTAAAAGATTCTTTTTGCTTAACAGGGTACATATTAATTTAGAATATAAGACTTTATTCCTTTCCTTTTATATGAAATCTTCATTTTTGTCTTGCTTGTGTATTTAATTTTTTTTTTGCTTGTCCATATTTCAGAGGCTACACACAGTTTGATAGTGGCTGAAGACCAAAAGGGTTTCTCAATACACAAATAGTATTTTTGTAGGCATTTACTTATCAATGCTTTATTGGGCCGTATTTTATTTCCTTATCCTGAAATCATAGGCTCAAAGGATATAAAGATTTAGAGGGGACTCACAAGAACCATCAAAGTCCAACTCCAGTCTCTGCATAGAACACCCCAACAATCCCACCCTGTGCTTCAGAGCATCATCCAAACTCTGTCAGGCTTGGTGCTGTGAGCACTTCCCAGGGAGCCCGTTCCAGAGCCCAGCCATACTCTGGGGGAAGAACCTCTCCTAACATGCAACCTAAACCTCCTTTGTCACAGCCTCAAAATGTTTCTGAAAGCCGAATTTTGGTTACCTGTCTGCTAGTTTCCTTTTCACCAGGAAAGAATATGAAAGGTCCAAATAGAAATATGTCTTTGAAAAATAGGATATCTATGTAATTTCTATGTCAAAACTTTCAGTCAGGTACTGAAACTCAGTTCCCTTACATGATCTTTAACTATGGAAGAACATTTTTAAAAAGTGAAAGTTTTAGAACACTTGCATCATGAACTTCTAAAATTTTCTCATGTGGCGCTACAGTTCAAAGTGTGAAAAGTTTTCTGCACCAGTTGGAGTCCCTTGTGAGATTCCATTGCCTAGCTCCATGTCCTTTTCTGCAGTAATAAAAACTGTCAGATGTATTGTTGAGACAGCTGAATCTCTCATCTCTTGTGACATACAGTGTTTTAACTTCATTTGTAGCATTTCCTAATGTTGGAAGAGGGGGGGGGAAACAGGAGATGGGCAAACATAGGATAAAAAAAGCTCCATCCTCCTGTTCCCTTTATCCTATGCTTTATGGTGGCCTATTTGCTTTTTTGGCAATGGCTAAATATGGTTCTGGAGATACTAGAAACATTTAATATAGAAATATAACATCAAATCTTTCATCCCATGGAGGGTTTCATTTTTAATTATTTGCACATAATAGTAATGTCATACCTAAAAATAATTATAATTAAATCTCTTTATTTATTGTGGTTTACGAGCCATTACAGGTTGCTAATTAACATTTCCCTTATGCCTTCTCTGTGTGGAAAATGGAGAAGTTATGAAAAAAGCACTGTGAATAAACACACTTTACATATGTTGCCAGAGATGTGTTGCCCTTTTGCTTTCTGAAGGACTTAAATTATCGTTTTGGCTAAATCCTACAGCTTGTGGTAATAGTTTCAGAGATTCCTACTTGGTTTCCAAGGCACTATTTGAACCAAATTTTTCACTGCAAAGGTCCCATATACCATAGGCATTAACTGGAATAGTTACTCACCTCTGTTCTTAGTCTTCCTGTCCCAGATGTTGAGTCCAAAAATATTTCACAAAAGTATTGGACTGTCCTCTTGCCAGCTTATGTTCATCTGAGGTGCTTTTTCTTCTGAAAACTTGTTGCAGATGCTTCTCTGCAGCTTTGCAGCAGTTGTCCCTGAGATTGGGAGATTAAGGATGTTCAACTGACTTAATGACTTCTTGTTTAGCTGGTCATGCAAGAATTCTCAAAAGCACCTAGATGGTAATCTCTGTATTTTTCTTGTGCTTTGCATACCTGACCTTTTCTGAAGAACTTATGCCCATAAAAAAAACAGGATGAAAAAAAAATGAAAGTAGGCACATGAGATTATGGATCCACAAATCTTCATATAGTGATGTCTTTATTGATGTGATGCATGTTGCCTCCAAAGGAAACTGCTGTTTTCTCTTGTTCCTTGCTTGCTTTTTAGAGCTGATTATTCACAAGCCATGAAGGAGTATTGGTGATCTTCATCACTGACACAGGTTTGGTTTAATGCTGACCGCAGACAATCAGTTGTGTATTGTTTTCTTCACTCCTAATGAAAGGAAATTAATGGCTTTCTTTATTAGGGCTGATACATTTTCCAATCAGTGAAAAATGGAAGAGCTGAGAACTTGAAAGTATAAAAGAAAAGCTGATTAGCCTTGGCAGCTCGGAAATAAAATGACTGTGCAAAAGGAGAGGAAGCCACAGGTGAATGACTTGAAAGAAAAACATTTATCTTCATGTAGATCAGTATTTAGATTATAGTTGAATAGGTAATTTCACTCTAAAGAATCTTTGCTAGTATCATTGTCACTTAAGATATTTTTGGTAATTTAATATACAAAGAGAATTTGAAAATTTATATCATTGAAAGGTGTTTAAGGATGGTGTAAGTGGTCAAGAGTGGTGACAGTTACTCTTGCTATTATCAACTACCTGATTATTTATTGACTTCTTGCCATCCAGACAGGTTTTAAGAGTACATTTAGTTTTGTTGTTTTCGTTCCTATGGGACAAATTTTTTTGGGCATGTCACTTAATGAAGAAACTAAATAGAGGTCTAATAACATCCTGGGCTCAGGGCTAGACTAATGGATCTTTGGCAAACAAATAGGAAAAGCCTGAGAACATCAAGCATGCATGTAAAGTGGTAGCATATGAAAAAGAAAGCAATATAAACTATTAAATTTATAAAAATATTGCCACTATCAAAAAGAAAATAACAAAAAACAATGAAAAAAGCCGACTAAAACCAACCATGCAACAATTGCCAGCTTTTTGTAGGGAAGTGGGATGTGTTTACCATGCTGAAAAGAGCATATGTCAAAATTTTGTCAGCTTGACACATGGCCACAAACTGCTTGAACACACCATATTTATTCACGTCTGTGGACTGGCCTGGTTTTATTATAAAGTAGTTTCTGCATTTCTTTCCTAGTTTTTTTCCTGCCCATTTAGTTCCAAGAGGAAAGAATCTTATAAATCATGTGGTGCTTTTTCTACTTCTAGGCATTTTCAGAAATCAAGCTACTTGGTCTTATACCTAGAAATTTAAAATTTTAAATTATTTTTTTGGGTTTTGAGTAGTAACTTAATGCTTAATTCCAGTTTTGATTACTCAAATCGCTGTTCCCTATCTAACAACAGTAGAGCCAGGCCTTCTAGAAGAAACTTGTCATTAACATCCATTAATGAATCTGTGGTACTTGAATTTGTCCAAACTCTTTTTGAGCCCTCTGTAAAAGCCTAATTTAACAACCTGAAAGAAGGAAGTCCCAGAAGTTCAAGGCCTGCTTTGTAATACTTCTTCAATCTAGTATTACATCCCCTTTACTTTCAGCCTTGCAGAACTTGGTTGTAATATTTTTGCATTTGCAATGTACAGCATCTTCACGATTTTGAGAAATTATCATATCCTCTTCAGCTACATGGTCTTTGAAATGAAAGGTTCCAGACCTTTCTAGCTTTTCTTCATGAGGAGCTGCTCAAGCTGCCTTTTGACATGGATATCAGAACTGTCTGCAGCGTGGCCTTCTGTGCTTTTGTTCTCCCTGTATCCTTTCTAGGGATGCCCAAAGGGTTGTTGGCTTCTTTTTTGCCTGCCACTATACCCCGACCAAAAGATTTCAGGGAACTGCTGGTAGTGACTCCAGGAACCAGAGCTGTCTGCTAGTCCAGAGTTCAGTTTGCTTCAGAACATTTTTGTTTTTTGTTCACAAACTTGCATCTGTTTACCCTGAAGCTAATCTGCCATCTAATGCTCAGACTCTCAGCTTGGTGAGATGCTCACCACTGTTGTGGCATCTGTCTACCTGGAAAAGCTCATTATTGTCAGCAGACTTGGAGATCTGACAGTGTACTTCCTTTTCTGTCATGAAAGGTGAATAAAATGAGTCAATCACAGCACTGATGCCTGGAGGGCCCGAGGACTGGTTCTTCTTTGTACTGAAAAGGGAGCATCAAGCTCTTCCTTTTCTTTTTCTCTGCCTTAATTAGCTTTTTATTTTATGGAAACATTCCCAGTCATAAGGTAGTTCAGTTTCGGTAGCAATTTGTTTTGAAAAACCTTGTTGAAAGTGTCTTGAAAATTCAAATATGTTACATCTGCTGGATGTGGTTATTGATCTCCTTCAAAAAGTCTGGCAGGCTGCTGGGCCAGGACTTTTCTTCACAGAAAACCAGGCTGTTCCCTTCCAAACAGGCTGTTTATGTTCAGGCTCAGTGACTGTATGTTTTCCTGTAGACTCTCCATCTCAATATCCATCTTGAAATGAAAATCAGACTCATCAGCCAGTGATGAGTCTGGAATCCACTGAAAATCTCTTTGAGCAGGCAAGGGTTATCCTGGCAAGCCTGGTGGTCTCCTGGCACAACAAAGCCTTAGTCTATGTTCTTCTTATTGCCATATGAGCTCCTTCATAGCTCCTGTGTGAGTGCTGTCATTCTAATATATATCTAATTTATTCATTTGATTTAATAATTTGTTTTCCTATTGAAAGGATTAGAAATTGATCTAGTTCCTCTGCTCTGTCTTCCTGAATGAATACTTTGGGAATCTTGAACTGGAGTAAAGCACAATTTCTCCTCTTATGTCCCAAACATTTCTGAGTGTGTCTTCTATGTTTTTGTCACATGTAGTCCTGACAGATCCTATCTGTCTGATTTGGAACCATTTAAAACATCTTAGAATTTCCTTTCAACTGTCGTGTTGCTGTTAAAAATTGGTCTATCAGTAGATTAATAAATTAATGTTGTTTCATACCAAAATTTTGGGGGGAAATGTTAATCTCAATCCAGTGACTGGACCTGAGGGAATGAGTTGAAGCTGTGTTGGGGGAGGTTTAGGTTGGATATTAGGGAAAGGTTCTTCACCCAGAGGGTGGCTGGGCACTGGAACAGGCTGCTCAGGGCAGTGGTCACAGCACCAAGGCTGACAGAACTCAAGAAGTGTTTGCACAACGCCCTCAGGCCCAGGGTGTGACTCTTGGGAAGGACCAGGAAGGTGGCTTTGAGGATCCATAGGGGTCCTTCCAACTCGAGATATTTTATTACCCTCTGAGTAATGTCAGAAGAGAGATATACAGCTCTAAGTATTGAACCTCTGGAAGCTGCTAGATCATTCCACACTCTGGATAACTGCTGTTTGCCAAGAGCAATATAAACACGCCTGGTGACTTTGAAGTACCACAGATTCAAGTCTAGAAAAAAAATAGCAAGCCTATGGCATTTTTCTGGCATTTTTCTTCCCTAAGGTGGAAGCTCTGGAAGAATTAAATGAGTACTATAAGACCCATTATATAAAATAACCCCTCAGGAAATCTAGGAGAGTCAGGAAACACAATTTCAGCCTAAGGGATGAAAAGAAGATAATTCATTAAAACTAGATGATGGTATAAAATTTGTGGCAAATTTCAACAGATTTTCATGGACTGCTTTTAACATACTTTATTTTGGGAAAAAAATTTTGAGTTTAGTTTAAAAAAAGCTTAAACTACATTTTTTGCATCTCGATTCTAGCTTTCTTTTCTCTCTCTTTTTTTTCCCCTTTTCATAAAAGTTTTGATTAACTGCCATCTAAGGGTAAATACTGGAAATTCAGATGAGTAATCCTGTGAATAAACATTTGTCTTGAGCATTATTTAGGATGTTTTCCCTTCAGGGTCCTCCATGCAGCTTTGTGATACAGATGTCAATTTCTACATCTTTAACAGGTTGCTTCTATGCCTGAAGGAATTTAAACAGAGACCTAATGTTTTCTGGGAAATGGATGTTTCTGTTTCTGCTCCTAAATGTTACAAACAGGCATCCTACATAGAATAAATGTAGAATCACAATATGAGCTATGAGCTCATATGAAACTTTACAAAAATATAAATCCAATTCATCAATATCAACTTCCTCTTATGCAAGTATTTTCATCACTTTTCCATCTCGGCAATGAGGAGAAAAATTCAGATAATTTTTCTAAAGAGCAGCTGTTTAATCACAGTAAGACTCAAGGCAGTGGAATCTGAGAAGCCTCCACATATGCAGCAGTAGAACTGTAGAGCACCACTGTAGTTGTATTGAAGTCTTGTGTGAGACACTTGTGGAAATATGTTCATCTGGAGGTTTTTTTTGGTGTAGTCAGGATTTCTAACTTACAGTAACTGATGTGTGATACCTTTCCTCTGATATTCAGAATGCAGACACAGAATACTTGTCTCTGTCTCTCCTCGTTGGAAAATTCAGGTAAATTATAATTCAGGTAACTGCCTTGGAGCAGTTGCAAAAAAAGATTTATTTAACCTTATTTTGTTTAAGATTATCCTGTACTGTGTTATACTTCATTCTTTTTATATTTAAGAACTGGAAAGAAAAGCTTTTTTCCCCTTAGAAATTCTGTATTGCCAGGGAAAGGCCAGCCACACTAAATTAGGTAGTGGGTCTCCCATGGCAGCTGCACACTCAAACTACAACTGCATACAAATGAACACAAGGAGGAAATGAAATTTACTGGCATGAATTCTGATTTCTAGGAATTGCTCCTACATTTGCTGAGCTGGCACCTGTCATGGGCTAATATAGCTTAACCAAATCAGGATCAAAGGAGCATAATTAATCTAGTGATTTATTAATGATTCATAATTAGGCAGCAATCAGTGAAATACACATTTGGGATCAATATGACTAATACAACTGATGAAACAGAATACTAAAGACTTCTAAAGCATTAATAATTTTTACACGTTCAAAATACTGTTTTGCAGCTAATCCTTGCATTTCCAGGCACCCCCTTTCCCAAGTGGTGTCAGTTCCAAACATGCTCCTCTTTCTGGGGCTGTGGGCACACACAGCTGCAGGACATGTGGGTGCTTCAACTTGCCCTGTATTTGTGCTGCTTTCTATCTACAAAAAGAGAAAGGAAAAAGGAAAAAAAAAATGGTGGTGCATGATGTTGACACTATTAAGAGGGTGGATTGGAGAAACACCAGAAGATGGTTCCCAGTTCTGCTCAGGATTTGGATGGATGGCTTTATAGAGATTGTAAGGCTTCTCCAGAATACTAAAGGCTCCAAGCTGAGCTCAGTCCTGCAGCCTGAAAAGGTTATAAGGGAAAACATTACCTGTGGTGCTGAGACTTCTGTTTTTAAACTGCTCATTTCACAAACCTGTTTGAACAAATAGCAGAGTAACTTCCCAGAAGGATCTCATGATTCTGGTGTGGCTGTTGCTATGGTTTACCCACCTGGTTTTTGGCAATTCTTCACCTCCTCAGCAGTATTGTGATCTTGTTAGGAACCAAGAACATCTCATTAGTTTCTGTAACTTAAATATAACTCAACTGACTAGATCAACTATAGACAAAAAAAGTAACTTTTATAGGTCAGAGATTTTTATTTTAAGCTAATTTAGGTTGCCCAAAGTGCAAGTCTTCCCCTAATTAATCATTATAAGTAGACATCATTATCTTTAAAGACATTGTGAATTAGAGAGAATTGTTTCATTTCTTCAGTACCTAAAATCTCAAGAAAAATGTGAGATGGCTTTAAGTATGGCTAGCAGTCTTGCTCCCATAAAAAGTATATTGCTTTTCTGTGCTGTGCTTGGTTAGAACTAGCACAGATATTTTAAATTTATTTCTACCCTTTCATCTGTGGTCTCCTGTTGTTATTATAATAGTGTATTAACACACATTTTCCTGCAATTACTACATTTAATTTTAAATATGCCTTCTGACATTTTCTGCCTTCAGTACAAAATAGGCTCACTTCATCTATTTGATTTGCTGACGTGAAGTACACAAAATATATTGGATTTTCTTATCTGAACTTTTTCGTTTATTTGCACATCAAAGAAAACACCTTAAAATGTGACTAGAATAACCCTGTTTGCTGAAGTAGGCAACAAAAGCTTGAAAACATTTGATGGGAAGTGAAGAATTGCATATCAAATGTGTAATTTGAATATTTCTAATGCTGGTATTTCTGATATCCTGCTGCTTCAAAGTTATTAAATGTGTTATCCTTCAAGGCCAAGATAACAAGAGACAAAATATGAAGCAAAATAGAGTTTTCAGTATGCAGGAGCACAGTTTTGGATACATTTAAATAAAAAAGAACTGAAAAGTTTCTTTGGGTCCCTCAGGTAAAAATTATGTGAACCCTAACAGGTTTGGGTGAGAGGACGAGGTTTTGGCCATATCCAAGAAAGAAGATACAAAAGCCCAGATATGGATTCAGCCACTGAATCATGGCAATCATGATGGTGATTTGATGGCTACTGATACATAATTTGGTAGTACCAAGGGCTTGTATAACAATAGTTAATCCCTGTAATGAGCCTTGAGGGACAACACTCATGGTTTCCACTTGGACATTGAGCCACTGATTGTAACTCTGCACTTGCTCACCCTGCCAATTCCTCAGGACATCCATCAGTCCACCCATCAAACCCATATTTCTCAAATTTAGAGGTAAGAACGTTGTGGGGAGCCACCATCATTACAGAACTCCAGATAGATTCCATCTGTACACATCCATTTTCTGATGCTCCCACTCCAACCCAGAAGGTCACTTGGTCAGGGAAATAGTTCAGTTCTGTATTTACATTTTTGACAATATCTTGGCAATCATTAAGAACTGCTATGTAATCTGTTGTTATTATCATGAAGATAAACACGGCTCAGTCTGTAAGCTTCTTGGCTGAATCATATTCATAAATGAATTGGAATTTTAGAGGTTTGTGAATGACTAATATTTTATTGTAATAAACAAATAAAAACCATCAAACAGTTATAAGAGGGAATGAAAGCTGTACTCTCACTTATCTTTTGGGTTTCTCCTTTGCTCCTGGAATCAAAGTGATGTATCTGCTCTGTGTGAACTATAGAGGATTTATGATTATGGGCTTTCAGAACTTTTCTTTACATAAAAATAAAAGGGAGCATCCTGAATATATACCCTGAAAACCACTGCTAATATAAAATGTTCTTTTTATTGAAAATGTTTAATGTTACCATAAGTTACAAAGAAAAAACAAAATTAACTGTTCTCTCGTCTTCTGAAATATATTTTGATGTTGAGAAATAAAGGATATTAAAATACATTAAAAAATGAGGAAGATTAAATGCAGCATTTTGAGTGTTAGTAAATTAGATGTTAAGAAATAGCCATCTTAAAGAAATTATGCAAAAGTAAGAATAAAATAAAGTAAAAAAGTGTCTTTGAAATTAGCTTTGATTAAACAAATCCACTTTAGGAAGTGGTCCTGCAATGAGCTTATCTTTCTGAACTCCTAAAATATTTGGAATCCTAAAAAGTGAGAGCAATGAAATTCTTAGAAGGAAAAGTTAAATTTTATTGTTGATTTTATGACTTTGCGAAGATTAGTAGGTAGATTTTACAAGTCTAAGTGAGATTTTATAATTTTAAGATATATACATATATATAAGATGAAAACCAGCACCCTTTCAGGAAGACTGTACTCATCTGAAAACAACAAGAGTTACATGTCCAGACCCAAAAACTCGTTACTGACGTACATCCAGATATGGGTAAGAAAATTATACACTTCTGGTCACTTCCAGCAGGACCATCTGTCTGTAAATAGCTGGAAAGCAGCCTCCTTATCTTTCTGTTTCTTCAGCCACCAACCCTCTTCAGCATTTTCATTTTCATCGTGGTGTGTGCACAGAAATACCACTGCTTGGGTAAAGTATGGTTCTTTATTTGAAATGTGCATAATCAAGTTTCTACAACCAAGTCTTCAAAAGATTAATTCTGGTAGCTCTGTGGTAAAAAAGGGAACAACTCTGGATTTGCTTCCCCTTTTTTAACAGCTGCAGGGATTTTTAATTTTTGTTTTTTCCTTCCGATTTCTGGAGAACTATCCCTTACATCAGCTGCAAATGTGGTGGGTTAGCCCCTGATTACTGTCTGGGTATAGGGAATGGGCATGTTCAGTGTGCTACTTCCTTTCTTAAGAACTATCTGAAACGTTTTTCTCAAGTTTGCTAATATCTGTTTATATGAGCTCTCAGACTCAGAAAGGACCAGAATTATTTTCCTTTACTGGTTGTTTTAGAAGTCCAGCACAAATGTAAGAGTGTATACAAATTGAACTAATTTTAATTAAGCAGTTGTGTTGTAGGAGGGTGGAATTAATGGGTTTTAAGGCCAGCTACTCCAAGTACAAATTGAATATTTGAAATAAAGTCTGAGGATCAAGACCTACTTGATAATGACTGAATGAATTCCTTTAATTATAAATATTTTTTTGCAGTACATCTGTGCCACCGTGTACTCCTTTAACATTTGGAGTTTTGTAGGCAAACAGTGACCTCAAAACTTTGCAAACAACACATTTACTCCAGACTCATACATATGGCTGTATTGAATTAATTCACTTTCATTGACATTACTGTCACACTGCAGTGCTTTTCCTTTTTTTTAAAAGTTACCTAGAAACAAGGTTGAAGAGCCTGGAGGGCTTTTAACTGAACCTACTGTTTGGTTATGAAATGTGTGAAAGTAGAAGTGTATTGATACATTTGGGAGATAGAGCAGATACTCCTTAATTGGTGCCAGTGCAGGTCTTGCAGCTTGCCCAGCTGCTCTCTGAGGATGAACATAGAAAGATACAAATATGAATTGCTTTCACATTAGGGATAATAGCAGCATTAAGAAAATGACAGATGTTTTTTCCTGAGTATCCAGGAAGGTATGGTGATGAGCAGTTTCAGTTTATGAGCTGAGGATTTTTAATGATAATCAGTGTTCTAAATAGTTTCAGAATTGTGACCCCAAAATGCTCAGTATTTCAATGTTGGTTTCACTTAGCAAGAATTTCAAAAATATTAGTTTTATTTATATTTATTTCAATATTTTAGTAAGAAGTTTTCAAGAAGCTGTGATCTGGTGATTCATGACAGTATTCATCAGTGAGCATGTAAAAAACCCTGTGCAATTTGAAGACTAAACAGATACCATAGCTATGATATAGGGAATATTCAGTTTGGAAAGCAGGAAAACAACAGAAGGGCTATAAACATAACTTTCTCATCAGCCAGAATTAGGAAAGGGTTGCAAAAACTCATGCAAATATTTATGCAGAAGTAGTACAATTTCTGTGTGGTACCTACTTAATGAGGTCTGGCGTCAAGCTGTCCAAATAATAACTCATGTACACTCATCATCAGTGATTAATTGGGAACATTTCTTCCTTCCTAAAAATGACATTGTGTCTTAGTGTAGTGCTAGAGTAAAAAAATCTTTTTTAATAAGCAAAAAATATTATCCTGAGGATTTTCCAGCCATCACTCAATGACAAGGTCATATTGGAACACTTGCCAGGCGGAAAAATTTATTTGGCTCTCCAAATGACAGGAAGCTAAGCGGATATCTATTTTAAATAACAGGACTTTGGATAGCTATTTAGGAATGTCAACACTTGGCTGTCCAAAGGGCAGATGGTGATGGGCAGCTCACTGTACAGACAGCAGGGTCTGAGATGTGCTGGTTTCCTCCTAACAGAGGAAGAGTCACAAAGGATATGTTGCACCTGTAGTGAGGTGTGACTCCTTAACAGTCTGAAAATCAATGGAAGACCCAAACAGTGCTCAAAGTACCAGCAATGGAAAAGGGAAATGTCAGTGCTGTTACCTTGGGTTCTTCAAGCCCCTCTCAGAATATTTGGGCTGGGGCTGTGCATAGTTGCAAGCAGTTTTGGTGATTGTACTGTCCTTGAGGAAAGTCTTCCAAGGGGAAATTACTGGTCTACAGCTACTTGGGTGGATTTTATCAATCCCATTTACACAAAGATGTTCTAACTAGATTTAACCAGTTCTTCAGCAGTCCCTGACAATTCCCCTTTCCCTGCCTTGGTTAGCCTAAATTAATCCATTTAAGTGTAGAGATGTTACTTCAAAATAATTCAGATGTAATTAAATTAGATGCATTTATCTCTATTCAAGAAAAAATATGAAATATGCACATTTTAGTGAAGCATGACTGTGTATTCTGGTTTTGTATTTTGATTATAATGCAGTGCTAAATAGAATCAGGTGTTAAAAAAATGTTCCATATTTATCCCAGCTTCTAAAAATACCGGCATTTGGAGTTTTTTTTAAAGGCTATGTTTGAGTAAAGACCATATAATCGAGCATAGCGACATTTATTTTAATTCTCTTTTCAAACTTCTACTCTGTAAGTAGTGGCCTTTCTCTTGAGGTTTTCAGGTGCCCAGGAGGGTAATCTGTCACCTGGCTCTGAGGATAGATTCTATGAGAACAAGGGCATTGTAAAGGTCATTCTTATTCTGATACAGCATTACAAAATGTAATACTTGGGTTGTTCAGAAGCACTGTAGGAAAGGGCTAAAGCAAAGTTATGAGTGGGAGTATCTCTGAGCTATTTTAATTTCTGCAAATAGCAGGATTCCTGCAAAAATTGTGTTAGTCTATAGAGAATTTGAGAAAAGAAAGTCAAATAACAGGAATTTAAAATGAGAAAATTTTAGTAGTTCTAATTTAATAGACTTTCAGGTTTTAATAAAGGATAAATTGGAGAGGAGTTTCAATTTCTTTGTCAGAGTATGTGATCTCTGAGAAAGAAATGTGTAGATTTTACAGAATTTTTTTATGTGACTTTGAGGTTCCTCAGTTGAGTTGAGCAACTGTTTTGCAAGGATGTTGGAATGAGAATTGTGGAAGCAAGTCAGGCAGACATTAATGAGTCTGTTGATTAAAGTGTAGTTAGTAATTTAAGAATGATCAGTATTTCCTTCTGTAAGTTATTCCTGATGAGTGGAATTAGGAGATTTTGCTGAGGACCGTACCGCCACCTGTGGTACAGTCTTCAGGCCCAGTCACAAGCCTTGTTTCATGTGAGGGACTGAACTTGCAAATGAATAAAATTTGGGGCAGCAGTCCAAGTTCTATTGCATTTGGTAGGAGAGGGGCTCTTGTGCTTCTTTGTTCTTCTGTAAGTGTTATATCTGTTTTTATATAAATGTGTTTTATATCTGCATTTTCTTGTGGTGGGGAGGCTTAGATGGTAGGAAGAACTTTTTCACTGAAATTGTGGTTAAGCATGAGAACAGGCTGGCCAGAGAAGTGTCAGATCCCTGGAAGGGATCAAGAAATGACTTGGCACAACCCTTAGTTCTACAGTTTAGTTGACATAGTGGTGTTGTTCAAGACTGGACTGGATGACCATGGAGGTCTTTTCCAACTTTTATGAGTCTATAATTGAACCAAAAGTGAAAACTTACCTCTCTGATTGCTGTAGTAAGAGAAGTACAGTTGCAGTATTTATTCCTGTAGCTCTTGAGAGTGATATCCTGTTTTGCCTTATAGGGGCAGAAGACCATTTGGTAACTCATTTTCAATGATTCATCACGATTAGAATTATTCAGTCTGGCTAATTAAAATTCTGATAATTGAAAACAAGGATTCAGGAAAGATATAGTTTAGGTTTTACATGGGATCTCTTAGAAAGGATGGGGAAAAACATCCAAACTCTAATCTCTATGGAGCTCTGTGGTCAGATTATTAGACGTTGGCTTAGAAGTTTTACTTTGTCAATATATCAACAGTCCGTGGTCATGCAGTATTATCAGGATCACCTTATCACAAAGAATAAACAGAATAACTACTCTTGTCCTCCAAAATAAGACAGAAAAACAGAATGATGATTAAAAGCAACAAAGGTCTTGTATTTATATACAGAATTTCTCTGAATGGTTCTCCGAATTAGTGTCGGCTAAGAACAGTTTTTGTACATCAGCGATGACTTTCTGCTCTAATTTGTGGTCACTTTTTATCAGTGGATAAAAAGGAAAACTTCTTCCTTATGGATATATAGAGTTAGGTATTTTTTTCCTTGTCCTCTTCAGCACCCTCCAATTTCTACATGTAATATACTACCTAAGGCCAGAAAAATATCTCCTTTACTGTACTATGGAATCATGAGTTACTATTATTGTGGTTTAGAAACACCATAACAGTAAAATCATTTACAAATGCCATACACATATATAGCTATAACACTTGTATTTTGACTACTCTTGCTGTTTTCTGGCAACTATCTTATCAATGGGGAGCAGAAGTCAGATATAAATAGCACTTATCCCTTTTAGTTGCTGTTGCTAATGTACTTTGCTGTTCCATTAAGTACGTGGTGGCACTTTTATGGAGGCTTAAAATCAGATCTGGCATAAAAGAGAAAGTGCATCATGCACTCAGAAGTTCAGACTTGCTGCACAGACTGCATGGAAATGTCCAGACATCAAAAAAATGTGTCCAACTACAAAAATGGTTATTTTCCTGGCATCTGAAGCTATGCAGACTTTATTTCCATAAGTTGTAGACATGCAGCAAATGCAAGGCTAGTAGAATTATTAACCAAGCTCTAATTCCTTCACTGTTTTTTATCATTGGGGAAAACAAGTATAAAATCCTTCACATTGGCTCCAGCAGGAGTCCTGTGTTTCTGCTGATAAAACAGGGTAACCTTATTCTTGTTTAGGCACCTTCAGAAAACTGTAAATTCCTCTGTAACCAGCACCACTAGCGAAGAATTTGTGGATTGTTTTGGGTTTGAGTTTGGTTTTTACAGTCCTGATAAAACCCCTAAATCTCTCTGAAATTTAGCAAGCAGAAAAACATTATCATCTGTGGCTATATTCAGAATTGTCAAGTAAGCCTTAATCATGACTAATCAATTAAATCCTTGTGGGTCAGATGCTGTATCCAACTGGACTTTGAAGACTCCTTTGCCACGGGGCTGCTTAACAGACACTGATTAAATTTACATTGTCAGCCATTTAATTATTTTCCAATGTTCCAATTCTGTGCAAATTGATATAGAATGATTTAGTCTTTGCAATGAATTTAAGACTGTCTTTTTTTATGTAGAAATTTGACATCTCAAATCTGGGATTAGCATGCAAAATTCTGAAAAGGATTTCTGTAATTTCAGTAAAATGGACACACCTGTGGCTATATGTTTTTTTTCAATTTGTAACTTATAGTGTTTAATAGAAACATTTAATTATAGTAGCTCCTTTTTTTTTCTTATCTCTTTTTTTTCCCCCAATTCATACTTCAAAATCTTTAAAGAAAACTTTAAAACTATGAAGGGGTTTGGATTTTTTGTTTTTGTGTATAGTGGCAAAATCAATAGTGTTCTCAGCCTGCTTACTCCTGATTCAATTGTCATAGTCTCAGATTTGGCCTTTAAATTTAAGGTCTACAATGATTTCAAAATGAAAAATAATGTGTTTTGATTGATGATGGAGACTCAGTCCAAGTCTGCTTTTACTTTGGGAACTTATGGGACTGAAGTTGCAGATTGCATTACTGGCAAAGATCCAGTTCTCTTGAATGAACTTGATAGGATTTAATGGAATTAATAATTAGGACATCTGACCCTGCCACTTGGAGTGCTGCAAGTGGCATCTTGGGGCCAGCTCAAAATGTGAAGACAAGCCTTGTACGAGCAGGGGATTTGTCATAGCACCAAGCTCATCTATGTAAGTTTGAGGAGGAAAAAGAACATCTTTATATCCTTACCTTGCAGCTTCACTGGTGATTAGTAACTATCCATTTGAATATCTAAGGTTACCCCACTTCCACAAATCTTCTGAAGTTCTTCTAAACAAGCTTTTTAATCACATGTAAGAGATGTTTATTTCATTATTTGCTTTGAGAAACTTAACCATCACACGCTATAAAACAGGAACAGATCTTTAAAGAACTAGGCACAGGAAAATGTATAAAAATTAATAAATAAACAGTGAAGACCAACATTATTGATGCTGTGCAAGAAGAATGCAATGGGAGTAGCCAATTGAACATTGATGGTCAAATGTATTCCATATTAAAAGGCATCTGCTTGGGGAATTTACCTAGAAGAAAAGGTCCTGCACTGGTGATCTGCCTGTAGCAGTTTGCATCCTGGCTCTGGATCAGAATTCCATCTGTTTATTGTTAGTGCCAGCCAGTGTTTTAGTGTATATATTATTGTTGAACTGAGGTACTTATCACTGGATTTAGAACATCCATGGATTTCATCTTGAACTCTCTGCCTCTTGATTGCAGGAGTCTTTTCACTTTCCAGTCCTTGTTGATGAGAATTACAGGTTTATCTTCTGTCTATGAGTGAGGCTGTGGATAATAAACCTCCTCCATCACACTGCCCCATTTTAGAATTCATTGTGTGCAGTTTATATAGGACATCAAGGACACTAAGGATTAGATAAAAGGTAAACATAACTGCATTCACCTGATAATAAGAAAACATATAATTGTATTTGAAATTAGTTAAGAGAAATGCAGTTTGGCTTAATTGAAGGCAAGATACAGCATTCATATCACATTAAATTCATCGGGAAATGGAAATTGATTTATTATTTAAATTAGTGGTGGGAGTTCTTTAGTGCTCCATTTTTAGTTTGTCATCAGTTAAAGACAGCTCAATCTATTTATCACTGCATTAATTCATTCTAATGAGGTTAACATAATGAGTAACCCAGCATTTCATTATATTCCATTTATTTGAATGCCCAGCTTGAGTACACCATATTTAATTGAAACAATAATTGGGGAAATGTCATAGGTTAGAAAGGAGACTGGAAATGGAGCTTCCCTTGCATAACATGTGCAGTTCTTATTTTTGCTCATGGAAGGAAAATAAAAGTATAAATGATTTAGATTAAATATGTTTAATTTTAGTCTTAAACACAATCAAAACAAAAAAATACAAATCCCCAAGCCCACCAGGCAGTGGTGCACCTCTATTGAAGCAGAAAATTAAGTGATATGGCTACTTTGAAAATTACTTGTTTTCAATCTTTTCAGGGGAAAAAAGGGGTTAATAGTTCTGCAGTGGGGAGAATTGATATTTGGAGATTGCTGGAGCATCTCAGACCTCAGGATTCTACCCACAGATTTCCTTCCTTAAGACCATGTCTCTATCAGCTGAAAAACGAAGATACACAGATATGCTATGAGAAATGTAAGCACTTCTTTCATGTGGTTTGAGACGAGGAATTTGTGTGTACTTAAGGATGTTTGCCTCCATCACTGTCTTACAGAAAATTCTACATGACCACAAGGGCATCTCTGCATAAAAATTATTTATAAATTGAGATTTTACTGATCAAATTTGTTTGGTAAGTGCATAATATTTCAGGGTAATTCTGTGTCATTTAATGAATTGATAGGAATATATTTTGTGTCTTATGACAGCTGCAATGACTGCCACTAAATTTTCATATCACCTGTGCCTCAGAGTGACATCTGTGCTTGCTAATAATATATTTTCCCTATGGTAAATAGCAATGGTGAGCAAATACCTGTTCCTGATAGGTTCTTGAGTGCAGAAGGCTGTAAAGGAGCACAAAAAAAAAATAAATAACAATAGCTTGTCAAACATGAATTAATTTTCACACCACTATATGGAGGAGCTAAACACTACAAGACTAATTTTTGAAAATTGGAAAGTGAGAAAACAAGACTTTAAAAATGGTCTAAGAATGTGTCAGAGCACATTGATATCAGAGCCAGCAATAATGGCTATGGTCTACCTTTTCAGAATTAAATAGTCATTAAAACCTGTAGTGGTTCTGCTTTTTAAAATATGTCTGCTCAGCACTCTTTGGAAATAATGAAGTTTTATGTCACCTAAGAAACTGGAACCTGAAATCACATCACATAACATTAAAAAAAAAAATACATCCACTCCAAGAATACAGATTTTCTAATTGGTTGCTATGTACTATAAATAGAAAAGCATTTTTTATTTTCAAAGTATTTAACAAGATGCCACAGTCTTTTAAGGCTGTGGTAAAATAGTTCTTTTAATCACAAAACTTAAGGCAATGTAATCAGAGACATGGTGTTAATTTTTTATTTGTTTGTCAGTGCTCTTGATTTCTCCAGTATTGGCAATAGTTACAGAGGGACAGTTTTCCAAAGAAAGGAGAGGGTGCACATCAGGAAGTGGTAGCAGCAAAGGTTCACGTAGAAAGAATTGTGACACCAAATTAGACAGATACAGACGTGGGCCTTCCAGCTTTCATTTTATTTTAGCTTATATTTCTATAGAAAATATAAGGGTGAAGGGCTGCTCTAAGTTTGTAGTCCTGCTCCAGATCTTTGGAAGGGAGCATGACTGCCTATAGGAAGGGAAATTTGTCAAGGAGGAGAGACAAAGCCCATAAGCCCTTTTGTTTAGTGAGTAACTGAGCTTTGAAATTGATAGAACCTGATGTGTTGTTCCCCATTTTAAAGGACATAATAATGAGAGTTAGGGCACTTTGAGCTAGCTGGTGGTCTTGCATATAGCCCCAGTAGAGGAGGACAAAAAAATAATAAACAAATAATTTATAAATAATAAAAAATAATTTCAGAGCTTGTTTTTCTTACATTTTGTTTAGTATACCTCCTTTTTCCTTGATAAGTTAAGGCCAAGTTAAATGCCTCCATGTTAGAAGTAGTTAGAAGGATTTACTTACTGCTTTTTCCTTGTGGGTGAAGTGTGTTGTCACCCTTGGCTATAAATTCCTTTTTAAAGACCAGTCACCAGTGTGGGGTCCAGGCATGCCCAGCCTTCAGCCTGGTAACCAATTCAAAGATATTGTCATTCTTCTGTTCTCTGAAATGTGTGCTGCATGTCCTGTTGGTGATATGAACATGCTGGGTCAGGGCTATCCTCGCTTTAGAGCAGCTTTTTGACTAAATGCAGAATCCAGGCAATTTTTTAGGAGGAAAGAAACCCATCCTGGTGTAGAAGTAATTATTGCTATTTGTGTTACAGTTGCTGTTTACATATAACAGATATAAGCTGGGGGTGTTTTCACTTACCACACTGGAGTGCAACAAGACTGTTTTGTGAATAATTCATCTAATGATTTTTTTTTTGCTGTCATTCAGCCTGTGTTTTACATCCTAAGATTGATTAAAACAGACAGTGTATGAATAAAGTGTTAAGTTCTGCACTGTTTGGTTACCTCAATTTGTCTCTACTCCCTTGTTTAGCACAGTAGAAGACTAAATGAAAAGTGTGAAGTTAAAAGAAAACTTGGTGAAATCTCTGATGCCTTTTTTACTGTTATATACTGTGTAAGGTCTGTGGGCTGTGATTTGTGATAAAATGTGATGCTTTAATATGAAATCCATAAAAGCTCATTTACTTAAAGGTTTCAGAAGGGATGTAGAGGGATGTCAGTTAGTGGAAGAATAATTCTTGAGAGAACATGAACTTAAGGATATAAGTAAGTATCTTGAGACCTTTAAGGTGATTAGTGCAGGAAAGTACCAGCTCCATCACCTGAAAAACCTATGGTTATCAAATGAGATTAATTTGTCAGCAGCTTCTCTTGGCACCAGTGCCTTTGCCAGGGTTTGTAGCACACATTGGCACATGTGCACCTTGCCAGCTTTCCTTGGAGACAGATTTAAAAGCAAATTTCATCACAGTGGTAGGAGAGTCCTGAAGGGTCTGTGTCCTTAAAGGATGGCTGCCCATGTTTGTTCTTTCCATCACAGTTGGTCATCCTCATGTTTTATATATAAGGATAAAGGCATGCCATTGGGTGCTATTAACCTTTCTAAAAGTCAGCCTTCTACATTTAGCTCTGGGAAACAGAGAAACTTTCTTGCTTGAAGTGTTTAAATACCCTACAGTGAGATGTTTTACAGCCAACTTCTGCCTCTGCAGTTCCATAAAATTTACCTTAAACCTTCCATTTGCAAGATAGCACTGAAAGTATTTCTATAAATAATTTTCCTCTGAAGCTGCATTTATTAGTTCCTACTCTGAAATGTGAATACTGCAAACTTAAATACACACTTACATCTAAGATAAGTGTCTTACTCTAAATATTAATATTTCATTTATGGAAATCACATAGAATTCTTCATCTGTGAATCTGGTAATGTATGGTGTGCAGAAGAGATTGGATTAATTTGTCATTATTGTTTCAGGCCTGTACTTTCCATTAATAGAGGTTTGTCACTTCCATTTTCACTGCATTATTGATACACAAACAGCTTATGTTTAAATTAAAATTGAAAGTTAATAGTGAATTAGATATGGAAGACTAGTTCAGGACTAAGAGCTTTTGCTTCAAACTGAAAAAAAAATCATTAAGTGCCTTCAGCATTTTAAAATATTGTATTAGCATTTTTTTATTATCCTGATTTTCTCAGTTATCGCTGTGGTAAACAGGAGATACAATTCCTAAAATAATGGTTATTTCACTGGTTTTTGTTAGTCTTCATGTATTCTTGTGTTCCAACATCTGCAAAAGTCCAGACTTCCTTAGGTGATTAGGGACACTTTGCCCTCACTGCACCAACTATAGCAGTTTAGAAGCTGAATTGTTTGTATCACTATCACTTAGCTTTATATCAATAGATTTGGATTTTCCCTAATCTCCACAATCTTTGAAAGAAGATGCAGCTACCTTATGAGGACAGTGGTGATCTCTTTCCTGCTTGATCATGGATCATCTGAATTCACAGGATGCTATAGGCCGAGTTTTCTCAAATGATCCCTGAGTCAATTCCTATCCAACCCTTTCCTTCCCTGAACTTTCACTAAACAAAGAGGCTGATGAGACATTATTTTTGAGGACTGAGGCAAAGAAAACATGAAGTTCTTATTCCTTAATCTGTCTCCTACTAAATCATTTGCCCCACATGCCAATGGGCCCACATCTTCCTTGCTTGGATTTCAATATTTCTGAAGCAGTAAATGCACTTCTTGAGGCCCTTAAAGTGCATTGTGAGGCTCAGCTGCAGAAGTTTTAATTTTGCTAACAGGTTCACTAAATGTCTGAGTCGCTTTTCAGAATTCCATCTGCATAATAGCATTCTTTTTTATGCCACGTGTCTGTCATGAATTTCCTGCTTCAGCCATATTGGTCTCCAAAGCCATATTGGTCTCCTAAATTGTCTCCTTCTTTTCTGCAGCATGAGGATGAACTGTGTCTTGTGCTTGGAGGTCTTCAAGGATTAGACAGCTTTCTTGGGTTCTTTTGCTGTTTGAAGCTGCCCATGGATCCCATTTTCCCACTCAGTAAATTGATATCTGCTCTCTTGGAATCAAGGTTTTGTGCTCTGCCTTCATCTGTGGGTGCTATGGCACCACTAAGATCCCAAGGTACTACCAAGATTACCACAGACTGTCATATCCCCTACTATTTTCTTTCTTGTTTAGTGAGTAGCAGATCCAGGTTTGTATCATCTTTGGCTCTTTCATCCAGCCCCTGTACACCTGGGATGTGACAGTTATCCCCTGACATCCTCCTCCATGATTTCTTGTGTCCTGCCATGTTGCATTCCCAGCAAATATCAGAGAGGTCAAGGCCTCTCGTGTGAACAAGGGTCTGTGGCACTGAGATTTCAAGTTCTTTTTGGTTTTTTTCTGCTACATCACCTTGATCAGGGAGTCTGTGACAGACTTTCCCCGGGACATCACCCTTAATAGCCTCTTACCTGATCCTAACCCATGAGCTCTCAACAAGATTGTCTCCCATCCTATTGAAAAGCTCCCTGAATCTGTACTGGCCCTGTGCACAGCAGGCAACTCCCTTCCCACGTCTCCCTAGCCTTTCCCTCCTGCAGAGCTGTGTCCATCACAGCTTCCTTGTCATGCAAACTCTCCCAACACATCTCAGTAGGAGATTTGAAAACAGAAGAGTTGCTTTGATTTACTGAAAATGTATGTTACATATTCACTAGCGATCTTTTGTGATGTATAAATTTTATTATTTCTGCGTTTCTCTGTGCTGGAGAGAGGGGAAGAAGTATGTGCAGTTGCTCAAATCTTTCCTGATTGGTGTTTGGGTAGGAAAACTAATCCCTGGGGAAACCAGGTGCTTTTGAGTGATAAAATAAAAGCAGAACTCTTTAAAAAACAAAAAAAAAGCAAAACACAGTAAAAAAAAACCCCAAACATAAACCCCAGCTAACTCAAACCAGAAACAGAGAACTGAATTTTAACAGACTCCCGGCTTAGTTATTTATACAACCAAACATATAATTACATATGCATGTCTGATTTAAATATGAAAGTAGTTTTTTTCCTTATGCTACAATTACTTGGATTGAAGTTGAACATATGTTAATGTAACTGTTAGTAGAAGAAGAGCTATTTCATCAAAAGAGTCATGAAATCTTTTGTTAATATCTTGCCCCAGGAATCCATTGCTTAATGATCTGTTTTTTCTTGGTTATAGAAAATAAATTGAATGTTACTGTACATAGATCTCTGTTTAGTAAAACATGGTAATTTAAGAGTGAATTATTAGACTGAAATTTTCTATGCTTCATACTCTGTTTTTTCTTAAAAAATCATAAGTTAAAAACATATGTGATTTTTATAACTAAGGAGGGCTGGCCAAAGCTATGGTGAGAATTTAAAATTCTGGGAAGCAAAGTTGAATTACCTGCATTTAATATTTTCTGATCATCTAGAAAAATAAACATGAAATAGAGACCAAGAAGTCACTTTATTGTGAACAGACCTTGGTGATTAATCTTTGTTACATAAATAGGGACTATGGAATGTAAATCATAGGTATTACTGAATTTATTCTTCAAGATTACTGTAAAACATTTATTTGTTCATGATTTTCTATATTTTTCTTTTTTGTTCAATATCAGAAGCCAAACATCTGTAGTTTGAGATAATACTGGATATTTCATATCTGCATTATTCTTTGCCTATTGCCATGTCTACTCTGAGAGCTGCCTATCAATTTGAAGTCTCATTGGGCTAGGATGACATGGAAAGGATTTTCCACATTGATCCCAGTTGTAGCTGCCATGCCATGCATCTCCTTTCACTGACCCATGAAGCTCCAAATCCTGTGCTGAAAAAAACCACAGTTTTCTCTGCTTTCTCTTCCTAGTCTGTTGGCATGTCTTTTCTTAAGGGTTATGTTCTTCTCAGGAGTGAAAATTCTAAAAAAATCCAGAAAATTCCTTCTTTGAGACAGAATTATGTAAATATAGATAACACCAGGCTGTGCTGAGAGGAACTCGGAAAAGACCTCCAAGAACATTGAGTCCAACCTGTGACTGACCTCCACCTTGTCTCACACCAGAGCATTGAGTGCCATGTCCAGTAATTTCCTGAACACCTCCAGGGGCAAGGCCTCCATGGCTTCCCTGGACAGGCTGTTCCAGTGCTCGACAACCAGGAGTTATTCTTCCTGATGTCAAACCTGAATGTCCCTGGTGCAGCTTGAGGACCTCTGGTCCTGTTGCTGGTTGCCTGGGAGAGGAGGCCAACCATCACCTGGCTATAACCTCCCTTCAGACAGTAGTAGAGAGTGATAAGGTCCCCCTGAGCCTCCTTTTATCCAGATGTGCCACCGAGTAAGCATGTAAGGCTTCTCAGGCCTTTCTATGCCTTATAGTTCTGGCCTGAAACAATCATACATGTGTGATCATTTCTCTATGTATTTCTGTCAGTGGCCTTGTGACACTTCAGTCTTTGGTAGACTTGTACTTTGAGAGTGGTCCTCACCAGGACAACTGTGAGATGGATGTAAGATGTGGGAAAATGAAGTTTAGAGTCATGTGGTGTGGTGAGGTCCCCACAATGAGGTGAGAGATGAGAATTTGACTCCATGTTCTCAGAAAGCTGATTTATTATTTTATTATATGATATGATATGATATGATATTATATACTAAAACTATACTAAAGAAAGAGAAAGGTGACATGAGAAGGCTAGAAAGGAACTAATAATAAAAACCCATGACTGACTCAGAGAGTCGACACAGCTGGCCATGATTGGTCATTAATTAAAAACAATTCACATGTTTGGATAAACAATCTCCAGACCACATTCCAGAGGAGCAAAACATGGAGAAGCTGAGGCTTCTCATCTTCCCAGGAGAAGAAATCCTGGTGAAGGGATTTTTCAGAAAATACACGGTGACAAAGTTAGACTTATAAGTCACTTCCTTTCTCCTCAGTATTGGAATAGCGTATCAGTGTGCTATCAAAGACCAGCAGATAAAGTATGTAGGACATTTCCCTGGGATACTGTGATGATGTTATCATTCCTATTTGACCAGGCTCTTTTAGGCTTCCCTTGGCATCAGTTTGTTGTGGTTTTACTAAAGTCTTTTGAACTTAATGTGTTACACTTTTTGTACTACCTTATTCTTTATTTAAATCCCACTGGAAAAATCTTACCATATTTGAACCTGCAACTGCTGCTGCATCTCCAGGATAATGGATCAGTCAACCCTAATTTGGCTAAAGTTTAGTCCATATACATCTGTGCTTTATTCAAGTCAGAACCAATTACACAGTAAAAGTCAGCAGATCTCCTAAGGAATAAGGTACAAACCTCTAGAAGGCAAGATAATTGTTTATTGATAACCAAATTAATTTTCTCCCAGTCAGCTTCTCCCAGTCAACCTTGAAGAGGGGCTGGTAAATCCAGCAGACCTTTCAATGCTTGGGGTCCAGCCAATGTGTAGTATCCTCAAAACCAGGAAAGGTTTTATCCTTGCAGAAAAGGGCTTCAAGAGCCAGGGCAAAAGCTTTGTGGGAAGAGAAAAAATCTTCAGGGAAAAATGTTTCAGCTTTTCTTCTGAGGAAAAGAAGAAGAATCTTCAAATACTTACTGTCCCACGGCAATTTTCCCCTATGCAAATTTCAATCTTCTAACAAGCTATATTTTCACAGGAAAATGCATTTACTAAAAAACAGACCTTTAAATATCAATTTAGCAAAACAAAAGTTGTTGAGGGAGGTTCAGCTATGAAGGTGAAAATATGGTGCCTTCAGAGTCCTTGATTTAGACTCTTTAACTAAGGGGGCATCCAAATGTTTCTTTTCATAAGAAAAAAAAATAAAAAAAGAAACCCAAATGGGTTTTTTTCATAAAGAGAAAAACAAATGTTTTCCTTAACAAGAAGAAAACACATTCTCTGATTTATGCTGAGTGACAGCAGCCCTCAAGGAAAGAGATGATTAATTTCAGGGTTGCTTGATGCAGGCTTACAGGAACAACTGTTATAACTTCGGTCAAGTTTTGAAGTTAGGGCATGTTTTTAGGCAAACAGCTCATTTTTTTGAGGCATACATTCAGCATAGAACTAATCTGGAAGAGATAGAACAGGGTAGAAAAGATGAGAAAGAAATATATGTCCCAGTGACCTCCAGTGGGAGGCGAAAAGAAATAAAGATTATTTAGATGTTTATTTGCTCCCTGGTAGTCTTAATATTGCTTAAAGGGTGGATGTTTTATTAGGAACAGATGTTTACAAGGGAATTCAAGATTAAATTAGTTTTCAGTAGTATTGGTAGCAAACAGATTTTTATATCTGACTGCTATTTTTTCTCATTTGTTAAATTCAGAAAGGAATGTTTGCTGTAAGAATCAAAATCTGTTTGATTACATGCAAATTATATATGGATGTAAATATGTGTGAAACTTAAATTAGTGCTAAAGAGTAAATGCACAAAATAACAAGTATTTAAATGCATGGTACTTTCTCTTTAACCAAAATAATGTTTTTCAGAAAAAGAAAAATTATTCCAGCATCCTTTGTGCAGTTAAACTCTGAATGAAGATATCAGGAACCTGTCTTGAAAAAACATCAAAAAACATACACCAAAATAGTTGCTACTGGGGTTTGAACAAGACAGCAACTAAGCAGTCTCTTGTTCATGCTGCCACTGTCCTAAACCTCCAGCAGGATGGGGAAGAAAGAAATCTATGACTTGGGGTCTTTCTGTTGTGGTGGTGATTTGAGAGGGGAGAGATAATGTTGTGTGTTGAATTTTTGGGTGCAGAAGCCAACTCAGATTGGATCAGTCTGCATTTAAAAGATTCCTTACTAGGCTTGTCTTTTTACTGGCTCTTGATGTGGTGCTTCCCAATGGAGTATAATTATAATGAAAACTCAAATCAGACCTTATTTTTCCTCTAGGGTTAGGCATCCTGGAGGAGCACATCAGATTACTCCATCTGACTGAATTAACCACCAAATACACTTGTGTCCTTTGGAAAAAATCTATCCCTTGAAGGTCTTTGCCTTTTCCCAAAGAAGGCGTAACCCACACTTTCTGATCCAATTCCCTTTATGTGCCATGGGAGCTGTAGCTCCTTCCACAGTATTCTGGGTTTTTATTTGGGCAAGGAGATCCTCCAGTGTTTGCTAGACATATGACTTCTGGCCAATGTGCATCACAGTGCTTGAGCTTTGAAGCCTGCAAATTTGCTTTCAGCATAATTTTTAATAATACATTGCCTTGTTCTGTCTTCCTGGTGGCTGGTGCATGACAGGAAATGTGATATTCCCAGTCTAGGAATGTGTTTCTTGGCCTGGATGCCTACAAAGTAGTTTCATAGTTGGCTCATATTGTCCAATTCAGTTCTTTTTGTGGTGAATTGTCATCTCAAACTTGTTACTTGAAGTTTAAGGTATTTTGGGTAGCAATACTGGTTACAGAGTAAGTTTCTGAACATTCAATAGCCATGTCTACCACAGAAAGCATGTGATATTTTCTTTGGCATGTTCATACACCTGTGAGCCATGTAGTTTCAGCTGCATGATGTGTAGAGAGAGCCTTCATTTGATGATTCCAGACAGTATGGATATTTGTGGGGCTATAAGAAGAGCTGTGCTTCTGTAATAACTTCTTCTGAGGCAACCCAAACCAATTTGTATTTTACCAGTATGTCTTTTCCATAGTCAGGGTGCAGTGGGATTCAGATCCTCTGTGTCCTGGCTCCAAAACTCCAGAGGCTGACCTTGGGTCTCTCTCGGTGCTCTCTGGCTCCAGCAACAATTTCCTGGCTGTGGTGTAAGCCATCCTTCTTACATTCTGGCCCTGTCCAGCTGGTCTAGGGCTGTTGCATGACCAGTTTCATGTTTGGTCTCTTCAAAGGGTTGCTGCTGCTCAGGGGGCTGGTTGAAATACTTCCTGTGTTATTCACTGGAGAAGACTTCCAGTCTGACTGTAACCAAGGATATGCACTGTCTAGAAACTCAACATACCTCTGTTTTCTTTCAGTTAGCTGGAGGGAATATGGCTGCTACTGTATAATTCATGTGCATTAACATGTGGCAATATCTAAGTGAAATTTTATTTCCTAAAACCAAGTCCCTTGTGCAGGTCCTTTGTCTTGCTTTGTTTAGGGCAAAGTCAGTTTTCAGGGAAAATATTAATTATAGAATCACAGAATGGCCTGGGTTGGAAGGAACCTCAAAGATTATCTGGTTCCAACACGGCTGACATGGTCAAGGACATCTTGCAGGTTGCTCAGAGCTTAGACCAGGTTGCCTAGACCAGGTTCCTCAGAGCGCCCTCCAACCTCACTTTGAACACTTCCAGGAATGTGGCAGCCATAACTTCTCTGGAAATCTGTACACATGCCTTACCACCCTCACAGAAAAGAATCTAGTCTAAACCTACTCTCTGTCCGTTTGAAGCCATTCCCCCTTGTCCTGCCCCTCCAGACCCTTGTAAATAGTCTCTCTCCATTTTTCTTGTGGGCACCTTTCAGGTACTGGAAGGCCACAGTTAGGTCACCCCAGAGCCTTCTCTTTTCCAGGCTGAGCACTCCCAATTCTCCCAGCTTTTTCTCCCAGCAGAGCTGCTCCGTCCTTCTGATCACCTTGGTGCCTCCTCTGGCCTCGCTCCAACAAGTCCCTGTCTTTTCTGTGCTGGGATCCCAGACCTGGATGCAGCTCTGCAGGTGGGGTCCAAATAACACTTTCTTAATTGCTTCTTCCATTGTGTTGTTGCACATTTTGTCATCAGTGTTGGGCAGCTTTCCCCTGTTCCACTGTGGTCTATATCAATCCGTGGCAATGGTAGGACTGTACTGTAAGGAACCAGCAAAGCCTGAAACTGCAGAAAGTTCCTGGGAAGCATGGAAGGACTTGGATTACATAGGAAAAGTGTCCTGTTTCTTTGAAGCCTGTAAACCTTGAGAAAACTAACAAACAATCAGGCTGATGGATTTATTACAGGCCTGCAGCCAGGTTGTGTGTGAAGGACTGAACAGAGATTCCCACACTGAGTGTATAAGTACTGTCTGAACTCGGCAACAAACAGATTCATTTTGCTCTCAGCTTCTGAGTCTAGTTTTCATATGCTACACTGTACTGCCATTTGTGGGACAGAGAATTCCAGGTAATGGACAACCCTCTGCATGGAAGCAAGCTGTGTCCTACAGTCTGCCAAAGCAACAGAGCAAGCAGAATTGATCATGTAAGGTTCTATCACTTGCCTGCCTTTAACTCCAGTTTGTACTGGAGTGCAAACACACCCAGCATGGCTGCACTCTGTGGAAAGTGGTTTGTGCAGGTCACAATAGTTTACTGGAAGTCTGCACTCTCCATCAGACTTTTGCACTAGCTGTATGGGACTGTTCAAGTGTGATAAAGTCTTGCTGATGATTTTATTCTCCGTTGATGAATAAGCTCATGGAGGGGAAACAGGCACTTGGATTGTGCAGTATTGCCACTGATGCACTATCATGGTAGCAACTGGCACCTGCTGATCCTTGCCACGCAGCCAGCCCACTACAGATGGATCATCTGAGAGGCTGGACGAGGTAAACAGCTGTTTAATCTTCATGGTGTCTACCACAAAAGTATACCTGTGGTACAGTTTTAAGTCCTTGCAGTGTCCTCTTCTGAGGTGGCCTCCGACAAGGGCACCCTGGGAATCTGGGCTGGCCCATAGTAGGGTACATTATGCTCCTTGTTTTCTGTTAGGGTCACTTCACCAGCTGGGACCCCCTGTCACTCCAGAAATCCAGCTGAGTTCTGCCTCCATGGACCCTGTTGGCATGAACCAGTGTCCACCAAAGCATTCCTCTCCCACGGCTCTGATGTGCCAGGAAACCTGTTCCACACAGCCCAGTAAGGCTAGCTGTCCCTTTCCTCTGCCTGGCTGGAGACAGAGCCCCTCTGTCAGAGCATTCATCACCCAATTCCTGTAACTGCAAACCTGTAGCTCTTTCATCAGGGTCAGAAGTGTCCTCAGAGTTTCAGCTGCATCTGGAGGAATAACCTTCCTGAACATATGTTTTTTGGACACTGCTATTCTTCCCAATTCAATTCCAGCCTTGAAGCTCACGTAGGTGCGATATGCCTCTTCCTTATGCCTTCCCTGTGGTCACACAGGCAGAACTCACAATGGCACATGGCACCCACACATCCCTTTCCTTTGCACTGGTAACTGAGACTTCAGCCTGTACCGGGGAGAAGGTGACCTGTTCATTTGGACAGGCTGGATCTGTCAGGACCCCTTCATATTCAACGTGCAAACTCCTAAGGCCAGAGAGGAAGAGGAGTTCTCTACTCTATGACAGCTGGCCAGCATATGCACAGTTGTTGCCTCAATGTCTACCCAGTCTTTTCAGGGTGCTGGCACTGTCAGCAGTTCCACTGAGAACACCAAGGCTGTGCCACTGTGAAAAGTTTGAGTCTGCATAAGCCAGCAGTGTAGTGCAACAGGAGAAAACTAATAGCAATCCACTTTGTGGTTAAAGACCTGAAATTTGCATATTTATATATTTGTGCAATTTTCAAGGGATTTAGCTTAGCCTGGCTCTGCCCTGGTCCTGTCAACAGCAGCCTAAGATTTAGGTCATTCTGAAGTACAATGTCAGTTTACCTTAATTCAAAAGGGATGCAATTTTTGTCTTCTGAGACTATTCTGCAATGCAAACCAAGGCCATGTGAGAGGTGATAAGAGATGTTTGGTTCAAAAGTGTGTTCCCAATCTAACCCAAAATGTTAATGCACTTAGTTAAGCATGCAAACATACTCTACGGTAACTTGAAAGAGCTCTGCTGAAAATGAGCTGAACTGAATGGCATCATGCATAACTTGCTGTTTTCCATATATTACAACAGTGAATGCTTCTAATTCTGAGCACACTGTGTTCCTATAACTCCTGTCTGGTATAATTGCTGCAAGCAGGTGTAATCCAGCTTCACGAGAGGCTTTATTAAGCAGCTCACAGGCTGCCTATATGCACATGAGACTAAAATGAGATAGAAGAATGGAAAATTATATCATTTTAAAATTGGGAGTGTTTTTGAAAGGTTTTTCATTTTCTTCCAAAGTACTTGCACCTCATTTTTAAATACATGAACTTAAATAGGGTTTCAAGAAGAAAAATTGAGAATAACCAAACTGATGGTGAAATGATGTAGCAAACAAAATAACCTGTAAAGAGAAAGCAATGTCAAAGGTATGTGTGAACCAATGCAAGGCTTCCATGGATAGCCCTACTTTAGAACCACACACATGCTTTCCTTCTCACAAGAGTGCTACCTGGATTAAATTTAGCAATTTTTAACCTTTGACTTTAGTGAGAAATTCAGTCTTGCTCTTCAGCTGGGAATTCTGAGTTGAAGCTGATGAGATATAACTGCTGCTCCAACAGCTTGTTAAAGCAGGCTCTCTGTTTCACTGAGCATAGCTGGTGTTGAACCTTGAATTTCTTTCTTGACATGGTTGGTAACAAGAAAAATCTTCCACTGTAGTATTGTGAAAATACACAGATCTAAGTGAATATCTTTCAAGGGAAAGGTAGAGTACTGCATTATTGATAGCAAAGCAAAGAAAACCTACTGGGGTAAAACTATCCTTTAGTTTTAGAAACCAAGACCTGTGGCTATAGTAAAATATATCCACATACCTAAAAGTTTCTTAATTTATTTTTTGTGATTTGTCAGCAGAAAAATTCTTTACCCTGTATTTTAGCTTCAGATTCTGTAGATGGCTAAGAGCTGGATGTAAATACATTTGCATTAAGTTTGCTTTTACTGTCAATTGAAAGAAAATGACTTTGGGAGATACAAGCCAGACAGCAGAGTAATTGTTTCGCTCTTGTAATTGAAATTTCTGAAAACACTCTTTCATTTTCTTTCTGTCAGACTGTAGAAATCTTTCCACATTAATTTGGATAGTGTTACCAAGATGCCTATGCTTATCCTTTTGTCTTTGGGAAAATCTGAAATTGCTTCCCATGGGCGTCACTGAGGCCTGTAATTAGTGTTGTGTTGGTTCTGTGTTCTTAATGACAACTTGTGAGCATTGTTTTTGAAGTAGAAAAACCAATGAATTGTAGTATAATGATTTTTTTTATGACTGAATGTGTATTTTTAAGCTATAATGAATATTTCATTGACCTTAGTCTTCATGATTAGCTTTTAATAGGTCACTTCTTATGTTAGTTCATGGAGGCAGAACTCTCCAACAAAAATTCTCCTTTTTTGTCAGGCTCTCTGGCCTGAAACAGGTCATGTACTTTACAAGCTGTGCTAAAAGCCACAGAGGTGTCTCGTTTCCATGGGTTTTAACATTAGGCAGAATCTTGGAACTGCAGTATCTTGTATTGCAGGCTTTTAGCATAGCAGAGAATGAAGAATTTCCTCTGCAACAATATGTTCTGTCATTCAGTTAATGAGAGAAAGTCTCATGTTCTGAACACTACTTTTATTTACTCTGGTTTTGGGGAAGAATCTAGTCATGCTCTTGTGTGCTTGCACTCTGTTTTAGCTCCTAAAAATGGTTTGTTTCAGATATTTAAGTATGGCTGCTAATGTCTTTTGCTGTTTTAGTCTGGGATGAATGTTCTTTAAATAATAAATATGTCTTTGGTTTTGTCTTAATATCTGGAGCAGAAACTTTAAAGCATGCTAGAAAAATAATATTAATGCTACCCCCAGAAGACTCTGGAGAAAAATAGGAGCATAACACAGCTTAGAAATATGGTTCAAATCATAATATCTGTGCAATACTGCAGGAATATTCCCTGTACACAACACCTTGCAGGCAACCAGAGCACATACACAGTATTCTAGTTTCTCATTTGCATGAAGATGTGCATTTTTATCTATTTTCAGGATAATTGTATTTGAGTATACATTGCATGGAAACAGCGTGTTTGAGTCTATGTTTCTATATCAGCAGAACTTGGGCAGAAAAAGAAAGAAATTGTTTAAGAAATGTGATGCTAATAGTACAGAATATGAATTGATTGGTAAAGGAGGAGAGGGGTTTGTTAGCAAACATTTAGAAAAAAAATATGTCCATGGCCATAAGTACATAAGAAAAATCAGAATATTTTATGATGTCCGGTTGATATCTGAAAAGGATAGATGTAAATGCTTTTACAGCTATTGAACTGTCTCCAATTTGACTTCTCAGGGTTTTTCAGTGGTAGTCCATATTACTTTTATTTAGTGCTCAAACCATGGGCAAAACCATATTTTGTTGTGCTTCAAGGCCTCTGCTCATGTTCTGTGGCACAGGTGCACACCTGTACCCTGACCTGGTCACTTAAAATTCTGTAGCTGTGCACAGTTAAGGAGTGTGAACAGCTTTATAAAATTACAGTCTGATAATACAGCAACCTGAAAAGTTATATACAGTTTTCCATGCAGCGGTATGGAAAACAAGGTTATGGAAAGAAAAGTTCAGTTTAAATAGAATCATTTTGCCAGCTTGATCGCTGAAAATATGTGAATGTAGTCTCTGATATCTTATACATTCAAAATGCATAACTAATTTAACATATAACAATACAATGTTCTCAGGAGAAGGTTCAGTTACTTTTAAAAAAATTACTTTAGGAGTTGCTTTGTAGAAATCAATGTTATCTGTGGAGTAAAGTGAGAGGGAAGAACCTGAATATAGTTTTTCATGCTAATTAGTTCTGCACTGTCTTTTCAGAAATAATGCATGATTATTTCTTGGTTTTATTTTCTGGTCTAATTGCTTAAAAATGGTACATTTAATTTGAATAATCCTGCACCCCCACAATACAATGTTAGTCATTCTCCTTGTTAAAATAAAGTGCTGTTTTGAGAGAAAAGTATATTTTATGGCTCTGGCCATTATTTTTCTCATCAATTAAAAGAAATTATTTTGGCAATATCAATAATAATTTCAAGCCTTTTTGTAAGAGACAACAGTCTTGATGATTTTGTAATTTAAGATAAACACAGATAATTTTTATGCCTTTCCATATTGCATTCTGAAAATGGAAAATGATTTTTTTTTGTGTTACATAACTATATCATTAAAAGAGATGTAGGTAACATGAGTTTCACAGGAGTTCAGTCAAGATCCCAATTCACTGCCTTTGACTTATGAAAACAAATATCTGCATGGCAGGGAAGTAATGCTGTCATATTCTCTGATCTAGTACAGTCAGAATTCTGAGAGAGAAAATGTAATCACCCAAATTTTGAGGGCCAGGGAATTCTATCTTTTATATACTATTTTTCAATCTGTGTGGCCTTCTACAAGAGTGGTAAAAAAATCTAACCAGTACATTGACTAAGATCTTATTTCTAATAATCACAACTGAATTCTTGCTAGATTTTCCTCTTCAAGGAATGTCTTCAGATCTTGCATTCACACTGTACTCACGTCCACTTGATCATGTTGATGCTTTTTCTGTTTCCATAATATTGAATATATCTGCTGAGTGATATGATAGCTATATAAATAAAACCCAAATTCACTGAATCCCTGAATGGTTAGGCTGGAAGGGACCACAGAGGGCCATCTGGTCCCACCTCCCTACTCAACAGGGTCATCCCAAAGCACATGGCACAGGATTGCATCCAGATGGGTCTGGAATATCTCCAGTGAGGGAGATTCCACACCCTCCCGGGGTGATGTGTCCCAGTGCTTGGTCACTGCACAGTGAAGAATTTCTTCCTCATGTTCAGGTGGAACTTCCTGTGCATCAATTCCTGCCCATTGCCCCTTGTCCCATTGCTGGGCACCACTGAGCAGAGCCTGGTCCCTGCTCTGAGCCCTCCCTGCAGGCACTGACAGACACTGGTGAGGTCCCCTCTCAGTCTCTTCTCAAGGCTGAACAGCCCCAGGTCCCTCAGCCTTTCCCCATAAGAGAGATGCTCCAGCCCTTCCTCATCTCTGTAACCTCCACTGGACCCACTGCAGGAGCTCCCTGTCTCTCTTGTCCTGAGGAGCCCAGAGCTGGACACAGCAATCCAGATGTGCCTCACCAGGGCTGAATGGAGGGGCAGGATCACTCCCTGACCTGCTGGCAATGCCATTTCTGATGCACCCCAGAATACTATTGAAGATTCATAAACAGTTCTATTCCTTGTTGTGCATAAAGGTGTTATATCAGTAAAAGGTATTTCTGATAGTTGCTTCCCTCTAAGGAAAAAAAGGCTTTTCAACTCAATAATTTTTCATTTGCACTCCCTTCTCTTGATTCTGAAATAACCTTACATAAGTGGTATAAGTGCAATTTCAGCTTCAATGGACCAATACACAAAAAATTTTTAGACCTCTGAAGTTGTCTTGAAAAGATGTGAAATCTTCAGAGAAAAGAGTGATAAATTTTAGAAGATAGGGTAAACAGATCTTTGGTTTTCTAATAAAATGTTTCTTATTCCCACTAGATCTCTCATTTGTCAGTTTTTGATATTTTTTGATCTCAGGGAAAATATTTCATAGCTTATCACACTATTTGTCCTCATCCACAGGTGCATTAGCACGCATTGCACGTCTCAGTAAGTAAGCAGGAAAAGAATTCTAAATCAAGAAGCTTAAGATGTGATACTACCCAGCACTTTGATTGATGGTGCCAAGGCTAGCACAGACTTTGTGTTTGTTCTCATCATGCTCAATAAATTTAGAGTGGGTAACTGCAGTTTAACTGAGGACTCTCTTGCCACCAAAGTATATATTTTTAAAAAAATGAAAAAAAGTCAACAAACCCACAGAGAAAAACAATCAAAAGAACATCCTGTCACTGTAGGTAAGATGTTTGCTGCACTAATTCTTCCAAGGTTTTAAAGCAAATATCTCAGGACGCGTGACGTGCTGTATCAGCAATATGCTCTTTATTTTCTCTGGGGTGAGCTTTCGCATTGCAACCTTCATAACCATGATTTTCATGAGTCTTCTTGGTTGTAATTTAAATTATAATGACAATCATAATAAAATTTATCATTTTAAGCATTTAGTCCATAATTTTGAATTTGAATTTGAATTTGGCTGTGTTTGGGTCAGATGCATCTGTGTATAATTGAAATCCCTATATGATGGACATTCTTCAAGCATGATTAGAGTTTTTAGTTCAGAAAAACTTAGGAAAAGTGCTCCAGAGAATAAGGAAGCTATCTTATCATTTGCTTTCTACATATTGGGACTTCTCAGGATTCTTGTGGTGTATCATTTGGACTAGATTGGAGTACCCATTTTACCACAAAATTCTCAAAAATATCTTTTTTCCAAATATTGTATAATCTTATGCCATGAGTCATGCAAATAGAAGAGGAATAATTATTCCTGGAAAATGGGCACCTGGAAAAATTAAATGAAACTCCATGTACTACATGTGTGTTTGCATGTTGTTGCAACACAAGACAAGTGGGTCACATTCAAGGGCTCAATCCAGACATTTTCAAATTCAATTCAATTTATTGTCCTATTTTCTATTGGTATATATTAGACTACATCATGTAGTCTTCTAATCTAGAAGGACATAGTTTAAACCTATTGGAAAATTAAAGGTAAAATCTATTTATGTGTTTGAGTTGAATATTGGTTTTTGCTAAAAGCCCTTGTGGGTTCTAATATTCTTTAGAAAGCATTTGCCTTGTCAGGCAAAAGGTTCAGAGAGATGTGCTGGGGAGATTGAGTTACTTCAGAAGATAATCACTACAGGATCCTTATTTTTGTATCACATTTGGAACTGTCAGTTACTTTAATTTCAGCAAAACAGTCAATGAAGTTTGTATTCAGTTGAAAATATTCCCATTACTGTTTTCCAATTCAAATCAGAGAATGCAAGCAAGAAAATGGCTACCCACAATTCAAAACTCTGGCTATGCTCTAAAGCCACTCAGAGGCAGGCAGTGATGAGACCAGCCCTGCTGAAAAATTAGGACAGCTTTAGCATATAAACAGAAGGATATCTAGAATGTCAAACAAGCATAACTCCCATTTGTTTAATTCTTTCACCTTAAGATATAAAATGTCAACTAAACCCAGAAACTCTTTTACTATTGTCAAATATTCTTCATAGATGTAGGGCTCAATTTTGTACAGTACAGTGAACTTCAAATACGAATTCATTTGCTGAAATTAACTCTAAAATGCTAATGAAAAAATTGTTATATTCACAAATGATATATCACATCATTACAGTTTCCACTCATAAATTATTCTGCAGTGTTTTAATATGCTTCTGACTGTTTTTTTCAGAAATTCTTTTAGCTCAATTTACTTCTAACAATTTGGTCAAAGCCCTGGGGAATGCAAACTTAATTCCACAAAAAGATTTGGGGTAGATTTTGCATGCTGCTTTTGCATGCTTCAGCATGGCATTACATTAAAGGGATGGATGGGTAGCCTGGGTGGCCTGAGACATCCAGGCAGTCAATGCTACCCAGCCTGGACATTCCTTGTTCTTTAAGTTGGAGGAATAGATGAGGTTGAGTGTATTCCTTGACCATAGGGGCAGTCTGGAGTACCAGCCTGGCTGGATGCAGCTGCAGTGTGAAAAGAAGGCTGACAAATCTGTCTTCTCCCATGATAATTTCCTTTAGAGATAAGAACTTACTACTTAGTGAACACTTGGCATTTCTAGCTCTGAAAGCTTTAATTACTCTTTACATCTTCCATCCAGTAATGTAAAAGAAGGAAGTGGTTTGTTTAGTGCAGTCATAACCATGAAATGAAAGTAATTTCATGGATTTGATATGAATGGTAGAAACTAAAGATCTGTTCCCTAACCTTCACCCTAAAACTTTACCAGTGGCAAGCAGCTGGAAGGCAGTTTAGATTGTTGATGTCAGTAGAAGATTGTTCCTGTTATTAGGTCTTTCTTACAGGCCTGGTGATGAAGTGTCATAAAATTTTGTGCTGATCATGACTGGAATGTTTTCCTCCCCTCCTTTCTTAGAGGCAGACATGGACATCTTGGATTTCAGCGTACTTTAAATATGGCAAACTGCTCTATATAGATGCTAAAATGTGTTTGACAGAAAAGCATTTCCAGCCATTCCTTTGTCAGAACAGCAGTAAATAATCCTGTGCCTACTTACTATCTAGGTGATTACAGTTGCCCTAGTTTGTAGATATAAACCATTGCACAGGCAGATTTTAATCATAATTTTTTACTATAAGAACTAGTATTTAAGAAATAATATTATCTACTTACTAGACAGTAGTGGATTAAATAAATCATTGTATTTAAATCTGTGAATTATATTGGCAGCTCAGGATATATTTGCAGCTCTGCATTTGCATTTGCTAAAACTTTCAGTGATAAGTCATTATTTAAAGCTAAACCCTGAAGAGCTGTTAAGATTGAGGGGCTGTTTTCTTTGTCATGACTAGCTTAGTTCTGGAATTGCTTATTACCATACATAATACTAATTAAATATCATCCCTCTGAGTCATCTTCTTTTCCCACTGGTTTGTTCCAGAAGAGATTTTATCTATAAAATGAACTTGCACTATCATAGTTTGTTGAAATAAACTCCAGAAGTTTGTATGACTCAAAAGTATCAGAAGTTCAGCTGTTAGAGCCAAATAATGCATTTTGTCAAGCCCATTTAGCAGGGAACGATTTATGACAGAATTATTGAACAAGAATATATCCAGACCAAGGAGTTCAATTGTTGTTTTATACAACATAGTCAACTTTTATTTGCTGATATTAAAAAACTGCACTCTTCTTCTCTGTGGTTTTACAGCTTAATTTAGTTTAAATGGAGTACTTGGGTAAAAATATTTAAAGAAATCACAAAGCCATCTTGAATTTCTAAGTAGTCTCTATGTTCCAAATTCCATTTATGATGAAATTGTAAAATTCCTAAGATATAAAATACTAAACCAGCAATGCATAATTTCTGTGAACCTTAATGGTTACATTGGTCCAGCAAGGTGTATCTTATGGGTGATATATTAGAATACTAAAAGCTTGAAGAGTAGCTCCTGTCATGCAAACAATAAATTTTATTTTTCATAAAGCTGTACTTCACCTTTATTAATCTGCAAAAAACCTAGTATATAATTTCAGTCTTGTAAAAATGTTTGAAGAGAAGCCTTCCCCTGGGTCATTTATGTAAATACTTAAAAGTAAAATGGACAGAAAAATATACTTAAAACATGCACCCAAAGCACTTGTCACTTAATAAAATTGCAAATGGCTTGTTTACAGCGTCAGCATTCTCTGATGCTGATGTATTGATTAAGCAGTAGGTGTGTAAAAGTTCTGATAGTTGAGTTGTTTTAGTAGAGCCTTATTTTTGATGTGCATGAGCAGTTACTGTATACGGAGGGCCCTTAGATATTCCCCTTGCATAATGCAGAGGTGTAAAGTACCACACATGGGAACTGGATTAAAGGCTAAAGGCAGCAGATTCTGTTGCAAGTACAGTAGCTGAAATTGCAGGCAGTATTATCATGACAATAGTATTCTCTAACTAGGATAATAAATACAAAGCTCTTTTCATGTCTTCTGAATTCCAACAAAGTACTCAGTCAAGCTCTGGGGTCCCAGCTCGGGAAGGACATGAAAGTGCTGGAGCAAGGAGAGAGGAGGCCACCAAATTGATTAGGGCAATGGAGCACCTCTCCTATTAGGAAAGGCTGAGAGGACTGGGATTATTGAGCCTGGAAAAAAGAAGCTTTGTACTGACCTGACACTGTTGAGTCAGGGACGGACTAAATGACTCCATGGTTCAGAAGGCGAAAAAGAGAGATTTTATTGAGAGCTAGCATCCTTTTATAACCAGGGTCACTGAGGTGAAACCCGATTGGTCTCAAAGTAAAAACCTTTCACACTATTTGTGAACTATGAATAACACACTCTGAAGGTACATATCTATAAACAACATGAACAGAAATAGAGATAATAATTGTTTTCATTCTTCCTCTTAAAGTTCCCCAGGCCTGAAACCTGGGAGAATTCTCTTCGACTGAACTGAGAATCTCTACACTGACCTAATTGAGGGCCTCCAGTACCTGAAGGGGCCCTCATGAAAGATGGAGGGAAACTATTTACAAGGGCCTAGAGTGACAGGACAAGGGGCAATGGCTTCAAACTGGTACAAACCTTCTCAATAGAGAGTTGGTTTAGATTATTCATTATGAGAAAACTCTTTACTGTGAGAGCACTGGCACAGGTTGCCCAGAGAAGCTGTGGCTGCCCCATCCCTGGAAGTGTTCAAAGCCAAGTTGGATGGGGCTCTGAGCAACCTGATGTACTGAAAGGTGTCCCCCCCAGGGTAGGGGTTTGGAATGAGATGATCTTTAAGTTCTCTACTAGCCCAGGCCATTCTATGTTTCAGTGCTTATGACTCTATGATAAGACATAATGATGCTGAAGAGAAAAACATTTTTATATGAGATATTGCACCTTGTCAAGATAATAAGATATTAATTTCCTGATTTTAACATCTTGATGTTAGATTTAAAAATAAGGAAAACAAAGCCAAACCATTGGTTTTTTCCTGACAATGACACATATTACCTTATCTTTCCCAAATTGAAACCAAGTGGAAAGTGTTGCTTCCTTAGCATTTTGTGAGATTCAGCCTTGAAATGGACAGATCTGTCTCATTATGGGCTAGCAGTTTTCCTATGCTCTAGGCAGGGGGAATGGCATGTGAACAGTGTTGAGATGACTCAGGAAGGCTGGTACCAGTATTATCTAAAAGAATAGCTGTCTGCTGACTAAGAAAATTTGTGGGTTTGATGTTGCAGGTATCTGCTACTCCTGTAGCTGGGTCTGAGCCAGTCAGCAATGTGTCTGCATTACCAGGAGTAGGAATTTCTGAAAATCTCACTGAGAATTTCTGCAGAAGAAATAATAGCAGTATTTAATGTAATTAATGTTATTCAAGATTTTTGATGGATGGACTTTTAGGTAGTTTTTAGTGGATGCTTCTCAAACTTCAGGCAATTAAAAAAATTTAAGAGTGACAAAATGGAATAAAATGGTTTAACAAGATGTTGTATGGAGCATCCCATCAATGGCCTGTTTGATGCATGTCATAGTTATATCTTTAGAAAACTTCTGAAAAAGATTTGTTTACTGTACACATCATACTTCTCTAAAAAAGTGATAATTCTTTAAAAATATTAAGTTTGAGACCAGGAGGGGTTGAGGGCTTTCAGTAATCAGCAAAAACAAGGTAAACAGACAGATATTTTGATGAGTTAAGGGTAGAGCTAATACTAACCCACCAATTATACACATAATATAGAGATGGAAAGATTTGAGCAATATCTGAAAGAATTTTTGTAAGTTTTTAACTTCCTAATTAACAACAAAATGCTAGAATCTACCCATGCACAAATACAAATATACATGAGTTTTGCAAGAGTTTACTGAAAATTTGGGGAGGAGGGAAATGGGGTTTTGAGATTGACTCTGCTGTCAGTGCTGTGTGATTGCTTGCTTAATTCATGGAGGTTTGTTTTTAAATTAGAACATTGGAGTTCTGTAAGAGAGAAACTGTAATACAATAGCAACACACTTCTTAAATGGTTGCTCATTCCTGTAAGAAAATGTCATTAATCATTAAGTGTTAATGAAACTGGAAGGTTATAGTAGGTGGTTGTCTCAATATAAACAGAAATTGTAAGTAACTGTGACCTCCAACAGAGCAGTTGAATTAACAATCCCATTGTTTCTGAATATTAATCTTTTTAATAAATTCTTCCAGTTATTCTGAAATTTAAAGCTTTGACAGTGGGATCTAGTGATGCAGGTAAATTGTGAAAAGCTTTGGGTTACAATCTTCTAAGAGAAAAAATGCACAGGGTAAATATTCTATCCTTGCAGTCTATGCCTGCAAGCAAATACACCTTGAGAGTCATTGTGCAGTCTGCAAAGCTGTACTGCTGTAAATTAATTGTTGTATTATAAATGAACTTCACCTACCCATATTTGTCATGAATGTTCTTCATGATGTATCCCAGGGATGGTACATCATTAGCACTGTACTGATTTGAGCCATTCTGGGAACAAGTTCATCACAGGCTGTTTGTCTGTCTCCTCCAGTCACCTTCTGTTGCAGAAGGTTCCACATCTCACCCTGTTTTGCAGAGAATTCTAATCCAGCACTCCCACCTATGCTGCACCACGGGCTCTGTGTTGTGCTCAGCCTCCCAGGATTTGTATAGAAAGAGACTAAATAGAGTCAGGCATGGAGATTTGGGATAAAAATCTGTACTTTTTAGGAGGCATACGTAGCTTCTGGTGCTCGGGAGGAATACTGGTATGAAAGGAACAGACCTTTATAGACTGTCTGCAGATCAAAGGTCTCTGGAAAGGACAGCCAGAGATGTGTGAGTGAGCATAGGGTCATGCAGATAATCAGAGTAATACCCAGGTGTGGTGCCACATGTGTAAGTCCCAAGCAGACTTTTCCAGGATTTTATGAGTAGTGTATCTCCATGGCCAATGCAGGGTAATGGGGAAAGTGCAAAATTATCAGATGGAGGAGATCTGTGACAAATAGAGGGTTCAGGGAATTATGATAATTTGTTAGACACAACAGTTGTGCCTGAAGCAACAACATGCTGTAAAAATATGGGTGTCAGAAGTGACTCTGAAGTCAACTGATAATATAAACTCAGAACTAATCCTCTCTTTCCACCAAAGAGGCTAATCTGAATTTGTATTTTCAAAAATTTGCTTCATCAATGTTGATTCTGGCCAAGTGTAGTGTTCAGCATTACTTGAGATGTTTTAACTCATGGGGGATCTGGCCCTTCCCTTCTGCACAGTGTCACTGCTCTCTACAAATAAATGGTTACAAAATATTCATGTATTTCAGCACAGAAATGGTATAAAAACTGTTTTCAGCAGATGAGTATATCACTCTAAGCCAAAAGCATTGGGGATCTCACTGCTAAAATTTTATTCCCTGTTTACATATACAAGAAAGGTATCAAGAGGGAAAGGTAAATTATGAACAATGAAATATCCCTTTCTTCTCTGCTGATTTCTGCAATTTCAAGCTCAACATTTGGAAGATCAAATCACAGAATGGAATTAGGAACCATTCTCAAGTAAACAACACATTTCCTCCAAAAGCACGTCAGTAATAAGATAATTAATCACAAAGTATTAGGCACTGCCAGAGTGTGGGAGTACAGAATGTGACTTCTACTCACAGATAATGGGGAGGGGGAAGGCTGATGTGTTTAATGCTGTTCTTCTCTGATCTTCACTAATGAGGTTACTACTGGTGTCTGATAGAACAAATGCTGGCAGCAAGCCAACCTGAACTAAAAAGAAAAGGACTTAGAAAATGCTTAGGTGAGCTAGAGGTTTGTAAGTTAGATGGGCCTGTTGAACATCATTCCCAGACATTTAATAAACTTGGGAAATCTCAAAGGTGTTGGCACTTGTGTTCAAGATTTTGCAAAGGACAAATAAAATATCAAATGATGGAAGGAAGGAAAATATTTTTCTACACAGAGAAGAAAGGATAGAAAATAGTGTGTTATAAATCTCTCTCTAAAATATCTAGTAAACTGACAGAAGAAACAATCACAAAACAGAGCTGTAGTCCAAGAACATAGTGAGAATAACATCAGAAAACAGAATTTGTTGAAGAAGGTCCTGTTTCAGGCCATGTGTAAGCTTTAAAAACAAAACAACCCCATCCCCAATATATGCTACATATGTAGAATTCAGTATGAATACTCTATTTAAAAACTCATGCAAGATGAGAAAAATACTACATACAAAATTAATTTGAAATACTTGCTGACTGAAAGAGTATTCAAGTGAAATTCTCTGATGGGCTTTGTTTGGTTCTGTTTTGTCATAAGTTTATAAGTGATCTGGATGATGATGTAGAGGGACTTACTACAGTTTCGGATGATACTGAGCGGGAGAACAATGCTGCAGTATGTCACAGTGATATTTTCTGAAAAATCCCTTCACCTGGATTTCTTCTCTTGGGAAGATGAGAAGCCTCAGCTTCTTCATGTTTTGCTCCTCTGAAATGTGGTCTGGAGATTGTTTATCCAAACATGTGAATTGTTTTTAATTAATGGCCAATCACAGACAGCTGTGTCGGGCTGTCTGAGTCAGTCACGGGTTTTTATTGTTCATTCTTCTTCAGCCTTCTGTCTGTATCTTTGTCTTTCTTTAGATTAGTTTTAGCATATAATTTCAATAGAATAGAATAGAATATATCATCCTTCTGAGAACTGAGAACTCAAATTCTCATCTCTCACCTCATCCTGGGGACCTCACAACACCACAGCAGTATCTATTCAATTTCTTTCTCATGAGAAGACTCTTGAACTTAATCTGCACCAAGATGCAGATTACCATTACAGGCATTACATCTAAACCTCCCAAACATATGTTTGGTAATAAGTATAAAATCTTAATAACCTCAAATCCAGATCTTTTTCTTACTGGGGATGAAAGGGTAGAATAAATTACTTTTGGGGAAGACATGTGAAATGACCTACTTGAAAAAGAACCTTAAAATTAGAGGAGTGCATCACAGAATTGATACACAGCTTGCAAAATGAATCAGGCATGGTTCCACCAGAGCTGGGCTGTTTGGTCACTGAAGGCTACTTGTGTAGACAGTGTATCTGAATCCCCTTCTGGCATGGATGAATGAGAACACAATTTTACTAATGCCTTTCTTCCGAAAGTAAAAGAAATTAAAGGAGGCTCTGGCTGTTCTTGGTTCAGTAGCTGGAGCCTGTGTGCAATAAAAGCTTTGTCTGCTTCATGAACTGGGGTAATGTAGCAGTTGTGGTGCTGAGATACAGCTTGTTAGTGTTCCCCTTTGTCCTATACTCAGGACAAAATACTGTCCTATACTTATTAAGCTACAGTCTTGTACTGTGTGGGAACTTCTGAGGAAGGAGATGTCATAGGCATGGACCAGCTCCATAATATTAAATCTGGTACTGCAAGTTCATTTATCCTTGCACTTATCTGGGCTAAGGGTTTTATACTTCCTGTCAGTCAAACGCCAGAGTGCTGTGGGCCAGAGTCTGTTTGGAATATTGCTTAAAGTACGAACAGTATTTAGGAATTTCTTCATTAAACATTGCCTAACATAAATAGGAATGTCAGAACACATAGTTTTTCTCAAAATGTTTTTTTGTTATTCCAGGTGGCAAACAACAGTAAGCCTTGCCCTAAATCATTATAGTGCTTGTCTTCTCTGAATCTCTGCTCCTATGTTTGCACATCCTAAGTCAGAACAGATCTTGCATCTTTTGCTGAGCACAATGAACTTGAGTAAGCACTCCTGTCAAATTCCCTAGAAATATGGGCAGGGCTGATATAATGAGGTACCTTGTTGTTATGTCAGTGCAAGAATTTCAATGGTTACTTTAAATGGCAAAATGTTTCTATTCTTTGTCTCTTAACAAATATGTGAAACAGGTATTTCTGATGAATTTCAGGAAAAAAAATACTATGAATGTTTATAATGAAGAATATTATATTTCTTCCTGCACTGTTCTGCTTTTCAGCTGACAACCAGACAAATATTGAGCCTGATGGTCTTATTTAAAGCAATATTACAGAGAAGCTGATCTGATACCAATTTATGAGTTAGTCTAACTGATAATTTGTCATTCTGAATTGGGTAAGGCTGCATGTGATCATGTTTATATAAAACTTTCATACAAAACTATCTTTTTAAAGATAGTCTGTATTTTACACATATGGTCAATCACTTTTATAATATATTATATACTGAGGGCTAAAAATATTTGAAAATGGAGCACTGCCACTTTGCTCTGATTTACAAATGTAATATTCTTTTGTAGATGTTAGCTCTCATCCTACTTTACTCTGCTGTTCCCATTAATTTTCAATAAGTTAACTGTGAAATGTTAAAGGTTGTTAAGCCTACAGAGCATTATACAGGATCAGAAACAGAGAAGCTAGGATTGGGAGTGGATTAGGACATGATATTTGGAATCAGTGTGGTTGTTCAAGTGCCAGAAGCAAAGCTTAGTATTTATGAATCCTTTTGGGTCAGCATTCATGCTGGTAAGTATTCATGGAGTGCCTTTCCTTCTCGAGTACTTAAAAATAGCTAAGCATAAATAAGTACATTTCTCGACTACTGTAAAAAACCATCTGCATAACTGCAGATGGTTTGATATGCTTGCTTTGTAATTATGACTCTTCTCCACCATTGCTTGTAAAATGAATGCTTGGTATGCAGTGACTGATGATAATTTAATAACCATTTTTATCATATTGCTGATCAAAGCATGCAAGAAGGATGAAATTATTTTAATAAAATCTACTGGGAGCAAAGTTTTGTTCTGCCCTCCTGGGTCAGTTCAATTTGGTTTATGGAGTACATGTTTTTCTTAATTAGATGCTTTTCTGTGCTATCATTCACAAAGTTACTTTGAAATTGCCCAAATATTTAGGAGAGGAATTAGAAATGTCATGATGTCAAATGCACATGGAATGTACTTTGGAACTTTTTGTGGTGGGAATGGCTTTGTGTGGTGGAATGTCACAGAAGTAACATGAACCAGACTCTAGGTTTCAGATTTTCTAGCCTAGCAACATTCTTCCATGATCTCCAAGAGCTTGTGGCTGCCTTAAGTTTGAGTTAGGGATTGACTGGATTGCTGGGATGTTCTCTGGTTCAATTCGACTATTTGAGTGTGATATGTGGTGACCTTTCCTGTATTTTATTTCTATTCATTTTGATCAATCAAATATAAACCTATTCTCTAATGGGTATATTTTTCAACCTGTAAGATACAAGTAACTACGCATGAAAAGAGAAAACCAGTATTTAAATAGCTATTGTTCTGCAAATGAAATGTGACATATGAGGAACTTGCCTCTTGGTTTTATAATTTAAAATCTGCTCAATTCATTAAAAATAGTGTAGTGCTTGAATAAGCATAATACACAATCATAGATCTCTGTAATTCCAAGGATTGAATTTCTACATCCAGCTTCAGTTTTGAAGTTTTCTCAAAGCTTAACTTACTACATGAGGTTCTACCCAACACATATAAATATTTGCTTATAAGGTATCATAATTTATGAGAATACTGGTGTACAATACAAAATTGAACTGTAACAGACACCCGACTAATATTATCTTTTTCCGACCAACAATTAAAGAACAAAAGAAACTGAATATATTATTTAATTGCAAATTTTATTATTTTTTAAATACTAGATATTTTCGGGATAAATATTTGGAAACAAATATCCATCAAACTAGGTAGACAGAAGATTCCTCTGCTTTTTAACTCAATGGAAAAAACCTATGGTTATTGTGCATTGCAAGAGTTAGATGTTGCACTTCCCAGGTTGTACATCTGCAGTTTGGGTTTGGTTTATTCTTTGTACATTCTTGGATTCCAATTACCAAAATTTAAAGTGTTATCCTAATAAAAAATTAGGAAAAAATTCTCCAGTTCTTTCTGGCTGCCAGTAAGACTGTAAATGTCTCTTGTGATTGTGCAGTCCATGCTGATTTTACCATCTTCATGCATGTACTTTCCTCAAATCTCCCCTGGTCTATTTGTATTTGTTAGACTATTAAATAACTATTGCAAAATGGAAACAGGTAATAAATTCCAAGCAAATGTGTCAGATTGTTGAAGATAAATAAAAAAGCAGACACATGAAATGCCATAAAGCATGAAAGCAAGATTTTTACATTCTTGTTTCACACAGCAGGTGCTTGGGCAGATTCATTACCCAGACTGTTCTGGCAAAGAGTAAGTAATAGTAATATCCTGTCCTGTTCCCTCTCTTGCATTTATGTAGTGTTTTGTAAGGGCTGAAATCATAATGAGGGGAGTCAAGATCATGTGACAATGCTGGTTTCTCTCTGCATTCTATAACAGCAGTTAAGGAGAATCCTGAAGGAATATGGGCATAATCTAAAAAAGCATCTTAAAAAGGTGTTTTTTTCTCATCCCTTCCTCTGTGTCTTGGCCTGATTTCTCAGCTGTACCCACACTAATGAAAAGCAATTGCTTTGCTTTGAGCAGGTTGATTCTGTTGGGAGTTTTATTATAAATTTTATAGCCCATATGTGAATCCTGGTTTTGATATTGAAGATGAAGTCTCTTTTGGGTTAGCAGATTAATATTTTTGTTTATCTTTTCAGCTATAAGTACACATTTTCCCCCATATCAGGCTGAAAAATACCTTGAGTTTTAATTTTTTGCTAACTATTCTCTGAAGGGAAAGTAGAATTTCTGAAGCAGAACTGGCTGCATCCCTAGTAGAGTTTTCCCAGAGGGAGGAAAGGTATAGAACTAAGGAATGTTAACCAAAATATCATTGGATTACAACATTAAACTTGTCAGCACTGGGTTAATTGTTGGACTCAATGATCTTAGAGGTCTTTTCTAATCTAAATGATTCTGTGATTCTGAATAGAAGCTACATGTGTGGTGGTTTTCAACAGAGAGAGATGCACGAGCATGTATTGCATGATGGGAGCATCTCCACATTCCTCCAATCTTAGCATTCCCAGAAGGACATTGCAAAGCTCTACCCATTGTGGTAGCTGTGGTGTTATGCACATGATCAATCAAACTGGACAGTGCCTCTTGGCTGCACCATCAGGAGAAATTTATTTTGGACTTTTGGGTAATTTTTTCTATGGATTGAAGGTTTTGCAGATTGGAATCACATTTATGGTATTTAGTAATAGTGTCTGCAGAAGGGTTTCTAAGCTGTGCTTTCTCCAACTGCTTCCTCCACATTCCCTGGTTCCTCAGGTGTCTGTCATTTCCTCATTAAAATGAGATTTTTCCTTAGCAAAGTATTAGTGGAGAGGGACCACACAGAGAAGTGTGTTATCACCTGAAAATATTTTAGTAGGGTGGCAGTCATAGGTCAGTCTTGAGGGTTTTTAAGAAAGCAGTTCTAACACCATTCCTCAGAAACAGTCTTCCCTTTTTTTTTTTCCACTTCTTGGGTATGTCTCCTCAGTTTCTTGTCTTGTGGGTGTCACTGGGATATGCATACCATTTATTAAAGTCTGTAGAGGAAGGTGCAAGGCAGGAAAGTATTGCCTTGACTTCAACTATTGTTTCAACTATACCGGTGCTATGAGATATATAAAACCATATACCCCCCTCCAAAAACGACAAAAAAGAAAGAACTGAAGTTTATACAAAGCACTGATAAAGTACATTTTTTAAGACAAAGCTTGGATCTTTCTTTGTCAGCTAAACACAGGAAAGATTGTAAATTTTTTTCTTTCTTTTGATTTTGCAGTATTAGCATATAGAAGTCTGTATCATCACAGTTGCTTCTCATTTAATCTGTTTTTGAAGACACAAGAAACTTGTACCTTGGTCATTTCAGCAGAAAGACTGACCTCTTTAATTAATGAAGATTACACAGGAATCAAAGTGCAGTGTTGATTAGCTGAATGTCATGGGGGTCACTGAATAATTTCAGATGGTTGAGAGGATTTTCCATACACTTAATAGACGTTGTGACCCTGTATTAGTTGAAACAGAAGTTTGAACAAGGGAGCATAGGGTGCAGGTTTCCAATCTAGTTACATGAATCACTGGGAAACACAGAGGCGTGTCCCCTGGACTGGATGGACATTATCTTAAAGTAAAAGGTAATTCCTCCCCTCTTAAAGAAGAAGATCATCTAGTCTACCTGTGAATATCTTTCAAATCTATTTTTCAGGTCAAGCATTCCATCAGTAAATCTAGGGTATGGTGTGATTAGATGTATCTAATGGTGTTTCTAAGGAGGATAGGGAGGATTCTTTTGTAAACATACCCACATCTTTTTTAATTAGATTGATGTTTAACATTGCTATAGAAGGCAGAGAATTTTCAATGTCAATTAATGTCATTCCGCTGATTCCTTATTAAACGGTCATTGTCAAATAACTAATCATTGTCTGGATGTGTAATTTAATCTTTTCAGTTAATGAAGCACTGATCATTTTCTGGAGGAAAACTCTGGATATGCTAATATCTTCTAAAGCCCTGTTCTGCTCTGAAGTGTGTGTCAGACTGAAAAAAATCAAGAGAACTGTCACTTCTTTAATAAAATATACAAAGTATTTTCTATCTGTTGCAAATATTTTATTTATTCTTTTAATATGTTTTATACATGTTTTAGACAGATTTTTGTTTCACAGGTATAAATTTCAAGTAAAGATGAGATTTTGGGGTTTTGAAATACGTGTGTCATTTCTGTGATGCTCCTGGGTCATAGAGATACTGAAGAAAAAACATGAAGGGAAAGTTATGATTCTTAAGTATTGGAAAACCAGCAGGCCACTTTCTGAAAGCTATTTTGATTTCAAGAACAAGAGCCCTTATGGAGAACCAGGCATCAGCAAAGATCCTTGAAAGGAACCTAGCTGCTGTCCAAGGAGCATTCCAAGGTCAATGATCTTTAACCATGCAGCTACCAAAGGCAGCAGGATGCTCTGTGAACCCAAAATCATGTGAAAAACACGTTGCTCAGGTCTTTAGGTTCTCTGCGTTTAAGGTAAGAAAACTCAGCTGGACCTAAGTATGCACATCAAGGCCAAACAGAGCGATTTGTCTGCAGGAGCTTTGAGGCAAAGAGAAATGTAACCAGTAAAACCAGAGGGCCTGGGGACCTTTCGAGAGTAGGACCTGGAAAGTCAAACAATTCCTAGCAGCTGTTACAGTCCTGAGGATTCCATCTGTTAGGGTGTGTTGCAAGAGGAAGGAAAAAGTGGAGTTTCTTTACTTCCTATAAAACTCTTTTTGACATTGGTTTCAAAGGAAGAGTTCAAATGACTCTGAATATTGCATTCTCCTTTACTGAGAAGCAGAAGGTTGTACTAAACCTATCTGTTAGATTTAGATATGTTTTGCCCTTCAGGATCTTGTATACTTTTCCCATCTTTTATTTTAATTTTTGATTTTCCTTTATCTTCCATGACTGCCAAGATCTTTTCACACTAAGCTTTCTAGATCCTCTAAATAGTATATTTTGCTTTATGCACTTATGCCATCCATATATTTAAATGTGTCAAGTAATTTGTATAGCCTTACTATTTTGTCTTTAAGGAAAAAGAGAGGGAGCTGTACTTGCAACACAGAATTTCAACTTTATACGTGTATGACCAACCTGATTCACTATGTGAAAGAATAAAGCCACTTGTGCATGTATTCAGGTTTGGCTCTTTAGTGATGTGGTAATTCTTGTAATTGCCAAAATATCCATCAGAAATAGGTTTGTGTCTTAAACTTCAGCAGGAAAAGAAATAATGAACAGGTAGTTGGAATGAAATTCATAGATATAAATTTTATCTTAGATTTTTCAAATAATTTTTTCAATGCGCATTTTCTATATTTGGATTGCATTGTTCTTGCTCATGGAAAATGACAGTCTGAACAGTTTCTATCCAGATAAACTCTTGCTACAACTGACATTAGAACCTACAGATTTTGAGGTTTTCTTAATGAATATTATTGTTCATGGTTGCTGAGTAGCCAAAGTAGTTAAAGATAAGGAGTAGTGGTTTTAGTGTCTAGGAAACAAGTTGTGAAGACTTGAAAATTTTTGCTAATTGATTTAAACATAAAAACCTCCGTATATGTTGAGTGGTAACAGTAGAGAATTTTGTCATCTTTGTAAGAACACTTAAAAGAGAAGTCAATTGCAATTTTGTTTTACCATTTGCAAAATCTAATTTCATAACTAATTTATTATTCTCATAGTTTGGCCTCACTAATAGTGTTGAATTGTTGAAGATTTTGATTAAGCCCACTGTTAATCATTGAACCTGAAGTAAGAACAAGAGGTGTTAAAGAGAGAAACAGTAAAGTGTTGTTTGAAAACAAAGTCTACACGTAATCTTTCTAAGTTGTTTAATGATTGTTTATTACAACATACTTTTGATGCTGTTTCTGTTGTTTGTTGTTTTCTCTGCTGCTGTTCATACAACACATAAAAAATGAAGAAATGTTAATGTAAAATTTTCAAGCCTAGCAAAACTGCTGTTTCATGTGAATCATAATATCCTACAGAACACAGAAGACATTGAAAGTAATTTCTGAATTCACAGTACATCCTCCAGGGACAGCTGGTATACATAATTCTTTATGCAAATATTTAGAGGTTTGTGTTATATCTCTCAAAATATATTTTCAACTCTGACTTCTATTCTTTGCTTAGTTGCATTTTGAGCGTTGAATTTTATAGGTGTGAGTAAAACTAAAAAAACAGAAGAAAAATTAAGAAACGCTTCCTTTGCTTCGATAGTATTTTGCCTGGAAGTGTTTGCCTAGATGTGTTTCTTAGGAAATAGAGCAGTTTAAATGGATTTATGCTCAATAAAGCAGTAATTAACACTTCCATGGATTGCAAGTTGCAAGTATTTTTGTGTTATTTTAGCATAGAATTTTTAGTGGACTAATGAAGATGAGGTAACCTGTTTTATTTACTGTAAAGTATTCTGCCTAGTTTCAGTAAAAAGGCAAATTAAATAAAACAGAAATTTTATTCTATTTTTTTTTTTTGTGAACTTTAAAGCATTGTGTATTTCTTAGCTTCTTAATTTCTCACTTACTGGTTACTGGGTAACCAGTTCTCTTTGTTAAGACAATGAAGACTGTTCTTCCAAGATCTGGATGAAAATTTTAAAATTGCCACAGTATTCCCTGTATTTTGCGCTATTTCTGACAATGTTGTTTGCTTCAAATTAGGGCACATAATAAAAAAAAATTGTGTTAAATATATGGTTTTTTATAAGGAACTCCTTAATCAGTGTTGTTAATGCTCAGACATTGTCAGTATGGCATACACAAGACTCACAAAAATTCAAACAAAATCAAGCACAGTTGAGAAATATGTACAATCAGTTTAATAAAGAGACAAGCCAATAATTAAAAGATTTATCATCTTCCCATACTCATCTTTCAGGTGCAGGAATGCTTGCCCTTTACCTTTCTTTTGGATTTAGGGGCTTTTTTCTCTGGCATTGCATTTAATGCACTTGTGCATAAGAGGTGGTAATAATTACAAATAAGGTAAAAATCCTCTACAAAGGGGTTTTTAGGGTGATCTGAACTCTAGGAATAGTTCTTTCCTATAACAGCTTCAAGAATTTTTCACTAAGGTTACATTGTAAAGCTAAGACATCCATGTGAAGTGTAAAACTTCTATGAGATTAGAAAATTCATCATAGCCATGAAACCCTATTGACCAGATTCTGCCTGGAAGAGTTCTGGTCACAGGTTCTTGTTGAATAATGAGCTGAAGGACTTGGATAGATGAGGCAATTTTAGAGAGATGTCCTGTTTCTCACATCACCCTATTGTCTTCTGGGATCTGTTTCCTCAGGCTTCCAGTACAAAAGCCATTTGCTCACTCCTTAGCTACTCTCTGGTTGGAATTTAGGGAGGAATTTAGCTTCAGGTCTTGCAGCCATAAATGATCTGCCTTCAAATGCCCACTCTTTTTTTCAAGAAAGAGCCCTTGAAATTTTCCAGAGCCCTTGAAATTTTGTCAAATTGCAGTGCCTAAAATCCTTCAAACAGCGCCTTTACATGGGTCAGAATTAATATCACATCACACCTTTAAATGCATTTCAGTCTATACAAGCTTATTACTGCAATCAGCCAATTCTTTCATTTGCTGTGGCCATTTTTCTTGTTACTTAGATAGTAATTGAAAATGTTCTTTTCCCTAAAGTCATAAAATTCTGAGGGAATGAATATATTATATAAGCACTTCAGGTTTATTCACCTAAGTACTCCACATTTCTTTCCACTTCATCTTCTATCTTGCAGGTTTTATTCTTTCTCCAGTTGCCTTTTCTTTAGTACTCAATTTTACCTCAATTATTCCAGTTGTACACTGTTCAACAGGGCTACTATCTATCTACAAAGGTCATGTGGATATTTGTTGGTTCACCACTAAGGCAGAGAAGTGTAAAATACTACTTGTGTTTGGAAAATTTTACTAAAAACTCTCTCTTTTTACTTGCATATATTATTACAGGAATCACTCGTAGCTCATTCAATTTGAATACAACTTCAATTACTTTCACTTTTTACCATTCTTTACAGTAATGGTTGACCAGGATATGCTTTTGCCTTCTTTCCCTTTTAAATACTGTAGGTTTATTTTGTGGCTTATATTGCTTCTACCTGTAACTTGGTGTCTTTCATCACCCATTTTTGATCTAGATTTCTTTGCTGTTATTTTCATGTATCCTAAGTGTGCTCATATATCCATCCCTGAATGATAGACAAAGGCTGCAAGTCTGTGGGTATTCTCCTTCACTTTGTGTCTCAGACCCCTGATTTCTTAGAGTGAGTAACAGAATAATTATATATGGAAATTTACTCACTTCATCCTCATTGAGTTTTGGCCCTTTTTAAAATGACAAGATACCTGCCTGTCTGATACCTTAGAGCAGCTTTTTGTGAAGGTGCTTTACCAGCTGAGGCCACTGACTGAGCTACAGATTTGGTGGCATTAGTCTGGTTTGCTAAATGGTGATTAATATTTCCAAAAGTAGTAGAATAAATACAGAAATGTGCCTCTAAGGAATAGAAGAAAATGCAGCATAAACCTGGTAATATCTGAATTGTTTTAAAAAGGGTTTTATATTTTATTTTTGGGAAAAGAAATAGATACATTTCCTATTGTGCTGTATAACGTGGATGAGGAGTGAATTCCTTTCTGTGTTGTTTATGGTGTTGCTCTGTATGCTAGTACATCTGTGATTTAGAAAAAAACCCAAAGTTTCTTCAAGATGAGTCGGTGCAATTTTTCTCCTGGAGAGTTAGGTAGTGCTTAAGTGTATGTAAATTATAGCAATCAGAATGTATGACTACTAAATCTTTGGAATAAACAAGTCAAACCACAGCTAAAATCCATTTTAAGAGGGAAGGTATATATAGCAGAGGGATTTCCTGTAACATATAATTCTTCTAGGGGAAAATAGTATATTGCTTTATTATTTTTCTCTGTAGCCAACCCAGTGTACAATTAATGACTCAGTGTTGTGGAATATTTTCCCAGGCTTCAAATATGCAAGATGCTAAGTGCTTCATGAATACCAAACTAGCCTTGCTTGATAGATCAGGATTTAATCTGACAGTCAGAGATTGTTCTATTTGTTCTTCAATCTGGATAAAAGTTGTTGTACTGTCTTCTGTACTAGCCATAAAGGAATACTGGTGTAAGGGCATGGAACAATTGTTTTTGGCTGGGGAGCAGGATACTTCAGAGGAATGTGTCATGAGTGGCTCATAAATCTGTATCAAACTTAGTCTGAGGGTGTCCATAGGAGCAGGACCAACTCCTCCTCATGACTTGCCCCATCAAATACCCAGAATTGTTAAGACTTCATTTTAACTTGCCTAATCATCATTTCTGGCCATCCATTCCTGCTGTCAGTAAAAGATGGAGTCCATGTGAAGTTCATCTTCTTCCTGCAGAGATTGTGTTCTGTTGCCTGTGTCATTGCTCCATCTGTTTTGATTCTTAAAAACATAAACTTCATGATGTCCTGCCTGTAAGATTAATTCACATTATTTTTCTTGCTGTTCTTAACAACAGCAAGAAAGTGCTCATTTAAGCACTCCCATCTTTGCTTTTTAACCTCAGGATCTCACTTTAAACTCATTGAATTAAATGTCCATTTGGACCTCCAGCAACAGGATTTCCTGGAAGATTGTCCTCATTCTATGATTTTTCCTCATATTCTATTTCTGTCATAGCACAACATTGCTGTGCTTAGGCAGATTTTATTTGAAATAGCTCCCCTATGAAAACAAACCAGTCATTTTCTGTTGCTCACTAATCTCACCAAAAGTGTTTTGCTCTTTTATTTTCTTCCAGAGTTTGGATGAAAGATGGTTGCCACTGAGTGTGAAACACAACATTTGTGAGTGTGTCCTGTGTTTTGCACCTTGATAGAGGTGCAAAACCAGTATTCAAATGTGTTCATAGTTTCATAGACACCATGTACTTACCTTAGGGAATAAAAACAAAAATGTAACCTCTCTGTTGCTGCCAGAACTACTGAGGTGGCTGAATGCTCTCTGTGAGTTCTTTTGCTTATGTTTTTCCAAGACCATGTGACGTTGTACACTTTGGGCATGGGAAGAGTTTACCATGGAAAGGGGTTTCCTGAGGTTGTAAGCCTCCAGAGTGGTTAATTTGCCAGCTTCTTTAACATGGAAATCTGTTACATTCTGGAATTGTTTGACGGTGAATAAGGTATTAATTGAATGTACAGAAATGTGTATTTTTATAATAATTGGACTACAGGAAAAATTATGCTTGATACCAGGGCTTCAAGATCCCTTATTAAGTAACTCATTTAGTGAAAGGTGTCATTTTTTTAAGTAAAGGAGGGACAAATACTCAGCGATTATAAAATGGTTGACAGCTCCCTGCTTCATGTCTTTTGGTTTTTGTTACTGTTTTAAAGCTCCTGAACACTTAAGTGACTTGAGCTCTGGGGGGGTTCACAGTCGCTTCAAATTCATAGCCCTGTTTCCCTAGAAAAATAGATGTAAAACCAAAAAAAGATAAGGAATATTCCAGGAATATTCAACCACACAATGCTGAACTGAATTTGAAATTTTATCACCATTTCTACTGTGATTGGAATAAATTACAAATGAAGTGAAGGGTTCAATACCATCCTCTTCAATGCACCACGTCATGCAAGTAGAAAAATCCCTTCTAAAGAATGGGATTGCTTACACATGAGTGGATTAAATAATGATGGGGGTGGTGATTCCTTTGTTTTAATTTTTTTTTTTGGTCATAGTTTGATATAGTGATGTAGACAGCTTGTGAAGGAAGGCATAAAGGGGTCATTAAATCTGCCTTTCCCTCTGTGGCCTGACTAGACAGTTGTGATCCCTAATTGTGTTTGAAAGTACCCAGCAAATAAAATGTCTAGCTTACATTCTAAGGAATTATTTACGAAATCATACAAAAGTTTCACACTTGCCTAAAGAGACCATAAGAGCAGTAGAAATGTGATGGTATGACAGATGTGCTGAGTGAATTAAACCTGAATTAAACCTCAACTATTTTACCTATATGTATATGAGTTGTGAACTGAGCCCTGTGAGTGCTACAATGACTGAATGATCAGAGAGCATAAACAAATTCTGACAGCAGCAGCTTTGGTCCTGCTGTGCTTTGCCTCTTTAGCCTCGCTCTTTGACGGGGTAATCAGATGTGCTCTGGTGCATCTGTGTTCCATCCTCAGATGGAAAACTATTCAAACTTTAAACTGATTCAATGTTATTATTTTAATAAGCTTTATTACTACCAGAGCTATTGCTACCTGGCAATATTTGGTTGGGAAGTACCTGCTGACAAGCTTGCAACTAAAAATGACCTTTAGGGCCTCCCAAGTTTTACATGTGTGAGTTCTTGTAAGTATAATAAAGATGTGATAAATCAGATTGATTTTCCTCCTTTCTTTCTACTGTTTTTATTTGCCTAGTCAGCTATATGTCTTACCCAACTAAGTCATTGGCAGAGTTCCCTCTTGACTAAGTCTCAATCAATGTGTTTCAATCAAATTAGTTTGTGTGTAAGAACAAAAGTCTCAAAATTCTGGTTTTGCAGTGATACTGGAAGTGAGTATTGCAATATAAGGTGCAGGATATTCCTCCTGGGTTAAAATGACCAACTTTTCAATATTAAAAATCAATAAGTTTTTTTAAGCTTGTAGTAGTTCCCACCTGAAATACCATGTTCAGTTCTGAGTTCCATACTACAAGGAAGAGATGGCCATGCTGTAGGGAATCCAGAAAGGGGCTAAGAAGATTATGGGACTGGAGCATCTCTCATATGAGGAAAGGCTGAGAGATCTGGGACTACTTAGCCTGGATAAGGCTCAGAGGGCTCCTATTACTGTAAGAAAGGAACTGACCCCAGTACCATTGAGCAGTAAATTCTGTCTATGAGTAACAAGCAACTGTGCTGTACTCAGAACCAAAGGTGATGTATTGGTCTAGTTTGCCTGTTTCCTCAGCAGTATCTGGATTATCTCCCTTGACAAACAGTGAACTGAATCATCAACCCAAGTCTGACTACAGGGCATAGTTGAACAGCTTTTTATTCAGCACTGAAGATCTGGCATGAGTGCAAAGGAGAAAACCTTTTCTGGCCATAAATAAATTATGTGATGAGTAGATACGTGCAGTGTATCTGACTATCCTACCACTCCTGGTGGTTTCTTCTTACTGAACCATAAAGAAATCTACTTATATACCTATCTCTGATCCTCACTTCCCTATTCTTCCAGGGAGGTATGAGATAGTACAGGAAAACGTGTAGTGACTGAAAATACCTCACTAAAGTAGCTGAAGTGAACATGTTTTTTCTCATGACCATATAGCAGAAAGAACAGGGTATAATATGTATTTATGCTGGCTCTGAACAAGTGGTGAATGTGATTTGTTCTTTGCTTTGCAGACAGCAAAAATGTGTTCCCACTAGTCCAAGAGTGGCTGGGATTCTGTTCAAGGCATGGCCAGAGGGAGTATGTGCTTTTCACAAGTTGCCAGAAGGTTACTGAGATTTGTCAGGATTTAAATGAGATGTGATGATTCAGCATGGTAAGAAAAAATTGTGAAGTTGTTTGAAATCTAAATAATCCTTGTGGTTTAAGAAATCTCTAATTCCTCTTGCAGAGAAATTTTCTTTTCCTGGTTAGGCAGAGTAATTTTGAGGCTAACCTACTAATCCTTAGTGCTTCAATTGTAGTTACTGCAACAAGAGCATTTTCTAAGTATCCTAAATTCCATTCATATTATAAGTGCATTACACTTCACTAGTATTTCTTGTGATTGTCTATTTTTGCCATGATTTTTACTATCCTTTTGTATATTTTATAATCCGGTAAAGCTTGGTGGAATTGCTTGTTTCCTCTATTTCTAATGACCTCGGATTTTTGCACTCCTAGACAAATTAGTACAGGGAATACAAAGGAAACATCTGTTCTCCATGTGAGTTCATAACTAGCAAGCAAGGTTAATTTGTTTTGTTTCGTTTTTCCTTCTAGTCTGTCCCAATGAAGATGAAATGGGTAGAATGTGTCAATATCTCCAGCATATTCTGATGACAGGCTATACATAGCATTATTTCTGGAGACTGTCACTAATGTTTCACTTCTATATACCTCAGAAAAAAAATGCTAGAGGTAAATCCTGAAGTTAAATGTAATAGGAGAACTCCTGACCTGGCTGTAGGTTTATAGAATTATGAATACAGGGAATAAGTTTAAATCAAAGCTTAAACTTGCATTGTCATTTAACTACATCATAGAATGGTTTGAGTTGGAAGGGACCTTAAAGATCATCTAATTCCAACCCCCTGCCAGGGACACCTTCCACTAGACCAGGTTGCTCAGAGCCCCATCCAACCTGGCCTGGAACACTTCCAGGGATGGGGCATCCACAGCTTCTCTGGGAAATCGGTTCCATTGTCTCACCACCCTCACAGAAAAGAATACCTCCCTAATATCTAGACCTACTTTGAATTTGAACTCATTCCTTCTTGTCCTGTCACTCCTGCTCCTCCTTCTAAATAATCTCTCTCCACCTTTCTTTTTGGTATCCCTCAGGTACTGGAAGGTAGCTGTTAGGTCACCTCAGAGCCTTCACTTTTCTAGGCTGAGCAATCCCAATTTTCTAAGCCTTTCCTAACAGGAGAGCAGCTTCAGTCCTTTAATCATTTTGGTGGCCTTCTCTGGATCCACTGCATATGTTTATATGTATTAAATGATATCACTATTTTCACATATTTGTAATTTTTCACCCCAGGCAATACATATAAACAACCTAGTACAAAATAACTCAGAATTTATTCTGCAATTGGCTGTTAATGACTGACTAATCTCTTCTCAACAAATTCAGTTGGTGCTAAAGAGAATGATCAAGCATTATTCCAACATTGGAGGAGAATGCTAGGAAATGAAATATGTTTGCAAACTAATAATTCACATGCAAAAGGTAAAGTCATACTGCAAAAGCAAGAAATTTAGCTCATTTGTCGACCTAAGTTATAAAAATGAAATACAAGCTCTTGGTTTTGTGACTAAACAAGTAGATTTATTACTAAGAGAAGTGGAGGAGTGTGTCATGAAAGCCAAATTTGTTTCTCACCCACAAGAAATAAGGGAGTGTAGCTTACAATAGAAAGAAGGTTTAGATTTTATTTAAGAATGGCTGAAAAGAGAAATGTAATTTTCAAGAACATTAAGGGAATTATAAAACTAATTATGTATGAAAATGAAAATAATTGAAAATAAATCAGAATTAATTGACAGCTGCCACTCTTCCTTATTTACTTTGTTGTGTCTAGCAATTGTAAGTACTGAATGCAGTGGGTAAATTCCATTTCATTTCACAGCACTGTCTGAGCAGACTCCCACCAGAAAAACACAGCACAGCAGTCATGAACGCACCGTGTCAATTCATTCATCACGGCACTTTCTGATTCACTGGACTTGAATTTTCTGTGGTATTTTTCACTTTGAAAAAAAAAATAAAAATCATCTCCCTAAACTCTTTCCAGGTTGCTGTATCTTTGTTTTTGAGTTGCAATTTTTGCTGACCTGGAACGGAAGACAAATGTTGACGCGTCATTTGTGTCATGTAATTGGTATCATTAACAATTTTCTTCCCATGAGGGAAAAGCAATAGCAGGTCTTGGATAATACAGTGCTCCTGGGAAAAAAGAAATCAATGCTAAATTGAGATTATAGTATTGTTTCTTTCTAGTCAGGAGCAGTCAAGATTCAAAACCATCTGGTTTTGAAAAAGCAGAGCCTTTTCTTTTTAAAGGGAGGAGTTAATGTGCAGCTGCATCTCACAGGAACCTAAAGTCTCATCAGAAAAAACAAAACACATCTTAACCTTATCCATGGTGAAAGCAGAAATGGACAAAATTTTTCTGAGGGCTACTTCTCAAGTGTCCAGGGGAAAAACTTGTGTATGACTGCAGTGCTTCAATGTCAAGCGGCAGATCTTGAATGACTACCCAGCATAAAAATGTTGGGTGCCTGGGAAAGCTCTTGGGTCTGAAATGACCCACACAAATTTGAAAGTCTGTTTTTATAATGCCAGTGTACATTCTGCTGGAGTAGGAAATAATAACCCAAGGGTATCAACTCCTATAAACTTTGAAATTATTTTGAATATTAATTTCTTAATGATTTGAGGCTACTCTTACAGTGCGCATACTAATTTAAAATGACATTTAGCAAGAGATGTACTAAACCAACTGAAGTTCACAAACTACAGAACTCTATTAAGATCATTATTTAATGTATGAGAACAAAGGCATCTCAAGGACATATACCTTCAGATAAGGCAGTTGGGGAGAATTTTGAGATCCCTTCTGGAAGAGCTGAATCGTATTATCAGCACTAATCAGGTCAGTTTAAAACACCAATGGTTCCTGAGTAACCTGATACATAGAAAAAGAAAGTGGGAAACTAAAAAGTGGCTTAGTTTACTTGCATGACAAATCTAGGCTTGTGTTGACATTGAAGCTCAAAATTTTAGTTGCCCTTAGTGGCTTTGTTCAGGCATCTTCTCTGCTTGCATGTAATGTGATGATCTGCTCCATAGCCTTCCCAGGACTGAGGTGAGATGGCCTTTCCTGCAGCTTTCTTGACTCTCCTTCCTAACCTAGAGTGTAACTTTTATCTGGTTCTTGTAATCGTGAACAGTCACCAGAGTGTGTCAGAGATGACAGAACTGCCTCAAAGTCAATGGCTCAGCACTGTCAGAGGTATTCTCCCTGTAACTCCAGTTATGTGTATGAAACTTTATTTAATGGATCCTTAACTTGATTATTTTCTGCAATGGGCAGTAGTACCTTTTCCTGAAGGTATGCCATCACCAGGGACCTGGGAGACCTGAGAGCAGACCCTGGTGGAAATGACTGAGGTATTGGGTATCTCAGACTTTTCCATCTTCTCTGTCTATTACCTGCTTCATTCTGCAGCAGATACATTTAATCTCAAATTTTGTGCTGATTTCTTTATCTTTCTGAATCTGATTACTGAACAAGCCAAAGTCCATTGCCTGCAAAGCCAGACTTTTTACTTTGCCACTTGTCTTTTATATTTTTAAACTCTATCATCTCATGATCATAACAGAAAAGCCCTCCATTAATTATTGACTGATTGATTATTTGTGAATAGCAGCTTCTGCAGACTGCCTCCTCTAGTAACTGCAGCAAGAAATTGTCTTCAACACACTCTAGAAATTCAAATTATTTGTATTATGCTATAATTCCTTCCAGAAGATTCTTGGATGCTAACTTCACCCATGAGATTCAAGGACTGTTAAGAGCATCTTTCAATATTTCAAAGTTTGTTTTTTCCCTTTCTCTTCTGACTAAATTTTCTGTAAGCAACATCCACCAGCATGTCCATTCTTTTTTGGCCTTCTTCTAGCCTTAGCCTAAGCTTTCATCCAAACTTTTTCCTTTCTACTTAAGCTGACTATGGTGGAGAGTCATCTTCAGAGAACATGGTCTCCCCTCTCTTTCTGTCTCTCCTGGAAGTATGGTTTTATAATCTTTCCTGGAAAGTTCTGTGTCTATCACGGTGTTCTGTTCCTGTGAACAATTCCATAATAATCCCAGAAACATTACAGCTCTGGAAAAACACAGGAACTTTTAGTTCCTCCTGTTTGTCACATTGTGTATTTTTGATTTGATGCTCATACACAGCCTAGTTGTTCCTATGAATTTCTATTTCTGTTTTATTTTGAGACACAGTGACTCAATCTTGGATTTCTGTTTTAAACAGATCTCAAAAGAATGCAGTGGACTGTTGAGGAGAGAGATGATGGGGGAAAAAATCTTCCTACTTACAGTAAAAAAAAATTAAAAATTGTGCTTAGGGGAATGGTACAGAACTGAGTAGAATAAAACCACATAGAGACTGAGAAATGTAGACTCCTCCTCTGGAGTTTGCAGTCCTTACTGAAAGGTGAGTGATAATGCATGAACACATGAATATGTGATAACATGGGAACATGACCAGAGATCCAGCTAATTTATCTTACAAAATTTACATCTGAGCTGCTATTTTTTCCCCTTTACAATAATGAGCAGAAAAGAGGTGCTTTGTGGGTTGAGGGGAGTTTGTGTGTCTTGCACACTCATAATATCTATTTCTTTCTATTATTTTCATAAAGAACCTCTACAAGCAGAGTATGGGTCTTTACATGTCAGAATTTAGACAGGTGCATCATCCTTCATGATTTTCATAACTATTCAGTTGACTATATCAATCCATATCTCAAGCAAATGGTAAAGTAAAAGTCTTTCTCTGCTATAAATAAATACTAAGAAAACCCAACACAGCACAAGAAGTGTGGTAAAATGGTAGCTTTCATTTCATTAATAAGAATCAATATAGATCTTGAAGCATTGTGTCAATTTTCATACCCTATTGAAGATAATTATTAGGTTGAATTTAAAAGTGAGTACATTATATACCTTCATTTTTTCAGATACAATTTTCTCATCTTTTTGCCCATTTTGAGTTCCCCTTACAGCTGTGCATTTTTAATTTGCAATTTCTCTCTTTTCTGTCCTTTGTACTGTTGATAGCCCATTAACTTTGTGGCATAATCTTGTATATATTGATTACAAGAAAAAATTACTTAAGAGAGTAAAACCTGAAAGGTCAAAATCTGAGTCCTGTATCATTCCTCGTCCATCTGACAGAATGCCCACACAAAAGCCAAGAGCATCATTATTTTTTAAACATGTGTTAACACACCAAGACATGAGTATCTGGATCATCTGATAAATTTAAGATTTTAATAGAGTTAATTGAAGTAATTGGCCACAATGTCTTTAGAAGATTCTCTTGTGGGTATTTGAGGTGATATGTTCTACTCTAGACACATCCTTTCAGTTTCGTTTTCTACAGGGTTTTAAATTTTTATATTTCATTTTTGCATAGTTGATCTTGATATTCACAAGGCATTTAAGTTGTTTGGGTTTTCTTTTATCTGCTTTTTTATAAGGGAGAAAGAGGTGGTTTTACCTCCATCCAAATGCTGCTTGTACAAATGTCAAAGTTCAACAGCTACTGAGCTGCCAAATCAAAGAGAATTCCATAACTGGGTTTGAAAAGAGTCCTTTGAAATGGGAGCCAAATGAAATTCTGAATATTGCATCCACTCAAAAATAACAAAAATTCATAGGGAAAAATGCCACTGAGCCACAAAACCTGATGTTTTTTGTAGAGATACAGGCAGATATTTTCCTAAACATCATTAGCTGCTGGTATTTCTAAACCAGACTAATGAACTCCTTAACAAGGAATCAAAAAAGTTCTTATTTTTCAAAGGTTTGCATCAAAGATCTGATCAGTTGAAAAAGACAGTTCTGAGTCCTGGGTTTATACCAGGATACTCAGTCAGAATGACACTTCAAATTTGTGTGCAAAATGCACACAGCATACCTTAAAATTCTTCCTGGCAAGTTCACCCATGTTGTGCTTAGAAAAGCAGATTTGCCTCAGATTTATTTTCTGTATTTTTACAAGATGAGGAGAATTCAAGAGACATCATATTCCTCTATTAGTTTATAAGAGCACACCAGAAATAACCACTGAGAATGAAGTTTTTCTGTTATCAAAAGAGATTAAATTTATTTCTTAAAACAAGCACCATCTCTCTATGCACAGTCACTTTATTGCAGCTTTTTTCATTGTTCTAGCTAATAAGATTATGATAATTCTTTCTATTGCTTATTTTTCCTTTGAAAACAATTGTGATTTCAAACAAAACCTTCAGTATATAAAGATTTTACTGTACTGAAAAATAGCTTATTTTAGTAGTTTCAAAACAGGTTATATCCTTTTAGTTCTCTTTGAACTTATTTAAGCAATAAATTATTTCATTTTCTCATATTCTTCTATTATCTGTGGATTGATATGGGTGTAAAGTAACCAAAAGCACATTTGTAAAACTACCCAAATCTGTGCTTCTTTCTCCCTCCTAAATGCCCAGAGGATGATTGAACACTGCCATGACTGAGAACAGTGTCCAGGGGATGAGTTATCCTCTAGTCTGACCTTACAGGAATGTAAAAGGTTTTTGCTTTGTGCTTCTTTCCAGCTTGTTTCACATGCCTAGGGTGCACCAGGAGGTGGTCCCAGCACCCAATTGGTGTGACCATTTGAAAGGCTTTTTAAGAAGAGCAGGTGAGAACTGGGAGCTGAGCAAAAAGACAGATGTGCAAATAGGTTGGTTGTGTTTAGTGCATGAGTTGAATTTGCAAGAATTGATGTGCAGGCTAAAGAGAAGCTTCTATTTGCAATGTAAAAAATGGTTACATTTTATTGCTCTAACAGAACTTTATTCTAGATATTATTCAGCACCCTCTACTGGGCTTGTAACTATTTACACAAGTCGGGCATTCCTGAAGGAAACCTTGAGCAAGGAAATTAGAAGAAAAGGAAGACAAAATAGTGTAGGGTTAGGTGACTTTTTCTATCCAGATTTCAATTAAAAATAATTAAAATTTCTGCTTTTATCATTGCACAGTTCTCTCCCTGTGCCTTTTCAGTGCCTTCAAAGTGTAGCTCTATCCAGATGACCTAAGATGCCTCCTTGAGGAGCTTGTTTGCCTGTATAGTTTTACCAATCACTTACCTGGGAGTGTTAAGGCAGCATTTATTCAGGCAAAAACCAATGATTTTTCAATTTTTTACCTGAAAAAAACTTTTAAATTTTTACCTGAGAAAATTCCCACAGCCTTTGCTGTGTGTGAAAAGTGAGATAATGGAATACAAATATTTCAAGTGTATCTCTAGTTATAGTGGAAATTGTTTGCTCAATTTACTCTGGAAAAAAAAAATCCATATACAAAAAAAGCACTGCTGCAAAGAATTTTAGAAAATCAAAATGCAAACATTTAAGAAAGTTGGACTAGAAAGATTTTAGGAATTCAGAGGGCAGCTGGCTGAGATTCAGAGTTTTCAATGCTCCTGAGCCATGGAAGTTTCCCCTATGCACATTTCTGGCCCTTTTAGGGTAAGAGGCCACAGATTGGAACATATTATAGGGAATGATAAAATATTATTTTGTCTGCAGACAGATGTGTTCACCTATCTACCAGTACATTTTAGCAGGAGCAGCTCCTTAAGTTAGAGTGTGAAACCTTTTTCATTAAATCAACAGAAATTTCAGTTGTAAAGATAGACCATTATATTTTTATTTGTGCCAATAAAAATGAGTAAATTGTGCCTGAAAAATAGGGAGAGTTTAGTCCTTTGAATAAAATCTCTGCATCTAAACATGCATTTCAAGTAATAGTATTGTTGTTCTGGGATTTTAGTACTTATTAAACAGGTGACACATAGTTTAAGGAGGGCTAAAATGTCTTCGAGCAATTTTGTATTTTTAAGAAAAAAAGAAAGAAGCTCTACATTAAAAACGTCTGGGAAACCAGTCTGCTTTAAAATGGGCTGATGAGACATAATACTGGAATGCTGGTATAGTGCTTATGTAAAGAGCAAATTGCTCATCATAAAGATTAAATCTTCATAGTGCTGTGGCAAGTGGCAATGAACTGGCAATCCATCTGCTCTCACTCTCTTCAAATATTAGAATTTATTACTGCAGAAAAAAATAGCTGCTAATTTTTGAACCAACCACCTGTAAAGAACAAGTCATTGCACAGATAAGATGTGCTCCTCCTCACCCCCAGCTGCACCTTCAGCTAACTTCATTTCCTCAGTTTGAATGAGAGCATATTTCAAGTGAAGAGCAATTATATGGCTCTGTGCCTTGTATAACCTGTTAAAAACAGTAATTTGCTGGCATAAAATTAATTCTGGGCACAGTTTACAGATCTAACTAGCTTAGAGTAAGAACATTTCTGTCTTCAAAATATAGAGCCACTAAAGGCTTGCTTGGATGAGTTTACTATTTATATTGTGCTTTGGTTAAATACTGGGTTTAAAATAGATTTGTCGACAGCTGATAAGGCAGTGCCATTATGCATTGACAGTGCAACATAATGGCATTTATTTTTCTATTCACTTATTTGTGCAAGATAACTTCCTGTTTTCTAAATGGGTGTAATTCTTTCCATCTGGGGAGAAACATGGATTGCAGTAATGCTCTGCAAGAGAGGGAATTCAACAGTGATAACACAGTCCTTTCCTGTTTTAAGCTTTACTTAGTGGTTATTTCTTTTCTTTCTCCAAGGTTCTCTGTTGGGATATATAAGCACTTGGCCAATTCCCTTTGCCATCTGAAACTATCCCAGAGTATTTTTTACTGCAATGCAGCACCCCACTGTTGTAACTTTGTGCTGAAACTGTGGGCCTTGCATTTTTTAAGGAACAGGGCATGGCATTCCAAGACACTTTGTTTGAAACAGAAGGAACTTCCAACGTTTTTTTTTTTCATATTTCATGCAAACTTCCCCTTTGTATCTCCTTTCAGAAATACTGAACACCTCAATCACTTTTCTTAGCAATGTTTTCATCTAGTCTGTATTTCAAAGCACATGTTTTGCCATTCTGATTTAACACTTTGAAACACACTTAGGTTTATGAATGAATCCTTCTGAAGGACATCAAAAGTTACCACAGAATGGCCTGGGTTCAAAGGAATCTTAAAGACCAACCACCTGTCATGGACAGGGACACCTTCCACTAAACCAAGTTACTCAGAGCTCCATCCAACCTGACCTTGAACATTTCCAGGGATGGGTCAGCTGCAGCTCCTCTGAGCAACCTGTGCCAGTGCCTTATCACCCTCACAGGAAAGAAAAGTTTTTCCTAAGATCTAATCTAAACCTACTGTCTTTCAGTTTGAAGTCATTCCACCTTGTCCTGTCACTCCATGCCCTTGTAAATTGTCCCCCCCCCATCTTTCATGTGAGTCCCCGTCAGGTACTGGAAGGTCCCAGGCAGGACAATCCAAAATCTCTCTTTTCCAGGCTGAACCATCCCAATTCTCCCAGCCTTTCCACATAGGAAGGGTGCTCCAGCCCTCTGATCAATTTGGTAGCCTCCTCCAGGCTGTCTTCAGCAGATTGATATTTTTCCTATCTCATCTAAGAAATTTCACCTTGGGAGGCAGAGAGGTTTGCTGGCAGGACAGTCATGTTATTTGCCAGCAATTTCACTAGAGATGATGGAAAACCCTTGTATTAAAAGTAGGACATAAATGGCCACCAAGAGATTTAAATGATGAAGTTTCTCAGGCAAAATGCCTTTATCAGAATTGAAGAGGAGTAAGGAGGGGGCTCTGACCTTCTGTCAAGATATGTGAAAGCTCCAGAATCTAAGAATCATAGAATAAAAGAATGCTTTGTTTTGGAAGGGATCTTAGAGATTATCTAGCTTCCCTCCATGCTCTGAACAGGGACACCTATCTCTACACCAGGTTGCTCAAAGCTCCATTCAGCCTGGCTTTTTTGGAAAGTTGAAGGGCAAATCATTATAAAATTTGGGCTTTTTTCACTGTTTTTATTTAAAAAAAACCTCCTCCAAGTTTTCATGAAATTTCATGTTAAGTTGAACTCATATTCTTTGCACAGGCTATTGCTTTCTGCTTAGAGATGTTTAAGTGTTCAGCCATTCAGATGATTGGAGCTGAAGATTGTGAGAGAGTATGTCAGACAAGGAATATATACCACAGAAATGGATGAAAACTGGAGATAGGGCCGAATATTACTTCATCTAAGCAAATTAAGAAGCTAGTGGTATCTCATTTGATTTCATACAGCAAAATGAAGAACTTGTCTATGAATCTAAGCAATTTGTAGCTGACTACTTTTACTAGTTCTGTTTTAGAAAAAAGGTGCAGTGAATCTGTTAATTTAGCTGCAGAAACATGAGAGTTGTTTACCCAGGAATCTTTATGAAGTCAGACATCCTAGCAGAAGTAGCTTGGGATGAGCACAGATGGTAAACGCCTTACTCAAAAGTGATGAATCCCCAGGTGATATATGAAGACCATTTTATTGTCAGGGATGTCAATGAGGAGCCACCAGTTTCTCGAGGTGATCTTGTTAATTTTGTATGCAGGTTTTACGATTTATCTTCCAGGCTCTGAAGAGCAATTAAATTCACCTATGCTCATCAAAAGACTTAATGAGTGTCATAAGTTTTGATGATAATGCTGTTCTTTTCTTCTTTAGGTAGCTTCATTCACTTACAGAGCTATAGACTTTAAGCACATAAATGTCACAACATCAGAATGGGATGGCTTTCTTGAGGGGGGGCTTTTAAATTAAATTCTGACCTCATTTTACATTACATGCAGGATGAGTCTTCTGCAGGCAGAATGTCAGGTAGGTAACCCAGGTATGGTCTGCTCTGCCTCCTACAAGTCCATCAGACCTTGTACTATCATAATTACTTAAAAAAGGATGGCTTTTGCCTGATACTTGTTTTATAATATACCTAAAACATCAATAAATCCTCCATAAATGTATTAAAATCTACTATTTGCTAGAATTAAGTCTTCTGGTAAGATGTAATTCATACACATTTTCACAACAGCTGGTAAAAACTCACCTGTAACTTTTAATTGTGAGTTCTAGAATTAAAACCAGTCAGAACAATATGAATGTAGCAGGTAATACTGACAACTGTTATGTGAAAAGCTATTGGCATTCCCATACTTCATACATGTAACAAACGCAGCTTTGACCCCTCAGTGAGTTCACATACACCTATTTTTCTTGAAAAGTTTGTTTAAATATTTTTATAGTAACTACATTTCCATGTAAGCCAATAAATACATAAATGTGAACAGAAAGAAGTCACATCATGCTTCAAAATCTTGCAAATTTGTACCCAAGGTGACCAGATCATGTTGAAATTTGTAAAAATCCGTCCTTGTTTTCAATCGTGGCTACTAGATGACAAAGCCACCAAGTAGCATACAAATGAACCAGCAAGGTTTGCTAAATAAAAAAAGTTTTTCATTTGGGGTAAAAAATGAGTTATTGCTATTTGCACCACTGTTGTAATGTTCCTTTCATGTAGGTGAAGGAATAGTTCATTTTAGGATGAAGGAACAGTTTTCATCCAGCATTTTTAATGAGATGCAGGTTCTCATACCTACACTTCTTTTTTTTACTTGAGGTTATGTGTTGGTGTTGAAAAGCAAGAGTTCATCAGCAGTGAAAACCTGGAGAAAGAGCAAGCAAGCATTTTTTGTGGGCAGAAATAATCTTCACAGTTTATTGTTTCTATGGCTTCGGTACAACTCAAAGCAATGCAAAGATTGATAGCACAATGCCCAAAGCACCTGTAAGACACAGCCCCTCTGGAAAGATTAATGTCTCATCCACAGAGAAAGCATGCTATTGTCTGTTTGTTATGACTGGCACTTCTTTGATTCTTCCAAAGTTGAGGGAGGGGATTCTGCCCCTCTGCCCCCTCTGCTGAGACCCCACCTGCAGGGCTGCATCCAGCTCTGGGCTCCCAGCACAGCAAGGACAGGGACCTGCTGGAGCCAGGCCAGAGGGGGCACCACGGGGATCAGAGGGATGGAGCAGCTCTGCTGGGAGGAAAGGCTGAGAGAACTGGGATTGTTCAGCCTGGAACAGAGAAGGCTTTGGGGTCTAACTGTGACCTTCCAGTGCCTGGAAGGGAACATACAAGAAAGATGGAGAGAGACTATTTATAAGGGCCTGGAATGACAGGACAAGGGGGAATGTCTTCAAAGTAACAGAGAATAGGTTTGGATTAGGGAAAAATTCTTCCCTGTGAGGGTGGTGAGGCCCTGGCACAGGTTGCCCAGAGAAGTTGTGGCTGACCCATCCCTGAAAGTGTTCAAGGCCAGGATGGATGAAACTCTGAGCAACCTGGTCTAGTGGAAGGTGCCTCTGCCCATGGCACAGCGGTTGGAACTGGATGATCTTTAAGGTTCCTTCCTACATAAACTGTTCTACGATTCTATGGTCATAGATATGATGAAATGTGGTGAATATAATCTAAATATAACCATGGCAACTCAGGATTTTCTCTACTCTTTCACTCTGTTCTTTGCTTCTGCACAATGGAAATGTGTATGTATGCATGTATATATATATATATATATATATATATAAAACTATACTTCTCATACAGAAAGTTTCCACAAAAGCTAAGACTGTTAAAGGGTTGGAATGGATCTTAAAGATCAATTCATTTCTGTTGGGCTGGGACACTTTCCACTAGATCAGGCTGCTCAAGGCTTTATCCAACCTTGCCTTGAACAGCTCCAGGGATGTGGCATCCACATCCCTGTTTCTTCTCTGAGCAACCTGTTCCAGTGCCTCACCACCCTCACAGTAAAAAAATTCTTCCTAATATCTAATATGAATTTATCTTTTTTTAATTTGTACTCATTACTTTTTGTCCTATCTCTACAATTCGAATACTGGAAAAGAAAAAGGTGTTTCATATCTCCAGGAGGAATGTTGACATCAATGCAAATCGGAATATAATGACAGACAATAATAAAATACTCTTTTAAGGAATTTCTTGGGTTGTGCAGGGCAAAACTCTGACAACATTGACCTTTTTTTAGAAGTTTTCCCATCTTAATTATCTGGATGACTTTCGTTTTGAAATCTTCGGTATATTTAAGTGATTGATTTGAAAATACCTATTGCAATATCTCTTGATAGTGGCTGTCTGTGATTATCCCCAAACCTTTTTACCCTTTTAAGAATTTTTTACCAGTATGTTTGTCAATATAACCCCCACTGGAGATTTGTTCCACTCTCTATATAGGGAATGATGAGACACTTGTGATTGTCTTGCTGAAAGCATCTGTATGAGTTCAGCTGGGTATAGGAGATGACACTTGATCTGATAAACATTTGCATCACCAAGGAATTTGTTTCATGTCTATATTAGAGACAGAGGAGAATATTTCCTCAGTGAGTTTAGTTTTTTATAATTTATTTTATTTGAAGTGAGTGAAAGATAAAATCAGTCTAAACACTACACAAAATACTAAAAGGGAGGTAACTGTCAAAACTAGTGCATCCAAAAAGTAAACACTATTGATGATGAACAGATGGGATTTTTTTGGCAGAACAGTTTATGACAAACAGTGCTTCAGGAAAGCCTTCTACAGGAAGTCAAGTAAGTGCAGATTTAGACACTTCACATTGAATGCAGAGTAAATCTGTTAAGCACAGCCTTTTTTGCTTTTTCAGCTATGGTGTAGATAAGCACATGCCAGTTTTCTGGTTTTGGATACTGTAAACAAGACCTCAAGCTTTTACTTTAATGTAAGCTGAGTGATATCATGATAAAAGAAAACTCTGAATAGTGTCTGGTTCTCTGTATACCCATTCTCTGGGAAATTGATTCAATTTTAATGACTGCCTCACACTTCAGCACCTTGTCTGAACTATCCTAAGTTTCCCCAGTAGATGATTTATGAGCCAATTTGGAAGCTGGTACTCCAGAAGCCAGAAGTATGGAACTGCATCTCGCCGACCAGAGCTTATCATGGAATCCCTTGTAGGAAGGTAATGGAGTACTTCTGTGTTCTGTACCATTTCAGAATGCTTGAATTGTTTTCCTCTCCTCCAGTAGAAACAACATCTCTGAAAAAGTATTATCACTAGGCTTGGGATATTTTCTGAAATAAGGCAATTTTTTTTCAAAGAGTATAATTTTTAAAGCATTTTTATATTAAATATATATGTACATTAACATGTTAAAACTGATACACGTTTTTTTAATTATCAAATTCGACAAATATACAGAATGACATTCTTATTGGACCATCCTGGCTTTCAATTATGGTACAAATAAAATTTTATTTTCTTGTCCATGTAGTTACATTTAACTTTATGATACCATACTGTGGTTTATTCTGAGTACAAATGTGAAGCTTGAACAGTGAACACTGGGTAATACTTGGGAGTCTCTTTTTCATGTACACATTCTGCTTGCTGTAAAGTGTATGCCTGGATGAGAATAAAATCAGGCAGATTGACTACTTCAGTTGCAAGCTTAACATTTTAGAAGACCTTCATTCTACTTTGTTGCAAAGATTCGTGGAAAAATGGAGAGGACAGAGATATAGGAACGACTGAATTATTAAAAGTAAAACTAATTTAGTTTTGTGTATATTTCTTGAAATATAGTGGTTGCAAATTTGAAACAGGTCAGCTGTGTGCTTTTCTAACTGGTGTAAAATTATTTAGGAAAAAGAAAGAAAAATCCATAGGTAATTTATTCCAATGGATGGAATAAAAGCAAAACCAGAGAAGACAAGGGATTTTGAGTTCCTAAGAAATTATAATAAACATCTGCATGTGTCAGCCTAGACATTCTTAAGCCTCATGTTATACATGTTCATTGGATAGAAAAAAATGAGCTTCATTTCTTATGTGATATTAATTTCTAGTGTTATATGGAGAGTGGAAAAAAAATCAAAAAGACATTTCTTTTTCTTATTGAATAAAAAAGTAGCATTATCAATTTCTGCATGCTTAAAAAGTCAGGAAGATATTTTGGTTTTTCCAAATATCAAGGTGTAACCAGCCAGTTTTTTTTTTAACCCAGCTTCTCTTGTTCTCTATAAAATTATCCCTTTCCCCCCAATTTCAGTGGTAACATCATTTCTTCTGAAACCAATATTCATGTAGTTCAAGGCCTAAGTAGACTCACTCTTTCCATCTCCGGGCAGAAACTCAATTCAGCTTGTTTGCAATCATGCCAAACTGAAAACTGACTATTATATCAAAATATTTGCAAAGAATTACAATGGCAGATCAAAGAGGCAAGATGGGCTCATAATTGTATATTGTAACAGGGAGATTTATGAATGAATGAAATGCGTTTTAATTTATGTGCAGAGTCCACCAACCATATTTTCATTCATATAAAAAGCACCCCATTCCTGCCCCTCCCCCCCACAATTCTCACACCTCGATTTTCCTTTTTATGTAATGGCTTCAATTATTTCCAGCATCCACATGTGAGGATATTCTGCAGCAGAAGATTTATGAAGTTTGTGGGGTAAGGACAATGTCACATCTTGGCTAGGAGGGGTGAATAAATTAGGAAACATTGCTGCTCATCTACTGATAATGTCAGCTTCACTTCATTCACTGATAGGAAATGCATGGGTTAAGATATTGGACATGGCTGTGGTTCTGAAAGCTATTGGGAGGAAAAATCATAGCTAGTGGGTTTTGTCCAAACCACGTTTAAGTTAAGGGACCAAAGAATTTAATCATAAATAGTCATAATCCTTCTTACACCACTCATATCTCTGATACAGATTTTGATACTTTCAACAGGGATGAAGCTTTCTTTTGACTGGTGAATTATCAGTGTACTATAGAAAGTACCAGAGACGTAGCAGAGTCTTTTTCTCTGTGCTACTTCCATCTTCCTCTGTTGTCATGAAAGCTTGTGATGAACACAGGATGTCAAGTAACTACTCTGACCGGAAGTCCTTAAGCAGTGAAATTTCCAGATGTTCAAAGCAGATTGATATTAAGAAAAATATGTGGATGATTCTTATTTTTTTCCTCAGAACACTTTGTGTCTCATGGGTAACATGGAGAACCTGCTCTATCTGTATCACAAGCCCCAAACCCCACTTCCCATTAACAACTGGCAGAGCTTGTGTACTAACCTCACCTTAAAAGGGTGATGAATCACAAAACATGAGTACCTGATAGAAACCACACTGCTGTCCTCTCTTAAGAAAAACACTACATAATCCTAAGAAACAGACCATAAGGAAGACCAGAAATGCAGATCACACAGGTTCCTCTTAGACTGCAGTCTAGGCATTGTAAATGACTGTCTCTGATGACAAAATAGGAGATTTGCTGGTCAGAATGATCTCTGACCAAAGTGGGCATATGCACTTGTATGTGTGTGCTTGTGTTTCCACGTGTCTATTTGGATTTAGTGAAGTCATTTTGTTGGATTTTGTCTAATGCAGGGAGTGTCCCAGCTCACCTTGGTGCTTCGATGAGTGACTTTTAACAAGTTGCACACGTGTTGCTAGAGAGTTGGGCATTTTTAATGGTATACTAAATCTGAATCACACTTCTACATTTTGCTCCTAAGAAGACTGTAAGCAGAAAGCTGATCTCCTTAATTCTTAATATATCAGACATGTTGCATGGCATTAAAAATATGCTGTGGGCCTGTCTTTCAATAGCAGAACCTTTAAAATGGGCCTTGGTCAGAGCTAAAGTGTGCAGATGTCACAGAAGATAATTAGCACAGCCTGCTTCTGACCCTGAGGCAGTTTGTTCTGCAGGGGTCTCTACAAGGTGAGCTCTGGTTTGGTGTGTTCACAAATGCTCACTGCTTGCAGAGCTGAGAATCAGAGATTATTTTCATGCTTCTGTGCTACTGGCATTTACTAACTAGGCAGGTTAGTGACGTGAGGTTTGCTCTTGTCAGAGTGGCTCCCAAATCAGAGAGGAAAATAAAATAGAAAAGCTGAGAGAACTGGAATTGTTTTGCCTGGAAAAGAGAAGGCTTTGGGGAGCCTAACTGGGGTCTTCCAGTACCTGAAGAGAGCCCACAAGAAAGATGGAAAGAGGCTATTTACAAGGGCCTGGAGTGACAGGACATGGAGAAATGGCTTCAAACTGAAAGAAAGTAGGTTTAGATTAGAGATTAGAAAAAAAAAAGTGAGGGTGATACAGCACTGGTGTAGGAATCAAGGAAGAATGATGGTCGCTGGTTCAGCTCATCTTGTATATCATGTTTCAAGTAGAAAGGGCAAGGCTGGGTGATTATGCACTGGTTTTATTGGTACTATTGAAACTATTTGCTTGCTCTAAGAAGGGGTAAGTAAATTCACAGAGTGGTTGATTTTTGTCAGGACAGCTGGAGATTGTCTAGCCCAGCTCTGCTCTTCAAGCATGGTTATCTAGAGCAGGCTCCTAAGGACATATCTGGTTTTGTGTCTCCAAGGATAACTCACTGCACTAAAGCTCAGGACTTATGTGTATTTAATTTATAGCAGGTACATTATAATAATTGTTTAGGAGTTAGAACTTCATGTCTCCTAAATCTAAGCCCTAAATTATAGGCTTGATTGAAATTGGCAAATGATAATTTAGCTTCTTTATTGAAGCTGAGGTCCTCAGAAAGGATAAATCGAGAAAGAAGCTCCATGATGAGTCGGCCTCTGCTTCCTGTGTCTGTAACTCCACGTGCCTCAGCAGCCTTGGGCCAAAGATGGAACATAATCCTGCCAAACAGGAAACAAAATCTATTTCAGGTCTGTGATACTGTGCTCTCCTTTATTGTGCTTGCTGTCTAATTTTGTTAATGGATTGTTCTTGCTGCTTATTGAAAGAAGTGTTATAGATTATGTCCTTAGCTTAGTCTTCCCTGGATCTTCCTACTATGACAGGACTGCTGAAAGGTCAAATTGAAAGATTGCAGTGAAAGGAAAACAGAGGAAGTAGCTTTTTCCTTCTTCAATTTGTCTTATATAAAGGTCAGAGGTGACAATAATGTGTTCTTTGGCCACCTTATAAAATAAACCAACCACTTCTCCATTCCCTAAAGGTCTCCTTATGCATCTGAATCTTGAACAGACATCGATTGCTGTTTCCAGCTGGTATCACTGGATTAGAAGTGCTGGAAAATAGCACCATCAGGAAGGATAGATGGATAAATACCCAAGAAAACAAAAGGAAATACTGAAGGTAAGAGAAGTTCTCAACTCATTTTAGGTACCTGAATGTCCTTATGCATTTTGTATGTAATTTAAATGCTTTAACATGGTTTACCATTAAAGAGAGGATATCCTTTTCTGCTTTTGGACTTGAGGACACCTCCTAAATCTGGAGGGTATTGTCATTTTCATATATACAGGAGTATTTTTCTTCCTTTAAGTTATTTCTACTTGCCAGGAATGGCAGAAATTGGTTGAATGTATTATTTCTCCCCATTCTTGTCTGTCACTGGTTTTGAAATTAGTTATTAATTGCTTAATTAGTTCTAATTAAACTGGTGTATGTGACTGGTAGTGATTATTCTTAAATGGCTGACTTGGATATTTTATAGGTACCAGTAACTAGACAAAAAAAAGCTAAGAATAATTATATTCCTGCAGCCTGATGGATGTAAAGGACTTTGAATTTATTGATGATTAAAACCCCTTAGCATCCAGTTAATTCCTAATGTTGCGAGGAGGGTGTGCTGAGGACAGTCTAGGAGAGATTGTGCTCTCATACACCGCATCTATTAGGGCAGCCAGTCACCAGAATTGGAGCTCTTGGCAGACTCTTTCCCAGTGTTCTGTTGTCTGACCAGCAAGAAAGTGGTGTTGCCCGGCTTGTTTGATTTTAATTATTTTTTTAAAGTAATAATGACCAATACAAAGCAGCTGCCTAATTAGAAATTCATCAAAACTTTCTGGTTTTTAGTATAGAAAGTTCCCCATGAAACAATAACGTATCATGCAAAGCAAAATGAAATCCTAAGTTAAATACTGCATATGTTACAAATATCTTATATTCATATATATATCTCTTATATCCCATTTTGTCTTAGGTTTTTAAGGTTAAGTACTTGAATCAATTCAAGTGCTATCAATTCGAAGCTCTAGAAATGTGCAAGCACTTATAATTATATAAAGGAATAACATGAAATCTATAGATGCACAATTAAGTAATTACATGTCGCCAAAAAATCTGGATTTAATTTTCAAATTTAAGCCTCAGTAGAATTCCCTCCATTTCTAGAACTTATTCTGAATGTGAAAAGTGGTTTAGCTTTTATGGAAACTAGTGCCTTATGAATACATGGGTCTGTCCTCAGAAAATACTTTTGATTTGTAAAGTGTGAGCAGTTTCTAAAGCTTGTATCTGATTTCTACTTCTCAAATTCAAGTAAAAAAAAATTCCTTAATGTATTTCTGTCACATTTACGGCAGCCATTAATAAATCATCCAGAAATAGAGTTATAATGAGGCATTGCTTGCTATATATGTCCTGACTTGATACAACTGATAATAATATGGGTGAAAATCTAAACCAAAGAAGACCTTAATGCTTGAAGAAAATAAACATTTGTTAAAAAAAAAAAACATAAAACACACACCTTCACACCATTTATAGCAAACTAATGAGTTTCAGTAAATAGAACCATTTTTATAAAATATTTGCATAATAATGTGTGTAGAAACATGCATGTTTATTTGTGTGAGCAGAAAAACTAGACCTCACTTAGATTCAAGAGAAACAAATAATCCTGGTTTTTGTTTTTCTCTCCTAGAACAATGCTGCCTTTGTAATATTTTCTTCCAACATCCTTTGAAAAATAGAATGCAAATCAAATCTTTCCACTTTTTGAAAACTTCCTGGTTAACTCATCAGCTACAAAAGACTCCCTATTATTTTGATTTTCTACCTAAACAGGTAGCAGTTCTTGTATTGTGTCTCTTTCCAATCTCTGAGCAAGCACACTAAACTTCACAAAAAGTAGCTTGCTGCTATACACTTATGGCCTTAGATAATAGCTGAAAATTGCTCTCTTAGCTTGTATGCAAGCAAGTAGTTAAATATCCACATTTTACCTGATAAAGAAATAGAATTTCTTTTTGTGAATATGTTTATATCCTATGATTCTGTTAATCTGTTCAGTAAATTCCAATCTACTGAAGAAGATTCCTGTTAGTTCAGAGTCCTTTCTAAGACAAATTGAGGCTTGGTAACTTACAGCAGCTGCTGTAACAGGAGATAGGATCCTTTCATTTTATGTGAAAATATCCACATGTCTTCTGTGAGCAATCTTTAGTGGTCAACTAGATGGTTCTCTTAAAAGATTATTTCAAAGTGTAAAAAAAATTACCAGGAAAAAACCCCAAAGCCTAATCGAGTCTGAACTGAAGAAGCACAGTAATGTAGATTTGTGTGAAACTAAGAAAACCAAGAAAAGACTAAGAGGTAATATCTAGGGTTCTGGGCTTCATAGATGTTGAGAGGTTTTTCTTACTCAGATACACTGCTGAGCATCTGCTCTATGCACACAGACTGAGGTTGGTCCACGTTTGTGAATGCTGGTGCTTACACTGCAATGTCATTTTTGGTATTGGTGATTGAGAAGAATTGATTGTTGTGGTGGTATGACAAGCTCACGAAAAAATTACTTCACATACCAGTTTACAGATCAAGTAAAACCAGTACCTATCCACTTCACAAAGGAGGCAGGAATTCTTAGCATACCTATAATTTCAACTCTTATTTTTTGTTAAATGTTTTTATGGCTTCTAATTTAACAACTCAGATGTCTGAACTTCAGGTGCAGCATATAATCCTTTAATATTTGACTAGTAATAGTCCTCTGGCACAGGAAGTTGACTAGGAGACATGATAACTAAAAAAAATCCATGTTTTTAAAATAACTTCCTAATTTTGCCTTCAGAATCAAAAAGACAATAATTTGGAATAAGAGGTAGTGGTATCTGTCTTTTAAATTCTTCCTACTCCTACCACCACCTTATTAATTATTATGAAATTAAGAGTATTATTTTCAGGAAGGAAATCTTATAGGAAAGATCCTAGATAGATAGAAAGATATCTTATTTCAGGAAATGACAATTCTCATGTGCCAAAAGGGGGCCAGATGCACAGAGAGCTTTGACTGGAACTCAACAGAAAAAAATGTCAAGACCTCTGGAATAAAGGTTAGGCAACCCAGGAGTCCTGCAATGAAATCAGGAGAGTATGCAGGGAAGAGCACCATCCAAAGAGCCAAAGCTCAAGTAGAACTTAATTTGGCTACTGCCATAAAATACAATGAAAAATGCATCAACCACATAGCGGGGGTTAAGCACAATCTCCATCTTTTATTGGACACAGGGAAAACATAGTGAAAAAGGATGGGAGGAATGCTGAGATTCTGAACATGGTATTTATCTCAGGCTTTAATAGTAAAACTGGCTATCCCCTGAGTACCCTATCCCAGGAGCTGTAAAACAGGTGTGGGGAGCAGAATGAAACCCTGTAATCCAAGCAGAAAAGGTCAGTGACCTGCTGCACCACTTAGAGACACACACTCAGGGGATCCAGCCAAGGGTTCTGCAGGAGCTGGCAGAAGAGCTCAATGAGCCACCTTCAATCATCTTCCAGTTGTCCCAGCTAACCAGGGAGGTCTCAGAAGACTGGAGGGAATAAATGGTGAGCCCATCTCAAAGAGCTGGAAAAAGTTATGGGGAACTACAGGGTTGTCATCCTGACCTCAGTGCTGGGGAAGGCAATGGAGCAGACCATCCTGAGTGCAATCACACAGCAGGGGTAGGACAGCCAGCAGATCAGAGCCAGCAGCTCTGTTTGTGAAAGGCAGGTCCTGCCTGACCAATCCAATGGCCTCCCATGAGAAGGTGACCTGCTCAGTAAATGAAGGAAAGGATGAGGGTGTTGTCTTACCTGGACTGTAAGAAAGCCTTTGACACAATTTCCCACAGCATTCCCCTGGAGGAACTGGCTGCTTATGGCTTGGACAGGTGTATTCTTCACAGAGTTAAAACCTGTCTAGATGGCCAGGCCCAGAGTTGTGGTGAAGGGAGATAAATCCAGTTGGCTGCTGGTCACAGGTGGTGCCCTCAGGGCTCAGTAATAGGGAAAACCCTGTTCCACATCTTTATCAGTGATTTGGATGAGGGAATCGAGTGCGCCTTCAATCAGTTGCAGATGATACCTACATAGGCAGGAATGTTGATCTGCTGGAGAGCAGGAAGGGTCTGCAGAGGGATCAGGGCAGGCTGGATCTATAGTCTGAGGACAGTGGGAGGTTCAACAAGGCCAAGTGCCAGTTCCTGTGCTTGAGTCAGGACAACAACCCAAACCCCAGGCAGTGCTACAGGCTGGGGACAGAATGGCTGCAAGGCTGCCCTGGGGAAAAAGATCTGGGGTGATGGTCATTAACAGCTGGACATGAGCCCTGGTGGCCAAGAAGGCCACCTGCATTGTGTCTTGCCAGACTGGACAGTAACCATCCCCTTGTACTGGGCAGCAATGAGGCTGCACCTCAAATCCTGTGATAAGTTTTGGGTTAAAAAGACATTGATGTGCTGGAACCCATCCACATAAGGACAGTGGATCTGGGGAAGGGTCTGGAGCACAAGTCTGATGAGGAGCAGCTGAGGGAGATGGAGGTGTTTAGTCTGGAGAAAAAGAGACTAAAGGAGGGACCTTAGTGCTCTCTTACACCTCCCTGAAAGGAGTGTGTAGCCAGGTGGGGTTCAGTCTCTTCTCCCAGGTTGCAAGTACAAAGATGAGAAAAAATGGCTTCTGCTTGCCTCAGCAGAGGTTTAAATGGGGTATTAGAAACCATTTCTTCACCAGAAGAGTTATAGAGCACTGGAACTGTCCAGGGAAGTGGTGGCGTCACTGTAGCATTGGAATCTCTGGGTGAGCAAGGACAGGTTAGATTCAAATCTACACAGGGACTCTCAGCCAATGTCAGTCAGCCCTAAATGCAGATTGTCATTGCCCAGAGAGCTGGATGGGGCTAAGACCTCAGCAAATCACATGTGTAATTGGAGCTCCTGTAAATGGAGCTGTGGGAATAAACTGGAGGCTGTTTGTCACAAGAAGCTTGGAGTGTGTGTTTTCTCTGTCTCTGACCCACCCCTTGTCACATTGCAAGTCACCATTCCTGGGGAGGATTTACAAAACCTGTAGGTGCTTCACTTAAGAACATGTTTTAGTAGTGGGCAAGGCTGTGCTGGGTTAATGTTGGAACTAATGATTTTAAGGGTCTTTCCAATCTAAATTATTCTGTGATTCTATTAATCTACTATATAAAACTGAGCACAAAGGAACTAATGAGACATATTCAAGAATGAGGGGAGTATTAATGCTAGCATTATTCTTTTTTTCTCAAAAGCTGCATGTTTTATTTCACATTAGGGAAAAATAGTTGCAACATTAATTGGGGTTTTTCTGGAAGCAATTTGATACAATCCTTCAATAGAAATTTCCTATATAAAAATCACAGGAAGGAAGTTTTATCTAAAAATTGTGAAGCTATGGTGTTGCTTTGATAGGCTTAAAACGTCAGGGAAGTATTTTTGTGCATTTTGAAGTATTTCCAGTACCAATTTTGATTAGAAATAATGACTATGCCTTGTGAAGAACTGAATGGTTTCACATTCAGATTCACTAGGCTTATAAATAATGTGTTTGTTATTATCAAAGCAGTTATCACCATAAAAATATAAGAAACCTGGACATCTTAAATTCTGTTTAAACTAGTAAGTAATTACAGTAAAAAATAAGACCTGTAGACCTATTTTATGCACATATGGATGAATATATTTATTTATACTTACATTACTAACCCCAAGTTACATGACTGCAAATTTCTTAACAGTTTAGAGAAGTGAATTTTTAGATGTTTTGATTGAAATAACTAACAAATAGCAAAAGCAATTAAAATAATTTGAAGCATAGTGACAGGAAGAGTTTTGCCTCTTCAATGTGAAAGTAATTCCAATTTCTCCACTTGGAAGAAAAAGAAAAGAAATGTGCAGTAATTGTCCTGTCTATGCAAAATAGATTTCACATTTAGAGAAAAAGTGAGAAATGGTGTCTTCAGAGATCAATTTTTATTTGTCTTGTGAATATTGAAATGAAAGTTTATATATTGGGGTCAAATATTTTGTTTATAAACTTCATGTTGTCCCTACATAGCACAAACTATGTCAAATTAAGACTTGAGAATTTTGTGTGATTCTCTATGTAATAACTGTTTAGAAAACCTCAGTGTATAAGACAACATACACAGTGAAAGACTGTGACTGCATAACATGGTTACTGAGAGCGATCTAAATTTATTTCCCTTTTCAATTATGGCCCCAAAGACAGGAGCCTGCAATTGCTACTTCCAAACTGTACTCCATTCTTGGCTTGTTATCTTCATTGCTGCCCTAAAATGAGGAGGGCTCTTTCTCTAGCCTCATTTCAGAAAGAAAATATAAGTAGGACATCTTGCTAAAATGACAGACTTGAATTGGGTTGATATTTAGAATATATAAACAGAAAAAATATTTTTTCCTCCTTTCAGGATACCCCAGATCGTGGTCTTCAAAATACTGAGGTGATTTAACTGATAATGTTAAATGAACCCTATTAAATGAGTCTTATTATTTCTTGCCTGAGACAAAAGCAGACCAGTAAATTGCAGTGCTGCTTCTGTCAGTGCCTCATTCCCGAATGCCATATTCCCCCTGTGCATTTTCCTTTTGGGAATAGGCAGAGTATATTTTAGTTGATAATCCTTGGTACTTTTACTTGGTGAGCTATGGTGGCAGGCAGAATTTAAATATCTCCTGAACTGACTGAAATCTTAGCTGTGCAATGAAAAAAATTAGTTTTCCGAACCTCAGTGATACAGAGATCAAACACCTTCCTTCTGAACATGGAGGAGAGACATGGGCAGACTAAGCTGTCTCAGTGATGTGTTGGAGATTCAGGGAATGCAACAGCAGAGACCAGCACCCACCTCCACTGCCATCAATAACCAACAGCATGGCACATCCTACACGCTGCTCACAGGCAGATGGAAAGGGAGGGGTGGATATGCTTGTCTGAAATGATTCAAGAATTGCTCTTAAATCTCTTATCCAGAAAAAAAAAAAAAAAATTAAGACTTATCTTAGTTGGTGGGAGGCAAAGGAAGGTCTGGGAACAACCATTTCTAAGAAGGGCTATTACTTTCTGAGTTAAATTTATATGTGTAAATTACAGTACTCTTTCTTCTTGTATTCTTTTGTCATGAAAACATCATTCAAATAATTGTGGTAAGTGTTGTAATCAGGTTGAAAATGTTAGTGCTGGAAATACAAGAAATAACTGGTGAGAAACCTCCAGATTATGTGTGTCTGATTGGCCAAAAATTTTGGATTGTTTTACACCTATATAAATGTGCATATGCATGTATAAAGCAACAATAACACAAAGGTACTAGCAACATTCTAAACTAAAGCAATGGAGAGGCCCTGGTAGACAAAAGGGGTGAGATGGCATTTCAGAAGCATCTTTCTGTGAGACAAGGGAAGTCTAGTTAATTTCAAACTCTAGGATTAAGCTGTGTTCTTGCCTCAAATGAAAGAACGTGCTTGTACTTGGGCGGAGTGAGAGAATTTTGATGCTCTTGCAATTCTTTGACATATGGCACAGTCTAGCACAACCAGTCATCACGCCAAAGATGGTTATGTCCTACAGCACCAATGCCAACACTAATTTATTAACGTTGTCAGAAAGACAAAGAACACTGACTTAAGAACATTTAACTGCTCAGAGGGTTGTGTTTTTCAGCAGCCCAGGGAAATATGTGTTTGAACACTTGCAACTTCTTTGGTATTAGCAAAGGTCTTGTTGCTTGTGAATACTTAAGGATTCATTTCAACCACCAGCCTTGAATGTCAGATTTCAACCCCAAGTAATTTGTACTTGTAATTAGAGCCTTCCCACAAAAGACATTCAGTCACAATATGACAGAGGTGATTAAGGATTGTTGTTCTTTTCTTTGTTATAACTTTTGCTCTGTCCATAAATTCTTTGTTTTTTAAAGAATAATAATGTTTGATAACTACTAAAATGAAACACCATAAGCATTTATCAAAATCCTGTAATCAAAAAATTACTTCAGAATGGCAACATATTGAGAGAAGGACTTCCTTGTGAAACTAGTGCTTTATTGACTCTTTTCCTGTGACCTTGATTAGTCAGCCATTAAAGCAGTATCTGGATTTGTGATATGGCTTTAGAAATGCCCAAATAATTATCACTTATTTGCCTGAAAGGTATTTCAGCTGGACCTAATCTGCAAATCTGTGCATGTGTGAATTTTAATTTTTTGAAGAGAAGGAGCACATAACTTACCTTGAACAACAAAATGAGCCTTAATTGATGGTAGCCTCTCTAGAAAACAGACATTTGTCAGTTAGCAGGCATGAAATAAGTAATAATCTCCCTTGGTCATATTGCTTTTGATACAGGCAGTTAAGTCTAAAAGCAAGCATTATAAAGTGCGGTATATTAGGATGAAGTTGATATATCCTTTAAAAAAACATAAGATGAGTGTACTTCATGATTATCCTATTGTCACTCCTGACTCTTAATGGCTTTGTCAAACAATAAAACTTGAGCTGTATTCCCTTCAGGATTGCAAAGATTAACTGGCAATAATATTTTTCTTTAAGTGCATTCATCAGAAAAGAAGGGTTCTTGGATTAAATGTCTGCACACTAGAAGTGAACCTTCCCATGCTGGTGCAGATTTTCAAAATAGGATATGAGCACCAATATTCCACTTGCCAGTTTCTCATCTTAGATGTAAGAAAACATTAAAAAAATATTAGTGTCTTTCTGGATATTCGAAGATACTCTTTTTTTTTAATCAAGTTTAAGAAAATAGTCTTCACAGTCATAAGAAGAAATCTGCTCTGAGTATCTCTAAAATACAATCTTTGGTACAATTTAGATTATTTTAGATGCCTTTGATTTAAATGCTTAAAAAAATAAAATTATTCTTATGTATATTTAGGTTCTTCAAATATTATATTTTCCTGAATAATCAAATATTATTGTTTCTTTATGATGCAACTTTGAAAATGCATTTATTACTCAGCTTTGTTTGCTTCAGATTATGACATGAACTCTGGTGGAAGTGATCCAGACATCATAGCCTAATTATTAGCCTAATTATTTTATATAATGAATATTATGTAAAGTAATGAAGATTATTTTAATGTAAAGGATTTTTTCTGCATTTTGTGTCTTCAATTTTGTCCTTAAGCCTGGAATGTCTATTACCTCCGTTTGTATATTCATAATAATATTTAGAAAGATAAATACTCTTACAGATAAAGTTTATTTCCTGTGGGAATGTAGGTAAGCTCCTTTTGTTACTACTATAAAAAAAAAAAACTAAATTTATAGACAGAACATTGCAAATGTGTTCATACTTTGGTGCTGTACTGGGCTGTGAATGTACCACTAACATTTTGTGGAGTTTGGGAAAGAATTTAAAACACTTCACAGAATGTTTATTCCCAACCATACTGTTACCATAGTACCAGTAGCAAATAATCATGATACAAAATCTTTACTATAAATGTGGTATGATAACCTCTGCAGAGAAATTGAGGCACTCTAGCTTTTTTCTGAAGGAGTGAACACATTCTGTGCCATTTCAAAGCTGTTTCCTGTGGATCTCCTCCCTTTTTATCATCTGCCAAACCTGGAGGACTTGGTCTCCCCTTTTTCCCTGCTCTTGAGTTACTGAAGCTGTTCCTATGGCTTCAGACCTGATTTCTTTCTAATGACACAATGAGAGTCACAGTGTGTGTGAGCTTTCCTAGGCTAAGTTTTCCTCAGCACTCTGTGTGGAAGGTCTTCAAACCTCCCCTTAGCACTTAGTTTTTTATTTTCATTATTTGACCATGTCCTTTTGCAGCATGTGAGAAACCAATTTAATTTTTATTTGTGCCTCAACATATCTTATAAATCCATTTTCTGGCACGTGGTGAAAAATTACTTTAGGGGCTGTACATGTTTTGGGAGCCTTAACCTGTGCCACGTGCAAGAGGCATCTTGGAGAAAACAGAGGGAGGGTCTGTCCCTGGGGAGACTTTGCCTGACTGGGAGAGAAACTTCCACAGCTGGGCTGCAAGTGACTCTTCTTGGATGCAGGCAGGCCCCAAAGCCTGGAAATTTTTGCTGGTTTGACCAATAGTCTTCCTGAAAGTGCTAAGTTATGGGAAGAGTCTGAGCACATAAACACAGTCAACTGCACCATAATTTTTCCCAGCCATTTTTGGTTTCTTGGTGAGGAGGTAGTACCTAAAGGGTTCATCTCCCTGCAGAGCTACCTCTTCCCTGCCTGCTTCCCCTGCCATCCCTGTCTGTTTCACCAAGCAGCTCACAGCAAGATGTTCTTCAATGACAGAGGAACCAACAGCAACCCATTGCATGACTCCACCTCTTCTAGCTACTCTTCCAGTTTTTTTGTTCAAACATGAAAGGTTTACTCTTGGTGGGGTCAGTTTCTATCTATCTTTTTCATGATCTCAAATGCCTAGGAAAGGCATGTGCTGCACTTGTCTAAGCATCAGATTGTGCATTTAGAGAGTTTAACATCTAGAGATTTAACACCTCCAGTTAATCCAAGAGTAGGAGTCCTCATTTGAGCTGGATCTTATGAGGAAAGGCTGCTCCCGTAATGGGGATCTTGGAAGACTTCTAAGGAAGAAAGTGCTCCGTTTTTCTTTACTGCTGCCATGTAAATGCCATTAGATGGTACTTCAAGTGTCACTTTATTTTATGGGGTGATAACAGAAGGAGTGTTAGAAAATGAAGACTTCGGTACTCTGGAGTGAGCAACTATTTCTTAGGGAGAAAATTGATGAGGTGAGGTGTTTCTTTTTTTTTTTTTTTCCTTCACTTTCTTTTTAAATGAAGCATCTGAGATGAATATTTAAGAATTCTACTCCAGCAGAATGGGTATTTTAAGCCCAAGTGAGCAGAGAGAACAGAGCAATATGTGATACTTAAGTTAGTGTTGGAGATGTTTCGTGAAGTCTCTGCAAAGGACAGAAAAGATCTTCAGCTCTGGAAGAGCTGAAGCAAAAATGAATCCAATACAGAAAGGAACTGGGATCTCACTCATTTTTGACATCAGAGGCAATATAAAGTTGAGGATCTGTGTCTTTCCCATTGAAATGGCAGTCCCTGGCCCATTGTGGCAAAGTGGCTGTAGACAACAAAAGTCAGTGTGACCAAGAAGTTTTATCTTTCTTGTGTATAAAATGTTTCTCCTGAGAGAGCTTGAAAGAGGAGATATTCATTAGTCTAAATAGGCAGTAGTAAAATTTGCATGAGCAAAGAATTTCCTCCTTGTTATGTTCCATATGCTGCCTTTTCATTGTCAAAACACTTTGTATTTTTTATCAAAAACATAGGAAACTATTAAACTAAAATGTCTTTTATTTTTACTGATTTTGAATTCATGGATTGGATCAGAGGGAACAATACATCCACAAAAGCATAAAGGAAGATGATGGCTCTGAATTAAAGTCTATCTAACAGTGCTGAAAGGATCTTGGAGACAGGTTACGAAGATACTGTATAGTGAGAAAGTTTGTTTTCAAACCCTAACCCTTTTAAGTTTGCTCTGTGTTTAGCATATGATTTGCATGGCTTCTGGGTAGATTTTCTTGTACTGACACACACTGCATCTCTTTTGAATGCTCAAGTTCTGACTGGTGCCTTTCTTGTTTCTCCACCTTATGTACAGTCTTATGAATGATTATTTGAAAAATTTTTTGAACATTACTCTTCAGATTTTGTAGGAGAGGTGGGGACTAAATATGTGGGTTTTTTACGCATGTGTTACTGCAGAGGATTGTGACAGATTTAATTCTCTATTTCATTAGCCTCTAGAGTGATTCCAGTTAATTACTTTCTGGATTTTGCTTTTAGGAGTATCTTTCTGAAAGGGTTTCTGAGCCATCTTGACTAAGTCTTAGAGAAGGTTAATGGTTATCATATGTAAGCAAGACATAATTTAGCAAATGCACCTTCTTTTTTTAATTGAAATCTTTACCTTACTCTGTGAGAAGAAAATATTTTACATACTTCAAAAGCTACAGACTACAGGCTCTTGAGAATGATTTTCTTATACCGAATTAGTATTAGCTTTGCATCAATTGTTTTGCATATTTTATCTGATAGTCTCTCCTATGTGTCTATAAAAGAAAGAACATTTATTTCTGTATGTTCCTTGCTAGTAAGCAAGAAGTCTCTTAAAATACTTTAAAAAGTGTTTCTGCACTGTTCACATTTTACAATGATGAGGTATGGTAATACTTTAAAAAGTATTTGAGACAACTTGAATACAGAGATTGATGTCAATGCATTTAAAAAGCTTAACATAATTGTTATTAACTAATTTCTACTCTGTTAAAATCATGTGAAATTAGTAAAAAAATTTCAAAATATATTCTCTCATTTCAATACAATAAAGGATATAATGGTCTTAAATTAATCCATCGATATTACACATGAATCACCTTCCAAGAATGCTGTACAACATTGCAGAAGCTGGGCAATTACTCCTAATCAGCATATCCTTTAACTCCTAAAAAATTGCAGGGGGAAAAAAGGAGAGATTAGCAGTAAATAGTGCTTCCAGACAGTTCCATAAAGTTTTGAGTACTAACTCAACTTATTGAAATATAAATGCAGGATGGCAGATGTATGCAGCTAAAATGGTTCCTGTTTGCTGTTTGTAATAAAGAAACATTTTAAAAATAAAATACAGTTTTAATAAAATTTCTTGTCTAGGATGTAACTGGAGCAAGTAATTTTCAAGGACAGCACAGAAAAATCATCCATCCTCTGTCTTTTTTCCTTTCTCTTAAGCTACACACCCAACTCCTCCATGCAAGCCTTAGCACAGTAAATACTCTATGTTTTGCATAAAAAGTAAAAACTCTCTTGTTTTGAAAACAAAAGGATGTGAAGCTGCAAGATAGATTGTTTGCTGTGTAAACATACATGGGCATTGGAGAATGGGCATTGGAGAATGATGTTACCAGATATTACTCTCAAAGCTTTTATTTGTAGCACAGAGTTTTTTCTACATATTTTAAATTCCCATGCAATTTATTTCTGGAAACAATTATAAAAACTATGTCTGCAGGTGGACAATAAATATTGAGATCCCAGAAGCTGGATCTGGAACTTCAGTGCATTTCAGTATGTAAGCTGATTTTTCTGTGTTTTAGAACCATTTTCTTTTTTTTTTCAGAATGCTTTTGGTTGTTTTTTCTTGTTGTTTGGAGGCTTTTTGTTGTTGCTGTTTTTGTTTTTTATGAGTTTTGGGTTTTTAAATTTTTTTAAGGAAATACATCAGTCTGTGCTGTAGACCTAATTGCTTCTTTATTTAAGACTCACCATCAGATTAAGACATTAAAAGCATTTTTTGGTCTGCATTTAATCCATAAGGAGCATTAATAACTAGAAAAACAAATGGGTTTTGAATAAATGGCTGCTGTTTAAGTCAAATACAGTGTAAAATGTCCTTATATAGGTCCTTTCTTAAGGCGCACATTCAGATTCCAGAAACTCCCAAAATATTTTCAAGGACACCAGCTCCTGTCATTATGCCATGTTTACTGTACCTTTTACTGGTTTAGCAGGTAAAACTGATTTCTTCAATAGCAGTGTAAAAGAATTATCAATTTAATTATCAAAGCGAAACAAGTTATCAATTTAATTATCAAAGCGAAATGTTAAGATCAGTGTGATTCAGTTCTAAGATTCTAAGCCAGTGGTCATCACTGTCTGGTTTTACAGGTCTGAAATTTCAGAGATTTGTTGTCAGCCAAACTAAAGGGCCACATACAACACTCTGCCAGATGCAAGTGTTAGCAAAATGATAATCCCTCTCTATTTGCAGCCATGGCTTTTGTACCCTAGGTTCAGTTCAAAGCAGCAAATGCAGCTTTTTCCTTTGTGAAAAAAGTCTACAAAACACACTCTCTCAGACCCAGACACGGGAACATTAGTGGGAACAGTAGTATTAAACTGCATAGTTCAACTTCCAAAAATGGTTCAGCCTGCCCAGCAATTGCAATGATCATCTGTATAAAAAAGATCTGTGTTCCTATAACATAGCAGTAAAGAGTGCTGGGGTATCAGTTAGTTTGATGTGAAAGGCCTTTACATGTTTCTGGAGTAGAAATACAGGACTGGAAAATCATTGACTGTACTTTTGGCTGTCTGTCAGAAAGCACTTACTCATCTCAGAGACTTTACTTCTTGTTTTGTTCAGTACAAAGAAGTCAAATTTTGTACCTCAGTACCTGCTATCAAATTTTGGATGTATCAGTATTCCTTTATCCCTGCAGGATAAACTGCTGTACTGACAATAAAATGTGAATTAAAGGTAATTCAGGGTCAATGCCAGTTATTCAAACAGTGTTGTCTCACTTATTTTACAGTGGATTTCATCCAGACTCCTCTTGTTTGTTAAATTTGCGAACACTGTACAAAAATGTTTTGTAAATGTTTGGTTAGGTAATGCCAGTTTGCTTCATTTTCTTAAAGGTGAATAAATTGTATGGAGGTATAAACACAATCTTTCAACTAAAATTTAATTTATTGATTTTTTTTTTTCTTTTTGCCAGCAAGATCCAATGCATTGGCATTTCAATACTTATTGTTAGTTCTAAATTTTGCCAAATACCAGTTTTAGTTTGATTTAAAATTATGAACTATACTCTTGACATCCAAGTGAGATAAGCAAGATATAAACAGAAATCGAATTTTGCTGGATCAGTGGAGTCAGTGTGATGTTCAACAGAAGTTTGAGGTTTGACATTCCTGAAATCAACTCTTTTTAAGATAACACACGCTCTTTGACATGCAGTTCAATTTTTCAGTGTTTTCCTTTAAGCATTTCACTGACATGCTGCTGACATATACCTGTAGACACGCATCTCTAAGGCTGCAGGATAACCTGACGCAGTGAAATGCATTTTTAGATTTTTGTTTTAATTTGCACTGGAAGCCATATTATGGGCATAACCTGTAGGAGTGTGGGGCTCCGAATGGGGTCAAGGACAAGTGATGGATGTGGAGCATCAGGCTGTTTCTCTAGCTAAAGAAAAATATGTAGGTTTGTAGGCCATCACTGCTTTAGGCTCACGAGTTCAAAATAAAATCCTAGAACCATGGACTAGCCTGGATGGAAAGGACCTTTAAGATTATCTAGTTCAAACTGCCCTGACATTGCAGGGACACCCCTTCCACTAGGCCAGGTTGCACAGAGCTCTGTGTTGATGGGGACAATACTTCATTTTACAGATTTCACAGAATATCCGGATTTGGAAGGGACCCACAAAGATCATGGAGTCCAAATTGTAAATGAATGGCCCCTACAGGGATTGAACCCTCAATCTTGGTGTTATTAGCAGCTTTGGTGTTGTGACCAACCAAGCTAATCTTGGTGGACCTCATCAGCTGAGGTCCATCTGATCTCATCCTGAGATGTTACTTTTATGATATGAACTCTCATAAAACAGTGTGGGATACAAAACTTTATTTTCACCTAAAAGAAAGATTTTAATGTTTTGAACTCCACAGGAGACCATCAGTCTCAAGAGACCCAGAGGAATTAGCTCATACCAGTGATCATTTGAGTGTGAGCAACCATGATCAGCAGGGAATCTGAATTGTTTATTCAAAGAAACAAACTGGTTTTATACACTTCTCAGGCACAATATTTCCTTACATGGTAATTCTCACTACATGACCTATCCCATGCTGCCACATCAGCAAAACACTTTCTAAATGTCCTTCTGTGGGGTGATTATGCACTCTTCACTCTGTCAGCTTCCAGCAGGCTCCTCTCCTGTTGGGGTCTGTGGTGGGACCTCCTCCCCCAAGGTGAAGCGGACACAAGCCTCTCTGTGCTGCCATGTGCTTCTGCAGGAGCATCCCACAGCCCGTAGCCCAACTCCATCCCATCTCTTCCTACGCTTAAGTTTTGAAAAATTCTCAATAAAATTAGTCTTATCACTGCCAGTAGAGAGGAATTTATAAAGACAGCTCGTCTGTAGATATAATCTGTTGAAACCGAACAGGGTAGTTACAGTGATTTAAAATAGTGTGTTGGAACAAAAGCTGCTAAAGGAACCTTGGTGAATAGAAAAAACAGAGAACAGCAGCAAGAGCAAACAAGGCAAACTTTTCCCTTGGACTAGGCCAGCCCACTAATTTCTATCCTGGTGTGGAAATTACTTTCCATCTGTTGTTTTTTACAAATGTGTGATTGGGAAGGTAAGAGATCTTTCCGTTCTCTTTCCTCACCTTTTCTTCTGCAGCCCTAGTGGCTCAAGAACCAGCTCTATGAAAGGTGTCCATAAATTTTATATATATACATATATATATAATTTTACATATATAAATGTATGTATAAAATAAATTATATATATAATAAAAATATAAAGAATATATAAATTATATATATTTCATATATATATATATGCAAATCTCCCACTTTGGTTTTCAGCCGTGGGGCTTCCACTGTGTTTAACCCAGTGCAGAAAGTAGAGTGGTGGAAAGCTCATGCATATCCAGATGTCCCATATTGCAAACTCAAGTAAAATTTAGGCTTAGAAAAGAAAATCAGGAAAAGCATTTGGCAAATCAGTTCACTTTGTAAGTGAATTTTCTTAATCATACATTATACATTATAGCTTTCACTATAACTGCACTACTTTTACCTAATTTGCAGAGTTTGGGAATTTGTAACCCTATCAAACTATTCCTAACAGTTAAAATACAGCATGCTGACAACACCAACCTATGCATCATAGCAATGCAGCTATAAATAAACTATCAAAATACATCTCTGCATCTATATTTATAATCTTCACTTCTATATATACATAGGCATTCAGATTAAAAAAAAATAAAAATACAACGCAAAAATTGAATCATAAAGCTAGCTCACAATGATCTCTAAATTTAATTAAATCAGTGGTTTGTGAAAAAGCTATTTATTTTATACAGTCACATTTTATCACTTTAACTGCAAGATAAACTGCCTTTTAAATTACAATGAAAAAGCTATTATTAAGTTGAATAATAACGTTGATGCAATTTTTAAAACCTCAGCTTCCAAATATTTATTCCTATGGTTAATAGTTTTCTGTGTGTGCTGAGTTCAGCGTTGAAATTATTTAAACTAAACAAACTGAGAAGCTATAAGTATGCAAGTACAAGAACCTAATTTAAAAATTCCCTAACTACTATGTTTTACTGTAGCTAAGCTATTATAATTTGTTCTTATAAATAAGAGAATAAAATGAAACTATGCAGTATAGTCTACTATAAAATCTTTTTCATTTTAGATGTGCTTAAAAGGAAAAAAGCACTAAATACTACTGATTGAATTGTAAACACATCAAAATGTATTGCTCTACACTGCAGGATTGTATTTCTGTACCATTTTTCAAGGATCAACATTATTCATTATTTCAGATTTTGCCTTTTTTTGTAAAATATTAATTGGACAGTACAGAGATGCACTTAAGCAATGTGAAATTGTTTTATGACAAATTTGCAAAGGCTGAATACATGAATTTTGACCCTGTCTTTGTTTCCTTCTCAACAAACCTTCTCAAACAAAAAGATGCACCATTATTGTGGCATGCTGGTGATGGAGTGACTTAGATTGAGAACATAGGATTAAATCTATGTGCAGTCCATTGTGAGGAAAATTTGGAATAGAAGATGAACAAACTGGTTTAGTCTCTGCTTAAGACATTTATTCAACAGAATAAAAACTAGTGCAATGCAGCAATGATATCCCTCTGGCTTCCAAGGCAAAGGGATTGAGGAATTGAGGAAGTGGGCAAGCCTGCTGGAAAGTAACATCGAAGACTTCCACATAAGTTTTGGCCATTACAGCGATATCCTGTCAAGGTTTAATGTAACTGGATCACCTTCATGAAAGTTATACACATCTGGGCCTCCTTTTAAAGCTGTGTTTTGACTCAGAAGAGGTTTCAGTTCCAGGAAAAATCAAACTACTAATGTAATAATAAAATAGGTATTTTCCTGAGAGACATGTTCATTATTTTTTTGTTTAGTCAGTGCTGGTCCTCTAGCAATCTCAACAGAATTTATGAATCCCATCTCACTAGAAGGACAGACAAACTATTAGGGATTAATTATTGCAACTATGTCACATAAAATATGTGTGCATCTTGCTAGGTAGTTGTTAACATTATTAAACACAACAATTAGGGAAAGTCAGAAATCTCTGATAATAATAAACTTCTAATAGATTCTCTCTTCTAATAAAATCTCTTATGAACTTCTAATAGGTCTTCTCTTCAATACCAGTAGGTATTTGAAGTGCAGTCAAAGTCCAATTCCTACCATTTTCTTTGAGTGTCTTGTGTGAGGAATCCCTTTTAGCCTTGCTTTGTAATGAAAATCGTATGTTTAGAAAAAATATAAAATAGAAAAGCATAGTAGAGAAATTCTATTCAGTCTGTATTTGTTTACTCTTTGATTGACAAATATGTAATTATGGTATTAAACTCACCTAGACCTATTTATCTGTCAGTCTATATGAACAGATTATGAACAGAATGATCTGCATCTTCAGTAAAGGTTATTCATGTGAGTAATGTTATACCAAACTTGGTGTGCTAGACTGGCATCTTCATCCTGATTTCCCACTGTTTCCCACTTTCCAAATGTTTCCTAGTGAATTTCTGTATTACAGAGATGACTATTACTCCATATGCCATGACTCAGTGTGAGATACTATTATCTGCTGTTTAATTCCTTAGGAGGTATGTTCCATGCTCCCTCCACCCAACACTCTGCCTGTTACTTCTCCATTTTTAAATGTCCTATGAAGATACATGGACTTTTTTCCCCTTCCCAGGGGCAGAGGTTTTTTCCCCATAAATATGATCTGGGGGGTGCATTTTTATTTGGTTGAAAGAGTGAGTGTAGAGCATAAACTCCCTATTAATTGGTCAGGGGCTGTGGAGTGGGCAGGGAAGGGAGAGGAAAGGCAGCAAAAGGATGTAACTGGTCAGCCTTGTGAATACACAAAAGCAAACTTCATCCATATCTAGATCTAGTTCTCCAATTCCCCCCAAAAGAAAGGTTTTCAGCATTAATTTTTTTGAATGACAAAAGAAAGCATGCTCCAGTGCACAGATCTGATGATCTGATAGTAGGAAGTGTCAGTTTCTTGCAGTGCAATCACACTGCTTTGTTGGAGATCCAGCAACACAACTGGGAATTTGAATTGATGTTGTGCTGGTTTATAGGTCTGGTATTCTGTGTTTGAGAATGTAGAAAATACTTTTTCTAAAGATGTTACTTCTATACACACATCTTTATGTATATATGTATAGATGTATACATTTGCACATTTTTTCAACTAACTGCTAGACAATTTTCTTCAGGAATACTGAGTCAGTCATGGTGTTTTCAAGACTATTTAGGTCATGCTTATGTTAAGCTGTGTTACTGAAGGGAGAATTTGTTTAGTTAACAGTGCATGGAGAAAGGAAAAAGACAAGAGACTAATCCAGTGATGAAGTAAGAAAAGGATATGGGAACTCAGTGAAGTACTGTGTGAAGACACCATCATCGGTCTTTGTTCCTACAAGTATTATCAAGCAGGGGCTTGTGATTAGCTCTGATATTATCATAAAATGTGGCAGTATGTCATGCACAGACTCTGTGCTTCATGTACGTGCACTCATGCCCATGCTGTGCACAAGGACTTTGCCCCTTGTGGGGTGAGATGCAGACCACTCCGTCCCTGAATAATTAGCACATCTCCCAGTCACCAGGGTGTTCTGTCATGAGACATTGGCATATTTTTAACTTACCTTTAAAACTAGCTAAAACGCCACGCAAACTCTGATGCTGTATCAGTGATTTACAGGTTTAGGATGTGGTGAATCTTTTCCATGAGCCGTATTTTGTATTTTGGCTTGCTCAAACTCAACAGAGCCCTCCTCTGCTTGGCATTAATGCTGTCTGCCACCCACCTTAGAAAGTCACATGCAAGAACAATTCTCATTTTCTGTGCCAATGAAATTAAATGGCTCCCCTCAGCACTACCTTTGCTTTGAGTGGTGTAATGCATGTGTTGTTGCACACAATTTCTTCTGTATCATTTTCTGTTTTAATAGATCTAGCTACGTGGATCTTTCATCATATAGATTTGAACATCAGACCAAATTTCATCACTCAAATGTGTTCATAGATAATTCAGAAATAGATGGATACTTGTCTTTAGTTTTCATCTCTGAGAACACTAGCATAGAGAGTTCACCAGTTGCACTCCAGAACAAAAAAATGTAAATAAGCTCCAATCAATTACCTGCTGAATAATGTAACACAAAGAAAAGCTTTTTGAGCCAGGCACTGGAAATTGAACGCTGTGATTTTATACAGGATCCATGCCAAGGTCTCTGCTGAGATGGGATGAGTTTTTTGGCAACTAGTTAGGAAAAGGAGGAAAAGCTGATTATTTTTATTGAATTTTATTTTTGTATTCATGCGGCTGAGAAGACTCTTCCACTCCTCCCCTTTGCTATTGCACTGTGCTGTTAGATGTAAGCTCACATACAAGTTTTGTTTTAAAATAAATGGATATGGCTTTTTTAATTACATACTGATGGATTTATAAATGTCTTAAAAGAGTTTTCATATCCCATGTCAATTTGATTAAAAACCACCAGAGTCTGTACAAAGAGTTTCAAAAAAGCCAAACCTGTTACAGAATGCTCTTTGCCAAAATGGGACTGAGTATTTAAAAGAAGTTGTTTATGGGAAATATTTTGTTGTTTATTAACAATATTTGATTTCTTGCAGAAGCACAAGAAGAGTTTGAGAGGATGTAGGTCTGTGGTGAAATAGAAACTGCTATTGGACACCGGGAAAAGGTCATGAATTTCAACTCCTTCAAAGAGTTGTATTTTCCAGATGTATGAAATGAATTCTGGAAAGATACAATTTAGCTAATAATAAGAAAGAACTTGGATGTGATAAAAGTAATACTAGCAAGGAGAAGAGCTTGTTCTTGAGCACACTTGAGTTTAGCATCTTGCAATGTATTTTGAAAACAGCAGCATTTGGCTAACATGACTTGTGCAGATGGACCAGCAATAGCAAAACTATTGCTGTGCATAATTGCAAGGTAATTTGGGGATCTGTTCTTCATGTCAAGCCAGGGGTTGGAAACAGATAACTCACAGATGTCAGTGTAGGGGAGGAAGCTCACTGACAGTGATCACTGGTATATATATTTGTTATAGTGATTTAGTGGAACCCCTTCACTGTTCATGTGCTTTCTGCCCAAGTTCGCTTTGCTCCTGCACCTCACCGGTCCCCCACCCCCAAAATTATGGCTATGACTGACATAATTTCCAGTTCCTGTGGGTGAAAACTTGGACCAGGATTGTGTTATGCTTGATTCTACTCTTATGTAAACTCCTAGGCTGTAATCTGAATATTATAAAATGGATGTTTTTGGATTCAGCTCTGTTCAGCCTGGAGCCAAGGAGCCTGAGGAGACACCTCACTGCACTTACAGCTTCCTCAAGAGGGGACCAGGAGAAGCAGATACTGATCTCTGCTCTGTGGTGGCCAGTGACAGGAGCCAAGGGAATGGCTTGAAGTTGTGTCAGTGGAGGTTTAGATTGGATATCAGGAAAAGTTTCTTCACTTAGAGGGTGGTTTGGCACTGGAACAGGTTCCTCAGGGAAATGGTCCCAGCCTCAAGTCTTTCAGAGCTCACAAAGCTTTTGGACAATTCTCTTGAGGACACGGTGCAATTGTTGGGATGTTCTCTGAGGGGCCAGGGGTTGGATTTCAATTATGCCTTTGGGTCTCTTCCAACTCAGGATTATTCTGTGCTTCTGTGCCTCTCCATGGATCCTTCCCTTGTCCAGGCTGATCAGTCGCAACTCTCTCAACATGTTCCCGTAGGAGACATGCTCCAATCCTCTGGTCATTTTTTCCCTCTTTTGGACTTACTCCAGCAGGTTCACATCATTTTTATGTTGAAGTCTTCAGAGCTGAACACAGGTATCCCAGGTAGGTCTCACCAGAGCAGAGGGGAGAGGGAGAATCCCCTCCCTACCCTGCTGCCCAGAGGGCTTTGGATGCAGCCCAGGGTAAGTTTGACTTTCCAGGGCTGCCAGCAGACATAGCAGCAGTCATGTTGGACTTCTGTCCTGGGGAAAGTTTATGATGCTTGTATCCCTATCCAACTGTTTAGCCCAGAAGTAAATGTTGGACCTTTAAGATTGGTTCTGAGAGTGAAAGGGTGGGGAGAGGGAGAGAGAAAAGAAATGCACAGTTTGTTTTCAGAAACTGCACTCACTCCTCCACATTCCTTTTCTCCTGGACTGTGTGTCTGCAGAATGGACAGACCACGGACAGAGCTCTCCTTTTGCTCTCTATTAGTTTTTAGCTGGCTGAGGCAGAGAAGTTCCCTGGACTGTGTTTTTTCTTTTGTTTGGACCTGTTTAAACCTGCTCTGGACTGAACACCCAGCAGAGCACCTGCAGCTCCCACCTGTGGCTCACCAGGTCGGGTCTGAGCAGTGCCATTTCCAGCACCAGAGGGACTGATAAGAGACTGAGTGAGCTGAGCTACAGCCCACAAAGGGACTGCCTGGGTTTATCATCTCTTCAGAGCGGTGAGAGGTTTTATTGTTTACTATTGTTCTTTCTTTGTGCTGGTGAAAGCTTTGCCTGTTAAATCAACAGGTTTTTCCACTTTTCTCCAAGGAAATCTTTTCCCAAACTAACTGGGGGAGGGGCTGCTTGAATCTGCTTTCTAGAGGAGCCCCTTCAGAGGTTTTCTCCCAAATTTGTCCTAAACCAGGACAACTTCCAATCCACCAACCTTGCCAAGTCCTCCTCTTAAGGGCTGCTCTCAAACCCTTCTCCATCCATCTATTTGTGCTTGGCATTGCCCTGACCAGGGTGCAGCACCTTGCCCTTTGCCTTGTTGGACCTCATGAGTTTTGTACAAGCCCATCTCTGCAGCCTGTCCAGGTCCCCTTGGATCCATGCCTTCCCTCCAGAGTGTGGCTGCATCACAAAGCTCAGCGTTGTCTGCAAGCATGCTGAGGGCACGCTCGGTCCCTCTGCTTTTTACTGTTCTGTTCATGTTGGAGCTGTCATGACTCACCTTGACAAGGTCACTGCTTTGTGCTGGAACATGTAGGGAATTCAAGATGTTAGAGAGACTTTGTCTTGTGCTTTTGGACAAATCCTCTGATTAGCACAAGGGATCAGACCAAGGTACAGTTCAAACAGTACATTTCAGTCAGTACCAAAAAAAAAAATCCCAAAAAACAAACCAAAACCCCAAACTAAAACTGGCAGGCACTATGCCTTGAGTTAGTACAGCAAGACGAGAATTTTGAGGATTAACAATCCATGTAAGCCATTTGGAATTGAGCAAGTACAAAGGAATGTAATCTCTGAGAAGAAAAATATCTTAGAGTTGTATTATAATTATTGTTTGTTGATGAAATAAAATTTGATAGTGGTACAGTTGTGGGAATAGTATGATACATTTTGGAAAACAAAGTATTTGCTAATTGGGTAGATAATAAAAAAGGTATGCAATATGTTACAGTGGTGAATTGGACTGTGTGTGGGTTGTGTGATCAGATATATTTGATCTATTTAATCAGATATTGGCTGAGCTTTTTGCATGACAGGAATTTTGATAAGGTAGTTCTGAGGTGGCTTAATGTGGAAATGAGGTAGATTAATGCTTGCTTTAATAAAGTGTTTCTCGGTGTAGCTGCATAAATTATGTAAATGAGAAAAAGATATGTTTGGAGTAAACTCTGAGAAAACATTACCCAAGATAATATCCCACACTATTTTTTAGTCACATTGTTTTACCAAGCCAATGATATTCTAAAAAAAAGCGTCATGAATTTCGGCTTTATGGAAATTGATTTTTGCCTCTAGTAAAAAGATTAAACTTGTATATTAATTTCTTCTTAGGCAAATGTGACTTTTCTACAATAGATTAAAATCTGTCTGGCCATGTAAGATTCCAAAACATAGTAGTAATTAATTGAATTTCCTCTTCCTCTTATTTAACCTAATGGTCATCATGGGAAATAGATTTTTATTGATTATAGTAATGACAGAGAGTTGCTTTTTGATGTGTCCTTACCTGGAAAGGTGGTACATTATGGTATCCATATATCATGGTGTCCTGCATTATTATTTTCCTTTCCAGGACAGTGTCGAAAGAACTTTAATTATTATTTAAACTTGGCAGGTTTTTTTCTAGGCATCTAGTTTTATTTTTAGATAGCATGCTGTCTCCATTTGTGTTTGTCAGTCATGTGTATTTGTTCCAGTTTCTATCATCCTTAAATATAAAAAGACAATTTTTTTGGCTCCTCTATCAGTAATTCTCTATGAAATTAATAGTTTTCTAGAGCATGCCACAGCAGGACTTTCCTCCTTCTAGTTATGCAACACCAAAGGGAAAACCTCCTACTGGTTAATTTATGTGAAAAACTGCTTCAGTTTACATGTTAAGTGATGCTTTGGCACTTAAGGCTAAATTAATACTAATAATGTTTGTGTAACTATTGACAATTGTTGTGACCTCTGGTTGAGTCTTTAAAGAGACACATATGTTTAATTATCAGCAGTAGATTTCATTTAGAATAAATTATAAGCTAGTGGGAAGAACACAGGAGAACAGAACTAATGACATTTGCCCTCCTTCAGCAGACGGAAAAACACAGAATAAGGGTTAACATTAGGTGGTGACCCAGCTGCACTTTCAAAAGAATTTAATTTTTTAAAGTGTGGGAAAAATATCAACGCAGAAACTGAAGTTAAAATTTTTCCCTTACTCAATGTAATCAGTGAAATCCTTAGTGAACTGGGTAGCAAAAATAGTTATCTCATCTCATATAGGTCAGTGCTAATTTATACTGAAGCAAAGCTCAGTTTTGATAAATATTTTCTAGGTGAAGATGGGAAACTACTCTAGTTCATACAAATGAGAGAAAAAACCTTCTCTGTATTATAGTGAAAGATCAATAAGCAGAGAGAAATTTGTCATGACAGTGGTTACTCTTGGAATATTATCATATCTCATTGAAATTCATATGAAAATTCAGTAAATTTGAGGTACACCTTTCTTGCAAGATTGGTATGACTACTTTTTTCCCAGAAAATTATGATTATGCTTTATGGAGAACCTTTTCCATCAAGAAATTTTACAATTTATGTAAAACTCCTTCATTCCTCCACTCCTCAGTAACATTCTTAGCAAAAATCTGCTTCCTGATATTGCATAACTCTCATTAAAATACAAAAAAATAAATCTTGAGAATCTATATACACTATATAAGACCGATAGTCTTGGAAGCAAAGCACAATAGTCATTGCTCTGATCTTCTGCTATCCAAACTCCAGACTCTTGCTTAATCCCACACTGAGGACAGGAAAATCTTTATCTAGGAGGACCTAGGCTGCCATCACCTTTGAAAAAAGCAGGCATTGTGCATGCTGTTGCCTATAGTTATCCTGAGGAGCAATTCTCATTCCATCACACTTTGAATTTCTCCTAGCCACTTGACCAGGTTTTCTAATTAATCCAGAGAGTTATCCACAAAAAGTGCATTTCCCTATTATCCAGTAATGCAGGCACTGGCTTTCAAGAAAATAGATCTAACCCAGTAACATCAAATATCTCTAAAACAAAAAATGTATGAAAACACAATGGTCTTGCAACCTTCATATATTTCAAATAAGCATTTTTCTTACAGCAGCACCATAGTTGTAACAATTTCTTGTAAAGTCATTGATTTTATGTTGCTTCAGGGAACGTGCAATTTATTACTGTTAATAATGTTTCTGTGAATACATGAAATGTTCCTTGTTGCCACTAATTAATTAACTCATCAGAAAGCGTCCTTCCTTTTAGAATAGATGATGAGGGGTTTTTATAATGTCTATCTGACATCTCTAGTTGTCATGTGAAACAAGATCTGGGATGTGAATATTCTGAATATTACTTTTGCATCATTCTCCTGTAAATGTCAGGCTGAAGTCAGTCTCAGCACAGTCAGGTGTTGGGGAAATTACTTGTTCAGTCTTTTCAGCTTCTGCTTCTGCACTGGGGCCTTGGTGGCTGGGTCAGTGTTATTGTATTTGGTTAAGGGTTGAATTTTGTGACATGTCACTGGAAAAAAATCAAAGGTTTTTAGGCTGAAGTGGCATGTTTATGGAGAAGGTTTTTTCTACATACCTAAGCAAGTTCCTCATAAGGGAGAAGCCCCAAATGTTGTCACCCAGCAATTGCCAAGCACTGGGACAATATTAATTTGGCAATTCAGTGGTGGTCACAGGCATGTACAACACTCTTGCAATTCAGTGATGCTTCTGTGAGAAATCAGCTCACTGGTGAGTCCCAGTGCTGGGTTTGTTTTCTGCTGGCTCTGTGGTGAGTGCTGCAGACGTGGCTCTGAGTAGCAACCATGGAAAGGGCACAGATCAGTGAGGAAACAAAACCCTGGTGCTAATCATTCCTGTTGGCATCCTCAAGGTTTCAGCTGGAAATGAGGGCTCATCTTCTGGATCCATGGTTAGTACTGGAAGCATTATTGGGCTTTCAAGATACTGCCTGGGATAACTTCTAGGGCTTTTTGTTCTTCCAGTTGATTTCCAATGCTTTCATAGGCAGTTCTACTTTTAAAAAATTTGCTCCTGTTCTTATCCCAATGTTCTCTTATCTCTTCTCCCCTCTTTCTTTGCCTGTGTGTCTGGTGCTGCTCCACAGTTTTTGTGCTGACACGATATGTGTCACACTACTCTTCAGCTATGTACTGGAGACCATCCACACCCATAAAGGATCTCAGAAGGACAGTAGCCCAAATGAGTCAAAGCCCAGGTAATGTCCTGTTGGGCTACTCCCGGGCCATTATAGGGACCACCAGCCCATCAGGACCTGTCTGGAATTCACAGGGACAGGTGGGAAAACAAGCCTACAACTCCTAAGAACAATCAGCTTTTCCAGACTCCTATGAGTGCTCTCTCAGATGAGAGATCAATCTCAGTGTCAAGGCATGAAAGCCATCACAGCGTGTCATGGGGAGCAGTCTTCGAAAACATCTTTCATGCTAAAAGGATTTGCTGCTTTGGAGTGGGAACATTGCAGGATGCAGAGGAAAAGGAGCTTGAGACCACACAGGATTTACAGGGTGTTTAAGGCAGGAATCAATGGTAAGAAAAGGAAGGTGTTTGGGTGATTTTGGGAGGAACAGGAGTGAGAAAACAAGAGAGAAATTAAGGGATTAGAAGAGATGATCTCACATAGTTTGGTCTGCACTCTTGTCTGGCCTTCCCCTGTGTCCGATCACCTATCTGTCACCCTTATAAATTTTTTTTCCCAGTTCTTCCCTGGGGAGGAGAGAAGAGCTGGAAAAAAAGGAGGTCCCTCTTCTTTGTGTGCAGGGGTATCTGTGTGCAACAACTAGATCATGGGGTGGAGGGCCCACGTGTCCATAGTGCCAGGGACTGGAATGGGTGTAAGGCTGTGAGCAATGGTAACAATCGAGGCAGTTGATGAGTTGGTGAGTAGAAATGACCCAGGAGCAAGATGTGGAGCAAGTCTCCATGTCTGACTTCAGCTGTAAAAGCATCTGGATGCCTCTAGGGGCAAAAGCATGGAGGGGATTAGCTGTTGGGACCTGGAAAATCCTGGCTCAACTCTATGTGTGATGAGTGTCTGCCAGCAAAGGGTGTAGGGCTGCAGCTTTGGGGACTCATCGAATGGAATCATAGAGTGGCCTGTGTTGGAAGGGACCTTACAGATCATCTCTTTGTCATGGGCAGGGGCCCCTTTCACTAGACCAGGTTGTTCCAAGCCCCATCCAAACTGGCCTCAAATATGTCCAGATGCCAGGACCTTTTGAGCTTGGGATCCATCTGGAAACCTGGAACCACTGCAGCCTGGTGTCAACCCAGCTGTGGTAAGAGTGAAGCCCACCAGATCTGGCAACTTCTAATGTTATGTCTAAGTAAATATATTGGAAACATGGTCATTACAACAGGTGAGTCCATTTTAATTTTAAATGTCTAGGGCAATATGGTCAGGTACTGCTCATCCATCTTGCCAGACCAAAATGCTTGTACAGAGCAAAATGTACTGATGGATTTTAACTTATCTTACTGTGTAAATGGGTTCTGGTTTCCTTCTTCTGCTGACTGCTGAAAGGAGAATTTCTGAACAAAAGAAACTTAATTCAGGAAAACAGTACTGTAAAAATTGAAATTTGCTCATTGGAAAGTATAAAATGAGGATTCCCAGAGAGATAAAAAAGTACTTGAGAATAATTTGACTAATCAGTGAGCCATTGAAAGTAGAGCCCTGCACTTTAGTGTTCTTACGGCTTTTGTGCATATTTATGTATTTTAATTGGAAAAAACTACAGATTTTTGCCACCTGGTGTTTTTACATGCTGCTTAGCTGTGGTATATGAATAGATTGCAATTTATGAAATAATAATCTAAATAATAACATAGCTATTAATTCTGTATTATTGTGAAAAAAGATTGACACAACTTGAATGTTCTCAGTGTATTCCTGCCCACCTTTCTCACTGAGTTGTTAATCTGCATATAAAAATGATGTTGAATTACTGCTTTCAAATGAGGAGTCAACTGTGTAGGCCATGGTGCTTTTACTTGATAACAGTGGTCTCTCTAGTCTGCCAAGCAAAGACATAACAAGATCCAACAGCTGGAAGTTTCAGTCACCAAAGTCCAAACTGGAAAGGCAGTGAAAACTGCTGGCCATGAGGACAAACAGCTGTCGAAACAGATTACTCAGAGGCATGGTAAATCTTTCATATTCTTGTTTCTGTCATTCTTAGGAATATCACCAGATTTGTCAGATATTGAAATTATATAAAGGTGGTTTATATCTATTTAATGATTAAGATGGAGCTAGTTCAGGAGAAGAAACTGTAAGTGATGTCTACCTTTGCCTAAAATGTCTAAAATAAATGAAATTCAGGTTAAAAATCTCAGTGGGCCAGTGGGTAATTGGCTTAAGTAAATTCTCATATGGTTTGAAGAGGCATATTTTTGGTCACTGATTTCATCTAGAAAAAGCAAGTGACTGGTATATTTATCCATCACTATTGTCAGCTCTGCCAGAGCAGTGACTTCCATGCCATGGGCTAGACTGTGAAAGGCCTCCTGGTGTTCACAACAGGGACTTGGTCTTTAGTACACCTTGGCCAAGTTGTACTAAGCTTGTTCAATTCCCATGGGACTCAGGGGCACACAGTTGGTGTTAAATAGTCCAGCCCTTGAAGCAGAGCAGTTAATTCTATCAGAAATGGCACAGCTTACTTTTCAGGAGGAGGTGATGATGGGTACCTTGCAGGTGAAGTATAGAGCTGTAGAACCTAGAAGAATTTTTAAAGCATTTTAGGGTCTGTTCAGTGCCGCCACACGAGTTTGTTACTTTTGTAAATGTTTAATATATTTCTTGAGTGATTTTCTCAGAACAAAACAAGAACCACCTATAGTGATAAAGTTCCTCTTACTGCAGTTAATAACAATGACTATTATAAAATGAGTGCAGAGCTGGGGAGTGTTTTTTCACTAAAATGAAGCACAAGAAAGGGAATAAAAGCAAGTAGAGTGCTTGTCAGAAATGGATGACAGAGAAACTGATATCTGTGAGGAGGAAAGAATTCAGTTAAATTACATGCTTGAAAACACATGGCTAATAGATGGGGGAGAGATACATCAGTTACATTAATGTGGATCAATAACTGATCTTTGCAGAGAGGCATAAGAGACAAGTGTGTGTCATTAATGAGAAGGAATTAAATACAGTCAAAAAGTCAAAAGCATGCCTCATCAAAAATGAAGAGTGAGACTGAGTCAAATTTCTATTCAGCGTGAAATTTTGTGGTCTTGTTAATGGCACTCCTTAGCTTTATTGGGAAAGAAGAATAACCTTCAGAAAAAAATGAATGTGCTTTCATTTGGAAGTAGGAAATTAATAGCTCTTTAAAATTCAAAACAAATTATTGTATCTGAACCTTAAAAGTTATTTGTAATCCAACGCTTAAATGTGTAAAGCTGATGAATAAAGAATGTAGCTAGCAAAGAATTCTTGACAGCTATAAGTAATGAAGTAAAATGGAATTGCTTTGGAAGGGGAAAAAAAGAGAAGAGGTGAGCTGGGAGATTTAAGACTGACCGATGAGAAAGAATTTTAGGTATAAAATTATGCAAACTATATTTTACTAGAGTTTTTCTGTTGTTGTAGGAGACTGAAATGGCACAGAACCAAAGAAAGTCATAATCTGTATCCCTTGTGATTAATGAAAAATTGAAAACTTGACTCAATGCCTAGAATAGTGGGGATTTTTAAGTGAGTATCTCTGTAGAGGAGCTGAAGGGAGCAATCAGAAAAAAGAGGCAATTTTTACACACATCAATACATTAACAAGGAGAAATTATTGACAGAAAAGCAAAAAGAAGAGAATTGTAATGGCACAATGAGAAATAGAAATCATTATCTCATTTCCATGAGCAGCAGTTCCAATCTTGTTGCTGTAAAACATGGAGTACATTTAAAATTTTATAAGAGGCACAGTAGTGTGTGACTTGGAGGGTCAAGCTCTTAGCAAGATGCAGTCTCGGGTTCTCTATTGGAATTTGCTAGGTTTATAAGAATTTGTTGGATTTAAACCCTTGCTGCTCCTTCTTCCAGACCTCAGCCTCTGGCCCACATGCTCTAACCTTTACAATCTTAATGCAATGCTCCCTACAATCTTTTGTAATGCTCTGTTATGGATACAGGAGTGTCTTGTTTTCAGTTCGGTTCCCCTCTGGGAGAAAACCATCTGAGAGGTCTGAAAAAGTTCCTGGTTTTTTCCAGCAGGGAATTCCCATTATGTACATACATGCTACTGGAGCTCAGAGTTTTACTGTCTTATGCTATTGAAGATCAAAAAAGACAGGTGTTTTCATAAATCTTCCCCAAGGTAAGGTTTTATGCTGGTAATAAGGATAATGCTTGCAACCAGCTGGTAACTGAATGAGGTACATTTGCAGGATTAAATAGTTATCGTGCCCATAATACAGCTTTTTGTATCTTCCTTAATTTCTATTCTTTTCCCTCTTTCTATTATTTTTTCTCTATTTATTTTCTCTATTATTTTTTTCTCTATTATTCAGTAATAACCATTTTGCAGAAGAGAATGAAGGTCAGCCGCCCCTCATGACTTGATCAGTGCATTGTTTTCTTTTTCCTGTTTAATTATTTTTTAATTTGAAATTTATCCAATCTATGCCTGTCTACATTTGCCTTTTGTCAGGTACTGACCACAACTTTAGTGATGAAGAGTAAATGGTATTTGGGGTGGAATGAAGGATGGGAACACCAACCTACTCATATCCTCCCTGCATGAGACCTTGAACTTTCTTGTTCTTTCCTCTTTTAGACTAGAGTGTATTTCTTATTCTGAAATATGAAGGTCAAAGTCCTTTTACTGTGCTGTTCCTGTCTGTATAGCCTCAAGATATAAGAATAGATAATAAATACTCCAGTAGTCAAAATGGGATTATTTTTCCAGTTCAGGTATTTATGAAAATTTCTACAATTGATAGCCTCTCAAACTCAAAATTGTCATCTTTCCTTTCTCTCTCTTCCCTCTACATTCTTTTCAGCTGTTGCTATGTGGAGCCATTATTAAAATAATCACCTGAGTACAACATGAGCATCACTTGAGAACATTTCCTACAGTGCATCATTAATGGACATAAACACTTCTGAGTACATCAATAACTAATTTCACCTATTAAGGATAAATTCTATGATGTGGACACCTGCCCATTCAAAGCTGGACTGAGAACAGCAACCCTTTTGTGCCTGGAATCAGAAAAATAGAAGCTTGCAATAATTCAGATTAACTTCTGAGATGAATTTGAGTCACTGACTGACAAATGATAGTCCTGTGATCCTGTGATTAATGGGGAGATTTTTTTCAGCAAGGCTTTAATGAAATTCTCCTGTGTCTGAGTTATCATGCTTGATCTCAATTTTAGGAGATACAATGTTAATGCAGAACACTGATCAAAAAGTAGTACTCAGAAGAACTTCAAATATATTTTCATTTTATTCTAAAACTCTATATCCACCATATTTCATATAGAGATTTCAGGATTTATCTGAAACTAAAATTTTTAATCTATGTTTTAGGAGTAATATCATGTTTGGTAGGGAGAGGGACAGGGTAAACAAGAATGGAAGAAGAAAGGAATATCTAGGTACATGAGATTCTTTGGTATCACCAATGGTATTTTGGTATTTTTTTTCTTACTGAAAATTCTATTTTCAAGGAAAAAAAAAGTGTTCTACTCAAATGGAGGTAATTTTGATTTTGTAAAGTAATTTTTGGTTAATATCATTCAAAACCAGTAGTTCTTTTATATTAAATAGAATCCTGTTTTAAGGATTTCAGCAAAAAAAAAGTGACTTAAGAGAAATACCAAATCCTGTTCCAAGGGTGCAAAAAGTAAATAGCAGAAAATCGAGATAGGAGTAAATTATAGTAAAATCCAAATATGAGATTTTCATCATAGCAATGAGAAAATTGTACAAGTTATTGTAAAAGAAAGCAAATATCCCCAAGCAACCAAGCCTGAAACCATTAAGGAACTTCAGAATAAATCTGGATGTGGTAATTCATGCCATTTTTTTCTGGTGTTAACACTTTGTGTTGTGTTAACTGGGCTTTCCACACACAAATAAACTGGCACATATCACCTTTGAACTGTATCTGTCAGCTTAAAACTGCTAGTGCTTTCTGTGATTCTCAACATTATTACTGCAAGAAAAAAGAAAAAAAGAAGAAATTAAACTAAGATAAATAACTCTCTCACCTCCCATGCTGATTAAATTTTAGAAATATGCTCCAGTTCTACATATCAGCCACAGGCAGCATATGTCTAAATGAACTAGCAGGACATTAAAGGCAGATGTTGGCGACTGAGTGTTATAATTTATGGCTTAAAGATCTTCATGAAGGGTCTTTGCCTATTAGAGCAAAAGTGTACAAAATCTGCAGAGAAAACCTCCGAAACCCTGAACAGGGCCCTCAAGTACTCAGTGATGAAGATAAGAATGCATTCACACAGGGGTCAAGCTTAGCACCTTCAGGGTGGGACTGCAGCCCCAGGGCTAGGGTGTGTTCCTTCCTTCCTTCCTTCCTTCCTTCCTTCCTTCCTTCCTTCCTTCCTTCCTTCCTTCCTTCCTTCCTTCCTTCCTTCCTTCCTTCCTTCCTTCCTTCCTTCCTTCCTTCCTCCTCCCTCCCTTTGCCTCTTTAACTATTAAATAAAATATATCAGGTTATTTTGACACCAACATCCAACCATGTCTGGTTTTAATCATGTTTTTTTGGGTATATTTCAAACCTTTTTGGGTTTGATCCATTTTATTCACAGAGGCCTAGTTTTCCTTGGTCTTCTGTGTTTAAAACAGTTCCTAACATCAGCAAAAATCCTGTTTAGTAAAAAATGTGGGTATACACACAAAATCTTCTAATGAGCATGTCAGCTTGTATAGCACATACATGCATCACTGACTTTTCTGAGATGAGAAGTATAGCAGAGGTGGGCAGCAAAGGCACTGACTGCTTTTTCATTCCAGGAGTACCTGAAATGAAAGCTGTTTCAGCATTTCTGCATGTTGCTTTACACATTTTGATCATTGCTGAAAATTGCTGGATGCTGGAGGAGCTCCCTACTGTGTATATTACAACTTCCTGTGAATTCCAGAAGGAGCTTTTCCTGTAAGTGTAATAGGAGAAATCTCACAGCAGACATCTCTTACTCTCTCCTGCTTTAGAAGTCAGACTGGGAGAGAAAATATTGCTGGGGCAGAAGGGATGGGATAAGGAGAAGCTGGTTATGAAGCTCAAACTATCCAGTGATCCTGAGAATCTTTCATAATTGCTGATCCATGTTTTGCCTTTTTCCATCACATCGCATGTGATAGGTAGGACCTGAAAATAAACGACTTAACATGACTGTTTGATAGGATAAGTTGTATGAATGATAAGTAGTGTTTTTTTTTTTTTTTTTCCTTTTCTCAAGTTACATACAAAGTTAAGATCCTCTGTGCAGTAAATAATTGAGTGTACCTTGCCCTTGAATCTTCTTAAACCACAGTCACATTTACTATCAACTTTGTTAAATTACTCTTTTATATCAAGAAACATATTGCTACTTTTCCCTTAAAAGTGAAGTGTGTCACTCCACCAGCAACAAGTGACCCACATATTAAGACCATTTTGAGAACTAAAGCCTTATGCAAAATACATTTGAGGGCTTTTCAATTTAAATTTCCACGGTTTTCTAAGTGTATCTTAAAGTTTTTCAGGTTCTAGCTCTCAGAATGAAAAATTTAGATTTTTTTTATTACCATGAAAAGATAATTTCCTAAAATGATATTGTACTGCTGAATATTGTACCAAATGTGTTATATATTGATGAATAATCATTGTAATATCTATTTTAAAGAAATACAAAGGGAATACTTACTCCCTTTTAAACTCTAACTACAAATACCTGAGGACTCTGTCAGTCAAAGATAGACTAAAAATAGTGGATATGAACAAATACATTTTATCCTGACAGGTAGTCTCTCTGCTGAAAAATAAAAGTTTCAACTGACTGAGAATTTACAGGTTTTTCACTGAATAAGCCATTAGTGTTTTTTACCATTGATCATAGCATTTCCCAAAGTTATTTGTGGTTACTGCCTACCCCTGAGCATGGAGGATCCACATTTCGTTCAAAATGTGAACATGACAACATACAGCTGAATTTACAATGTGTACCTGTGATGACAAAATTTTGCCCTGCATTAGGAAGTTACTTATGGAAGGCCACTGGCTTACTCTTCAAAATGGGTTAAAGTGTCACATTGAGATTTTCTGCTGGTGTCTGTTGCCGTTAGTCAGCAATAATGGACTTGTATTATTCTCTTTTTGCAATGGTGACACTAAAAAAGTAATTTTGCTGGCTGAAGTGAGGAGCATTATAGAAGTTCTCAGGAGGTTTCTACTCTGGTAGGACTCTCTGCTGCTTTTATTGTTATATTAAAAACTTTGTTTGAACAAGATAATGGTCTGATTAGAGGGATGAAGCACCTCTGCTGTAAGGAAAGGCTGAGAGAGTTGGGATTGTACAACCTGGAGAAGAGAAGCTTCAGGGTGACAAAACTGTGGCCTTCCAGTGCCTGAAGGGAGCCTATGGGAAAGAGGGAGAGAGACTATGGGAAAGATGGAGAGAGACTGTTACAAGGGTCTGGAGTGACAGGATAAGGGGGGATGGCTTCAAACTGAAAGACAGTAAGTTTAGGTTGGATGCTAGGAAGAAATTCTTTACTGAAAGGGTGGTTCTTTACTTGATGAGGTTGTCCAGGGAAGCTGTGGCTGCTGCATTCCTGGAAGAGTTCAAGGCCAGTTTGGATGGATTTCTGAGCAACCTGGTTTAGTAGAAGGTTCTGACCCAGGGCAGGTGGTCTTTAAAGTTCCTTCCAACCCAGACAACTCTATGATTCTATAATTTACACAAAGCTTATGCCGAAATCTCCTGTAGCCTTATGGTTTGAGGAACCCCCAGAACAAGAAAGATGAGAGATCATATTTTGTCCAAAAGTGAGGATAACTGGTCTGAGCTTCTAAATCTAGATGAACACCAAAAGCCCCAAGTAACTAGATAAAAGCAAGTATAGTCTACCTCCCAGCTGATGATAAAGTATCACCTTACTTTTTATTTGGTATATTTTCTCCAAACTGAAATGTCTAAAATAAAATAAAAACTAAACCATTTCCTGCCCCCCCTCCCCAGTATATGCATTCTTTGGGGGAAAAAATAGTTTAGAACAGATAAATCAAATTGGATTTGTTTTAACTTTCTTCTGATAGTTCAACTAGCAAAAGGAAAAGTAATTTTATTATATGCTGGTAAAAGTTAGACTTTCCTTGACCTTCAAGACGTGTATTCCCTCTCCATCTAGAATAACTAATGTTTTGTCATTTTCTTCCACAGAAATAATAATAGCAATTGCAAGGGTTATAAAGTTGCAGTAGCAGCAGCAATAATTCTTTCCCTGTGAAAAACCAATACAAGGCAGATGAGAAGCCTTGTAGTACTTTCCCTGTCCATAGCTAATTTGGAATAGGTGTGCTGCTAAGCAGGCTGGAATCACTCCCCGCTTGCCTTCTCCCTCACCAGCACCTTGGCTAGAAACTGCACTGTGAACGTGCTCCAAGGGGTGAAATTGGAGATACTCTGCAAAAAGCAAGTTCTGTATCAGGCTTGGTTCCTCATCAAAGTGCTGAACTGGAAAAAAAAGAAAGCAGTGCTAGAATTTCTGGCTGTTTTCTCTCATTTTCATACTTGTTACCTGGGATCAGAGACCAGTCCCCACCTGGCTGCAGCCTCCTTTCAGGCAGCTGTAGAGAGTGAAAAGGTCCACCCTGAGCCTCCTTTTTCCAGGCTTAACACCCCCAGATCCTTCAGCTGCTCCTCATGAGATTTGTGCTCCAGACCTTCCCCAGTACATTCCAGAACCTGAGCTGAGGAGCCCACAGCTGGACACAGGATTTGAGGTGTGGTCTCACCAGTGCCCAGCACAGGGGGACAATCACTGCCCTGGTCTTGGTGGCCACACTATTGCTGATCCAGGCCAGGATGCCTCTGGCCTTCTTGGCCACCTGAGCACACTGCTGGCTCCCATTCAGGTGGCTGTTAACCAGCAATCCCACATACTTTTCCGATGATTCCAACGTGGCTGATTCCAGCGGGTAAATGCAATGGAAATGTAACTACCACAGAGAATGTGCTCACATTGTACATTTAGTCTGCTTTAGAAATTATTTGGTGAAAACAACAGGCTGTACTAACACCATTCATTGTTGGATTAAAGTTTCCTATTTTGGATAGGTGTCCTCCCTACAGCTTCCTCCTATTGTATTACCTCAGGGGCTCTTGTGCCAACAAACCGACTTAGTAAAATGAAGCAAGTTTTATTTCCTTTTCACCCTTTGCTGGAATGTGTTGCTTGCCATTTTAAGCTATTTTAAATTCCTTTTTATTATGAAAATCTAAAAACTACGGTTTACACACTTTCATAAAAATGACTGGGTTTTTTGTTAATTTTTAACATTAGTTAATACTTATAAGACTTTGAGGTATTCTGTATCCCCCTGTTCATCCTAACTTTATGATTGCAACTTATTCTTGTATGAAATATTTTCTACTAAATAAAAATATCTTGATTTTGTTTTGTATTTTGATCTAACTTGATTTACTTTTAAATTTGTGAAGAAAATATGGTTATCTTATCCTGTGCTAAACTTCTGGAAAAATAAATACAATTCTTTAAAGATTTTTCAGTATAATTTTATGTAGTTTATCTTGAGCTTCATGAAAAAAATAGTAGATACATTTACATCTACAGTTCTGTTGGCTGCAGAATCATAAAATTATAGAATGGTTTGGACTGGACAATATGTTACAGTGCCTCGCCACTGTTGTAGTGTTCATGATACATAATCTAAATCTACCCTCTTTTAGTTCAAAACCATTACCTCTTGTCCTGTCACCACATGTCTTTATAAGAAGTTTCTCTTCAGCTCTCTTATAACCCTAATTTAGGTATTGAAAGGCTCCTATAAGGTCTTCCCAGAGCCTTCTGATCTCCAGGCTGAACAACTCCAACTCTCTGAGCCTTGCATCATAGACAGGTGCTCCAGCTCTCTGATCATCCTCATGGTCCTCCCCTGGACTCCAAGAGGGCCACGTTCTTCTGATGCTGGGGGCCTCAGAAATGACTTTTTGGAAGCTGTTTATGAATATTGGAAGAGTGATTTCTTTCTCTGCTCAAGCATGTCTTTTTGCAGTGGGTTTTTTCAGTATGTCAAGATGATACCTCGCTCTCTCACTTGCTTCAGCTGCTGCTTTGGTGATTGTGCCTGCAGATTTTAGGCTTCCAAAAATTATCCAATAACATCATTTTAATAAGTTGCTGCTTTGAATATTATTTGAATGGTGCTGGTTTGGATTCTAAATATAAAAGGACTTGGAAAATACCTTTTCCTTTTTTGTTTCTCAATATCTCTAATTTTGTCCAGAGTTACTCTCAAGTATGTGCCTTGGAGAAAGGATGCATCAGCCACCACCAGCAGCAGGGCACTGCCAGGAATTTTGTCCAGCAAAGATCCCAGCAGGAAAAAGAAGCGTGAATCAAAGGGAACTTCCACACATAACAACAGTAATTCAATTGAGAAGTGAACTCCATTACCAGAGATAACTTCTTGAAAATGGAGGTTTCAAGGAGATCATCAGCTTCCTTAGGCAGCGATTTCAAGTGAGGTGACAAATACCCTGAGCTATGTTATCCATGAAAATAGAACAATTTCCACAATCATGTGAAATGATGATGGATCAGCCAGTAAACTCATTTTTTATGTCACATAAGTGCTAAAGAATCTGCAAAAAGTGCTCCACAATAATGCCAGTACTATTTTTTTTAGTGCTAATGAAAGACTCACAAAAATAGTTTTAAAAAGAGGAAATATTTGTCTTACGGTGTGTTCAACACAGCCTCTTCATAGCCTTGGGTGAAGGCTGTGAAGACTAATGTGAAACATTAAATAATAAAACCAAAAGACTTTATTAAAAGATTAATAATGGTGAGTTTCTAAAACACATTTTAAAAAAGCCATTGCTATTGAAAAATTTAGGGGTCAAAGTACAAATATTATGTGCATAAGTGTATAGCTGCTGACAATAGCTTTTAAAGCATTGATTTTTCAGGCTACCTGGATCAACTTGAAAATCTGCACAGAATTTTTTTTTCCCCCTAGAATAATACTTACATATAAAAGCATATAAAAATATCAACAAGGGTGTTGGAAGCAAACAACTTCTTTCAGTTAGCCATCTAAACGCATTCTGACTTTAAATCAATTTTTCTTGTGTTCTATGTCTACAGCTATCACTGGATTTATTCCTTAACACTACATTGTACCTTTCTTAAAAAAAAAAAAAAAGAAAAACAAAAACCAAGAGGTATGTTGCCCTTGGAGGTTTGAAATCCTCCAATCCTCCAAAACATGAAAGTGTGCATATAATGTGTGCTTTTTAAATTTTTTTAACCTGTCTTTTATGTACCTGTAACTGATTTCACTCAAGTGGGGTTTTTCTCAGGATCACTGGCCATGTGATTTGTTTGGAATAATTTTGCTTAATTTGACTTTGACTCAAAATATATTTAGAAAAACAATACTCTGTAAGAAAGCTCACTGAATTTAGAAGATGACATCTATACAATAATGTATGTAACAATCCTAAAATAGGGATGAAACTCCAAAATATGTGAGATTTGACTATGACTTGGCTATATTTTCTTTGATTTGTTGGTTTGTTTTAATTTGGAACAGTGGATAACTAAATAGAACTAAACTACAGTAAAATCTGAGGGGAAAATGATTGAAAGGTGTGTGTAAAGACTTACTTTGCTCACTTGGAGCAGCAAGGGACTAGAGATATCCTTTTAGTTTCTCCTGGCTGTTTATTTTTCTGTTTCAATGTCATATCTTGGCTTTTACTCAGAGGGATTCTGAGCATCTTGTGTATCTCTTACACATGCATCTGCAAATCTGTGAGTAAACAGTCAGACTGGTGAGTGTGTACTTGTCAGCCTAGCTAAATATTAAAGCTTGGTAAATGCTTGCTCAAAAAATAACTTAGGATTATTCACATACTTTTGAAGATGGCAAATTTCCATGGGATATTTGCAATTTACTGATTTAAAAAAATGAGAAATTCCTTTGAAATAAGGGGTATATGCAAAAAATATCTTTTATACTGATCTGAAAATATTTCATTGCCAATTTCCATTTTCTTTTTCATCTGAAAAGTTGAAACAGTGAATTATTTTCAAGTGAAAATCATCAGAGAGAAAAATCATCACTACTCAATAAAACTCATCTAGCAGGAGTTTAATGATTTTTATTCCATTATAGCTACTCTGAACTTTCACAAAGTGAGGAGCACATCTACCCACTTTTGTTATTTTCATTCTGCTATTTTTTAGAACATGATTAAAAGTACTTAGAATTTTTAATATGCATAATTTAAAGATTCCTTTTATCTTCTGGGAAACATAACTCTTCAGAACTCTTGCAATTAAACCTTATTTCATGAAACTTCTAAAATGGGCAAAAGTCACGAAATTGTTTGCCCCTCTCATGGAGCAATGTCTTGTTCCCTTGTTTCTAAGGTACTGGTGATGCAAAAAGCCTGTGCATTCAGGAAGGAGAAAGAAAATTCACTTCTCCTACAGAATGGGATGTTTAATCTCACCCTTCATGTAAATGAAAATATTGTTCCCATAATAAACCTCAAGGAAAAATAAATTATTTCAGAACAAAGTTCCAAGATTAAGATGCCATGTATTATTACTACAGATCACGTTAATTAAATGATAATTTGTTAAAAAATGCGTATCCCAAGTGACCAAAATGTGCCATGGGTGTCAAAGAAAGCCAGTGCCAACAGCAGCCGAGGCCAAGCCCATCAGTGATGGTGGTAGCTCCTCTGGGATAAGAGATTTAAGAGGGAAGGAAAACTGCTGGCACAGCAGCCAGGCACAGGAGTGAGAATATGTGAGAGAAACAGCCCTGAAGACAACAGCAAAGGAGAAGGGAGAAAGTTCCTCCAGATGCCAGAGCAGAAATTCACCTGCAGCCCATGGGAAGTTTTAGTTCACTGAAAGTCTTGTAAATGTTGCTGACAGCTCCAAATGTGCCTGGCTAAATGGAAACAGATATCTGTGAGTTATATGGTACCTTGGCTGAGTGATTGATTCAAGGGTAGCCAGCAAAGCTATGCCAAAAGGGAGTAGCAGTTGGAATCTTGCTCATTAGATGCCTTGTTAATATTTTGGTATGTGATTGTGTGCCTATGTGAGCCCAAGCACACCAAAATACTTCATTAGGTTTTGTGTTTCAGATTAAAATAAAAAATCCTCTTTCTTCTGTACATTTTAGTTCTCAAGAAAGCCTTTAAAAAAAAGGAAAACATAATTTTATATAATTAACATTTTAATTTTTAAACTTTGTGTAATAGCCTGTCCGTATTTTCAGCCCTCTTATTTTTGTAATTCTACAGTCTGCACACCCTGGTGTTCTTTGATTGTAAGTTGGGTTATTTTTAATTTGGTGTTAAGAGTACTACTATTTTTTTCCCAAATCGTTATGTTTCAGAAAGGCACTATTCTGCTTTCTTTGTGATTGTATTACACAAGATGTTTTTAGGCAAAATATTTTTGTCCCTCCTTTCTCAAATTGTTCCATGCTGTATTTCAGTACTGAATCAAAAGGATCACTTTCAGATATCTAAAATATACATAGAGAGACATACATATTTATGTATTTGTTATTAATTTATTGAAAAAACCTCTGTGATTTTTTTATTAGTTAAACAACTTTAAAGCCTCCTGCAAGTGTGACTCCTGCTAAAGAAAGGCTTTATAACTATGTTATTTTCTTCTGTGGACAAGATGGCTTAAACCAGGTGACAAATAAACTTAGTTTCAGTACAAGGTTAAAGAGGAAGACACATCAGAAGACATTCAAGATTAGGAGAAAATATAACAGCATGACAAACTTTCTTGCTTCTGTGTTGCTCAGGCTTTATTCAGATTTTTATTCTTAGACAGGAAAAAATAACTTTAATAGACCTGTATTGTAATGTAGTGGATGGTGAGTGGTTTACGCATTAAGGCAGATCATCTTCTTTACATTAATTCATAGCTTTTTTTACTTAATTATCTTGGTTGATGAATTTGGAAATACTTGAAGGCAACTGAGAAAGATTCAGGACAAGATGTGAAATACTATTTATTGCCACTAAAATTTTCTTTCTAGTCTTTACATTCTTACCATGTAACAAATGAGTACTTATCTTTATCAGAGTCTATTTTATGGTTCTAGTAATTTTTTCTTGCCAAGCACGGTGAAATTCTGGCTGCTTTAAAAGCAGAAGACCTTACTTTGCCAAATATTTCCCTATTCCCAGATTTTGCTTAGTGCCTTGAATGTGAGTTATGGTGAGTTATGAAAGAAGATGATAAATACAATCCAGGACTACTGTATCTTGTGGTTAACTTCTGAGTCCCTGATCTGACACGGCATGGTGTGATGGAATTTGACTAGAAAAGGATTTCACTGTGAAAATGATTTGCGAAGGAAGGAAAGCAAAGAACCAGAAAGGAAAGTATTAACAGTGTATGCACAAGATGCAAACAGGGAATTATTCCTGGCAATACTTATAAGCCATTAATATTCAGTATTTTCTTTCTGCATGGCTTGAGCACATGGATACTTTAGAGCCAGATGCTGATTGACTGGTATGACCACTTGATTGTTTGGATGTATGTGTGTGAAGATATATATCAGCAGGATTAGAGGTTAATAGAGAAAAAACATTCATTTTCCAGGAAGACTGTGATCAGCTTGATCTGTTTACCAATTTGAATGCCTTCTTCTTATTTTGGGATAGATTTCTTTGAGTTATCAGCAGCAGAACTCAAAACTTTTCTTCAGGCAGGCCTATGGAATAAAATGGAGCTGTGCAATCTTAATGTTTCGTACCTTCAGCCAAAAAAGACCATCAAGGCCTACAGAGGTAATGTGACTTTTATCAGCACAGTGACTTTATGAGCACTACTTGGTGTGGCAGATAAAATTATTAAGACCTCAGAGAAACTTGGGGTTTTCAGCAGGTCACAACTAGATTAGAAGCAAAAAATAAATGGGGGTTACTGAAATGTTGATAATGAGAGTTGATAGCCTTGATCTCAGTCCCATCTTTTACACCCATGAATCTCAGAAGGTGGGGTCAGATGTCTTTAGCTTCTTGGAGTCCTCTGTGCTCTCCCAAAGCTGCATGTTTACATTTTATTCTGTTCATAATGGTCCGCCCTGATGATGGAAAGGTCATATGCTGTGATGAGCATCACATGGATCTGACATTGCCCATCCAGTTAGTACAATGAATAAGATGTCTGATGTACAACTTCACCAGTTGCCATCAGGCAAAGTGATATTTATTTTGAGCAAAAGCTGATATTCAGGTTCAACACTTCACACTACATTTTAGTTACAAAAATAATTAATCCACTATAACAATGAATGAAATTGATAGTAGAGACAGGTAACATTTACAAAAAAAAATAAAAATAAAGGATTGAAGCAAATTATGATGTTCCAATCCTGCAGTTGATTTTCAACATGGTTTTCAGGAGAAAAAGTTGTTGGCTATAGTGGAAATGCAAGGGAAATGGTGTAGGTGAACATTGCACTTGCCAGTCCCTATTCTAATTGATTCAAAGTAAGGTTTTAATTTTTATTTATTTTAGTAATTGAATTATCATTGGCTGAAGGAGATAAACAAAGTCTTAGCAGGCAAACTCAGCCCAACATGTGGGAGTGATAATAGTCTGTCTCTGTGAGTGACACAGACCAGCAAGGATTCTGAATCATTTATTCAAAAGAAATGAGCTGGTTTCACACACTTTTCAAGGCACAATATTTCCTTACATGGTAATTCTCACTACATGACCTATCCCATGTTGCCATACCAGCAACATGCTTTCTAAATGTCCTTCTATGGGGTGATTATGCACTGTTCACTACTCTGTCAGCTTCCAGCAGGGTCCTCTCCCGTTGGGGTCTGTGGTGGGACACCTCCTCCCCCCAGGGTCAGGTGGACACAACCCTCTCTGTGCTTCCATGTGCTTCTGCAGGCACGTCCCACAGTCCACAGCCCAACTCCATCCCATCTCTTCCCACATCTCTCTGTTTGAACAACCATTTTTAAAGTCTTGGGGCTAAAAACTAGTGTAAGATTACCATTTGATGTCAGATGATTTTCAGTTTTGTAATCTGATTTGTAAACCAATATGTCAGAAATTAGTTTCCCAAAAAGTTAAAATTTGCTATTTTGTTAGTAGGGCTGTTATAGTGGAGTACAACAGGTTTATTCTGCATTTTCTATATTGAAATATCAGTATTGAACATATAAATACTGTAGTTTAGATAAGCAATAGTAGCTATTTATATTTACAAGTAATTTGTTTTGAAATTATTCCACAGTGGTTTTGAAAATTAAGTATTTCTGCAACTATAGTTTTCCTTTTAAGCTTTGAATTTCCATAGTGAGGGATATCATTATCCATCCAGCCAAATGGCTCGTTCCCAGCAATAGCCAGTAGCAGATTCTAGGCAAAGCACATAGTAAAGCAGAGAAGCCCTTCCCCCTTCAGCTTCCAGACATAAGCAGATTAATGGCTTTATTAGCCAGCAGCTACATCAAACCACTGTATTTAGTGGCTGGGAATTGATATCGCTTGCATGAACTTATCTCATCTTCTTATGAATTCATTTATACTTTTGGTCTCTTGTGAATTTCACTATTTAATCACATTTTGTGTGGAGAATGTAATTCCTTCTTATGACTTTGAATTGCTGACTGTGACTGTGGTAGTATCATGATTTTCTTTTTCTGTCCTATGAAAAATAAGGAATAAATGTTCATTGTTTAACTTTGTGTATATTTGTTATTATGTTGTAGGCATCTGTTGATTTTTTTTCCATAATAGCTTTTTCTCCCTCGTAAAGTTGATGGGGTATATTTTGTCTACACATTTCTAAGTAGAGAGGCTATTATTTATAGAATCCTAGAATCACAGAATAGTTTGGCTTGGAAGAGACCTAAAAGATTATCCAGTTCCAACCCTCTGCCATGATTAGTGTATGGAAAATCACGCTATCAAAAGCCAGCATCCATAAAGGAGACAGAGGAGTTCTGCAAATTTATTCAAATAAAGGGAGACAGTCCACTGGAGCACACACCCACGGGGTTTTCTCTCTCGAGGTTTCAAAGGGCACAGCTTCCTTTTACCCTAAACTCCTGGCCTCACGTTACCCTCCTCTTTTCCCCATTGGCTGTGGTACTCGGAAGGTACAGCCTTCCTGAAACACCTATCACATATTCCCCTCTTCAGCCTGTTGCTTTACCCCAAAGTTTAGACTTGTGCAGGCCCACTTGTCAGTTTTAGGAGCCAAGATATCTGGGCTCTACAAGAAACCTGCTGCCCAAAGTTAGTAGAGACGTTAAGACCCGTCAAAGACAATAACACCCCTACCTTCACCCATCAAATTGTTTGTAAAGACATAAGCACACATCTTTCCTCTCAACAGGGACACTTTCCACTAGACCAGGTTGCTCAGAGCTCCATCCAAACTGGCCTTGAATATTTCCAGGGATGGGTCATTGTCTCAGTTTAATACAAATTTAGGAGAAGACACTCTGGAATGAGTTGTGTCCTCTAAAAGGATTACAACAATCCGTTTCCATCAATTGGAAATTAACACTAATGAATGAAAGTAAAAAAAAAAAAAAAAAGAACAATGGTAAGAGTTTATTAACAGAATGCCAATAAGGCATGGGAAAAAAGGATAAAACTGTCAGAGCTTATCCCACACACACACACTGGAACAAAACCCCAAAATTTCAGCGAAAAAATACTGGTTCACCCCATGTGGTAGAGGATGGCACCTCTACCACAAGGAAGAGAGAAAAAACAAAAGGAGCTTCACACAGCAGTTTGGGCAGACAGATGAAAACCTCTGGCATTGACCTCCTCTCCACCAGCAGATTAAGCAGGTGGGCTTGGTGTGCTCTGTGTCCTGGGCTCAGCTTTCCCGAGGTTTGGGGCCAGGATGGAGCAGCCCCTCTCTCCTGCTGGCCCTGACCAGCCCCTCTCCCACAGGTCCTGTTTTGTCTCTCTGGTCCTAGACTAAACAAGCTGTCCAGCTCACCTCAACAGATTGCCCAAGGGTTGCTGCTGCAGCTTCTCCAAGGCCAGGGAAAGGAAAAACCTCATCTGGGCTGACAAAGCCAAGCTTGCCAAGCAAAACCCAAACCTCACCACAGCCTGGACACCTGGGGAGTGAGGCTTTGGAAAAAAAGAGCAAGAAGGACAAGGGTCATCCCTGCTCTGGATCCACTTCCAGGATACAGCAACCATTCTGAGGCATAAAGCAGAGGATCAGGGAATACACTACCTTCGACAATCACCCCAAGACAGGCATCCACAGCTTTTCAGAGAAACTTGTTCCAGTGCCTCACAGGATATATTTTTTTCCTAGTATCTAACATAAATTTCCTTTCTTTCAGTTTGAAAGAGGGGAGATTTGTCTCTCTATTTTGTTGCTCTTCCCCATCTCTTTTTTCCCCATTTTAAATTTGGCCAGTTAGGGGACCACAACTATATGTGATATTGATAGCATGGGATGTTATCCTCCATGGATTTCAATATTAGAACTGGCAGGACTTTTTGCTTTTGTCCTCAGTTACTGATAGCTCCTTACATCTTACTGGCCTCAAGGTCCTCTGAACTCTTGCTACACTGGGCAGGATAAGAAATTTCCTTTTTCCTTTTATTTTGTTTAAAATAGAAATTGCTTCTGATACCATCAATTTTTTATGGGATTTTGTTAATTGTCCAGAATATGCTCATGTCAGGGCAATTCAAAGTTTAAAGGCTTCTTGCAAGTCGTACTGAATCTTTTATTCCAAAGAGAGAGATTAAAAAGAGAGAGTATAAATAACAATAAAAAATAGTAATAAAAAAAGCAAGAAAACTGCAGTCAGGCAGAATTTGTCCTTGACTGCAGATTAACATTCAGGGATACAGGGTTAGGAATGAGACATGCTGAAAACCAGAAATTAAGTAGAATCCTTCACAATTTTGGGCAGGGGTGTGAGGCAAGAGGATAGATGGAAGTTCATGCCTCCTGTGCAGATCACTGTTATGTAATGTGTGTGGGAAAGCAGTGCTTTTTCCTTTAACCTCTAGAGACCATTGGGATTTTTGCACACTTGTGTATTTCCACATAATTAATGGAAAAAAGTGGGTTCATTGCCACCATGACAGGACAGAATGCTACTTCACCTCCACTGAATATTATATTTGAAGTGAAGGGCTGACTGCTCCAGCTCTAGAACTGAATTCTGTTTTCAAAAGGAAAGGAAAACAGTTAAGAATAATAAAAGAGAAAAGCAAGGATGATGAGAAGGAAAGGCGGAAAAGACGGTGATTTTGTAGTCTCATTCTCCTCCCACTGTGAGCCTAATGGGGTGTGCAGCTGCTACCTCTTCCTTTAACTCAGAACTTTAGAGGACTTTGAAAGAGATTGGTAGAATTTTTTAAGAATACCAAAGGAATAAAGTAACTTCTGAAATCTAGTGAGTGCAATAGGTTTAAAATAAATAGAGTAACAACAAAATTGTCCTCCTATCCATTAGGTACGGTGGAAATTTTAATATGGCTACTCTTAATCCCACAACATTCCACAGCTGTTACAACTGTATATGAATTCCATAAAATTCTCCAAAAATACATACAATTTTCATGATGATTGGGACTGTTCCACATGTGGCTGCCTGTACTTCTGAAATAGCTCCTGGTTTCTGCATGGGCTTTGCCCACAGCCCCACAACCTGCCTTCAGCTTTCTTAAAGGAAGTCCTTGGCCTCAGATTGCTCAGAAGCAACCTCCTGATTTGGGGAATAAACTTTGCCCATCTAGCACATCTAACACCTTTCTAGGAAACAGCAGCACATGGTGCATAGTGGGACACAAGGAAATTTCATATTCTGATAGCCACTACGTTTGCATAAATATCCAAATGGTAATTTTGAACTTCTTGTCATTGCATTATGCATACATATACCAACTCACATTCTGTGTTTACATTAATCTAGAAGGCATAAGGATCAGAGAAATACAGCCTGCCATCTCCAGAATGAGGGTTATACAATAAGTCTAAAAATCTCTCTGGTTTCATTTAATTTTTTTTTTTTTGCTAGTTTTGCTACAGTCTGGAGCTGAACAGAGTTACACTGGGAAAGAAAGAAGAGGTGGAAATATTGGATAGCATTTGATATTAGGGTTAAGAGTGAAAAATGCTAGGCATTTTTTATATATAGTGAGAGAAAGAGCACAATTTTTAAATGTCCTTACTTGTGTCTTTGTGTATTCATTCTTTTTCTGAGCCTTCAACTGCAACTCAAGTTTAACAATAATGTCCTTTTCAAGGTCTTCCTATATTTCCCTTCAGGTTTCACTTAGGGAATCATAGGATAACTTATTCTCTATGAAAATAGCTTCAGTCAGGATGTTTCATAGGTCACCATTATTAGAAAATAAAAAGAATGGGTGTTGTAAACCTGGGTGGAAGGCTGTCCAAGAAAAGATGAGCTCTTCAGTGGTCAGGGATTTAACTTCATATAGACATAAGGGAAGTCAGTTCAAGAACATCACTAAGTCGGTTACAGACTTGAAAGTGTTCACAGGAATCAGTGTATCCTGGAGGCATCAGAAAATTTGCTCAGATTAAGAAACTAGAATGTGTGAAACTTCATAAATATATATATAATTCAGAAACTCGAGGAGAGGAAAGGAAGAAGGATACTTAATTTCTGGCAAATTACTCGCAGGGAAGAAATTTGGATGTATGCTGTTCTCTTAAGCTAGAATCAGAATTCAGAGTTGCACCATGTTTGAACAGAAAGTGGAGTGTAGTTGAATGGCCATGTAATTACCTTTTATTCTCACGTTTGAAGTGTTGTTTTGCAATGTGTCATTAAGTTATCAGGGTATATAAGTATGAAGATGTGTATATTTACTCAGCAGGCTGTAAAACTTCTTGCAAGAATATTTTTTAAATACCTCAGTAGAACACCATGAAAAAGCATCATCAGATGATAAGCATGTGACTGAGGATGAAGGGAAACAGATTTATTAATGTCTTTTAAATAAAGCTAGCAGAGAGACTTGATGTGTGATAAATTTGTTTATCTCTGCAAGTACAGCTGCTGAGTATCTTAATTCTTCACTTTAAAAGAAAGTGTCTGTGGTAAATTAATAAAATCTTGATATACATGTATAATGACCAGGGTTTTTTCTACTCCTTCCCACAGCATAGCTTCACTTTCATCTCTTCTGGAAAACATCTTACAATATAATTATTATAGAGAGTCAAGAGGATTACTTAATGGAAGAAATAAATCAACAATGTTATTAGAGCATGAAATCAAGTATATTGAATATAAAACAGAACTCCTATAATATGTTTAACTCACATGAGTAGGCTTATATGAGTCAATGGAAATATGTGCATAAATGATACTTTTAAGAATTAAGTCCTTGAATAACTGGTTTTAGTATCTGGACATAATACCCTTACAGAAAATTTGATAGTATGACAGTAATGTTCCTTGCTGCCTTGTTATTTTCCTAATGTTTAACTTGGTTTATTTGAGCTGGTTAAATCTTCCTGCAGAAAATTCCCTAAGCCTTTGCTTGAGTCTGTTTGTTTTTTGTCTGTTTTGGTTTATTTCTTTGGGTGTGTTGTTTTTTTGGGGTTTTTGCTTTTGTTTGGGTTTTTTTTTATAAACTCAATAAATGCAGAATTTGTCTGTACTGGATAGATATTTTTGGATGTGTTCTGATTCATGCATCTGAGTAAGGACTATGGAATATAAGCAAAGAAACTGAGTAAAATAATGTGTTTAGGAAGAATGGGAAGAAGTCATACATTGCATATGTCTTGCTGTATTTATGAGGAAGTACTTTCACTAATTCTGTGTCTCCAGTGAAGCAGATATGCACAAGGAGGAAACTTAATTTGTTAACATAGGAAATTAAATACAACAAAAAAGGAAAAGTTGGCTGAATAATTCTTTGTCCTAAGAATCTGCAAATGATTTAATAAAATATAGCTGACTTGCACTGCCAGCTGCAATGACTAGCTATGTTAAGACATTCCACAAATAGTCTTTTGTCAGTCTGTACACATACTTAGCTAGGACCATGCTGTTCACCATGGAAAATAAATTTTAACAATACTGTGGGAATGGATTAATTGGCAGTCTTTGTTTACTCTGTCTTGATTCCTTTGCTGTAAAAATCTATTTCCTGTATGCAATAAGTCATTTCATACTAGACAGATTTCACCTGGAGCATAATACACTATAAGCCAGAAAGAAATTTTCAGATGTGTTGCTTTATTGACTTCTCCCTGACTGAAATTGGATCCCTGTATCTTCATTAAAATTATCTGAAAACAGATATACGGTTAAAATTAAGATACAAACAAATGTGGGAGGGAGTGGGAAACACTTTTCATTTTAAGTTTCACATATTTGCACCACATTTTTCCTAAATATATTTTATATCTGTTTAGCATATTATTCACTTTTCATAAGGTTCCATTTGTTGTTTACAATATTCTTTATTGTTTAATTAGCATTTTTATTAATTTTCAATGAACATTTGGGTTAAAGCATCAATGTCTAAAACTTGCCAGAGAATTGAAACTGATTGAGAAGATCGTGCTTAAAAATTAGAGTTTAGAAGATTCTTATTGTTTCTTAATGTTTTAGCAATTTGGGGTTTTTTTACATTTCTGCATTTCAGGTAGAAATGAACATAAATTCTACAGCTTTTAAGGAACTAATAAGATTTGTAGTTAATACATGGAATAAAGGTTTCTGTGTAAAGTTAAAGACTATTGAAGTAAAGACTTTTTTTTCCCTGTAACACATTTTGCTCTATTGCGGCTGGGCATTTAATTTGGGCAGTTAACTGGAAGGAAACCTACAATTGTTTGTGCTTTCCAGAATTTGCAGTAATTACATCTAAAAATTAACATTAATGTTATTCTTTGCAAACAATAAGCTAGCTGAGGTCAAACTGTTTGATTGTAGTACCATTTTTGTATTTTCTGGTGGCTTTGATGCAATATTATTGCTTCCCTCTTGGTTGTGTGATGGTGGATCATTATACCATACATTTCCACCCATCTTTTCAAGAGTGGTCACAACTGTGTTTTGGGGTTTTTTCCACTGATATATCTATAGTGAAGGATGTTATCATGCACGTTATCCATAGGCTGTTTTCATAGTCAGTGAAGAGAAACACAGAATGATTCATCTGACCTGGTTCAGCCATTTATTCAGAGTTAGGTAAATTGTGCCCAGAGGTCACATTTTCCCTCATTCTAAAGTGAACTTGGATGACTGGCTTAGCTGGAGATGTCTGTACTTTTCAAAATCTGCAACTCAGTGAAGTGAATCCTGCCCAGGTTTTCTTCATTCTGAGTATTACCATGTAAGGAAGAGCTAATATGTGGTTACAGGTCACCATTGTGTACTGCTAAGTTTCCCAATTTCCTTGGCTACTTAGCCAGCTTCTTTCATATGAAAACAAGGGGACAAACCAGAGAAGTAAGGGATGGTCTTTTTTGCAAAAATGGGTTGTGAGCCTCCAGATATTCGACTAGGAAGGGTTTAACCCATGCAGATCAAACTCATTCTCCACTAGACTTTTCAGAGGAAGAAGGCTTCATTTAGAAAAAGCTAAGAGTAGTTTTTAACATTCCAGTCATATGGAGAGCTGTTTCTAACATGCCTTATGGTATTAAATTTTAACACAGGATACCTGCAGTGACTATGTTGACAAAGATTATCATTGCGCTTGCATGCTGCAGACTGAGGGATAAAAATGTGGTTTGGGGAACAGGGATGAAGGAAGGAATCTGTTTGTATAAACACGTACTCTCCTCAATGTCCTCTGTGCTTACCTTTGAATTGGTTATTTTATCTGTTAAACTTGGAGAATAATTCAAGCTCACTCCAGTTAAGAGTTTGGACATGCACCAAAGTGATGAAAGATGTGGAAGTCTGAAAAGAAATCTCTAGAATAGTAATGAAACAGTGTGGATCCAGTTTTGGAGAGCAGGTAAGGGACACAGGGCATTCCTTCATAAAAGTAAACTTCTGAATATATTTACACATACTGACATTTATTCTGCTTAGGAAATGGCTGTCTATCACTTGTGTGTCAAAATAGCTGTAGACTGAAGGGGTGTATGTGTGTGATTTCTGAGTTTTCTGTTGAAAAAAGTAAAGCAGAGTCTAAAAAATCTGCTGCAGTATAAGGAGTTTGTATGAGAAAAATCAGAAATATATAAATGTTGAGGAAAAAATTTATTTCTATGTCCTTCTAAATCTTTATTGGATAAAAACTAACAAAATGGATTCGTCAGAAGAATAAAACCCCCAAACCTATAAAGTATGTGCTGAGAAGAAAGTAATTGTTTACTTAGCTAATAAAATTCATTTTTGAGGTCAGTGAATAATAATGGACATAGTTAGTTTGAAGGAAGACAGTTTGCTTTACAGGTTCCAAAAAATTTCTGGGGCATTGCAAATAGATGATTTTTAAGGTGACTTCCAACCCTGGCCATTCTATGATTCTATGGATATAAATATTGAGGCTGCATTATGTTCTTCCTCCTAAACTGTATTTCTTTGGTATGGTATGGTTTCACTAGGGATATGTTTCTGCCATATGCAGGAAAGAAAACAGAAATATTCAACTGAAAAATAACCTTTGGAATAAAAATAATTAGATTGAAAGCAGAAAATCATACTAAGATGAGAATAAAGACTTTTTAATTATCTCCTTTAAGTATTTATAATGTTTGTTTAAAAATAAGCTAAAATAAATATGATCAGAATTTTTCTTATATATGATATCAGCAGTGATAAAATTTGTGGAGGCTTCCTGGAAGTCCCTAGAAATTCTAGGAAAAGAAAAAATTCATTTTCTTATACTAACCTTTCCTGGTAGATTTTAGTTTCTGTGAAGTCATTAGGGATGTATTACAGAACACCAAAATATTTGCTACAAACTTGGGAATGTTGTTACTAATATAAAGCACAAAACTTTCTCTTGAGAATGTTGTACTTCACACAGAAAACAAAAGATTAAATTTATTGATCTCAGGATTTTTAAATCCTAAATGTAGCTTGAGGTCACATTTTCATAAACTTTTTCCATCCTCAGTTCCCACAAATCTGGGAACTGGCTTCCATACAAAATGTTTATGTAACTGCTAAAACAAGTTAACAGCTGAAGAAGTAGATGAATCTTTAAAAATCCCCTATGTGGTATATTTAGAAATCTTTATTAAGACATTTTTAATTTTAGCTATACTGAAGCAAAGTAGGATCTAGGGTCTGAGGAGAAAACAGAAAGAACAGACAGAATGAAAAGGGAAGCTCACATCTGGTGGCTGCAGGTTAACGCAATTGTTCAAAGGATGTAAAATTAAAGGACATTTTCCCTATGCAGCAGCCCTTTGAATTCCCTTCCCAGAGCCGCTCAAGCATTCACCAATGTCCAGCATGTTCAGACCTGCTGCCTCCAAGTTCTCTTTCATCCCTGTTGCTTCCTCTCAGATTTTGTGCTCAACTCTGATGCAGGAAAAAAAATGCAAGTATCTATTGCCTCCTATTTGTCACTTACTTTCTCACAGAGGAGTGGTTAATAAAACCAAAAAGCTATGGATTCCATGTTATAATATTAGGGAGACTGAACTGCAGAGTCATGCAGGCTGGTATAAATAAACATTAGCTCAGGTTTACACTCTTAAATCAATTGAGTCTCAGAACTGGAGTGCCAGGGGAACCAGATAGGATGTGCTTGCTTTCTCTGAGCACCAGCATCATCAGGTTCAATATTTGAAAAAAGAAACTGCCAGGTGGACATAAGCCAGTGAATGAGCTTCCTCTATCATGGAGACAAATTCTAAATTAAATCTCCAGTGGAATCACAGTGACCAGCAAGAGGGGAGCACTTGTGTAGGGAAGCCCTAGACTGGCTGCTCCTTCAGGAGCTTCTTGGGCTGAGGTCTAATTTCAGCTGAATGAGAGAGGCAGCAAGTTTTGACTTTATGTCTCCAGGTTATCCTGCACAGTAAGATGATGAAGAAAATGCAATTAAAAAATTATGTTTAGAAAATTGTCCATTATACCTTATGTGTAGTTTTCGTAAGTATTTTGAAAGGTAATTCATAGTATTCATTAAAACTACCTCACAAATCAGAATTTTTTTTTTTTTTTAATAAAATGAAAATTTGATTCCAAAAATGCAAGTGTTTTGGGTTTTGGTCAGAGTACTTGTGTTACGTTAGGCTAGTGAAAACATAGTGAAAATTGAGCTTCAAGTACAACTTGCCTCTGTTTTACTTTGCTCTCCAGATACACTTGATATTTGTACTGTGGTATTGTTCATCATGAAAAGTCAACCAGGCCAAACTCCCTGTTTCTGTTAACAGGAACAGAAATTTTTTGTTTCTTCTTTTATAACAGAAATTTGCTTTTTTACACCTAAGGTACGACTACCATTTTTTCTTTCATCCTTCAAGTTTTGCCCTGGTTTTCTCTGCAGAGGGGTGGAGAGGCCTTGCTGTTGTGATGGGAAGGGGTAGGACTGGGCTCCTTCCTCAGCTGAGGGTGTGAGAAGGCAGCTTGCACTGCCTTCCCCTACAGGAAACACAATAAAGCAAGAGGCAAGTCTTTGTAGTTCTCATCTCACACTATGAGAGCAGCCTTGGAATACAATAAATTTTTGAACTAATGATAAATCTAGGCGAGGTGATGGGAGCACACTGCTTTTATGTCCCTCACATGCTGTGCATACATAACTCCTCTGCACAGCTGCACAGAGAAGGTTTTCTTTCTGAAGGATATCTGGCAGAAAGCCTAGCTCTTGGGAACGAGAAGCAAATGGACTTAGCATTTTCCTCAGGTGACCTTGAAGTAGGAGCACATGGAATGTACAATATTCAGTATTCACCTTGAACATTTGTTTTGATTCCCTGTATTCCAGCACTTAAGACTGCTATCAAGTTTAGTTTTACTTGACAACTATCTTTTCCTTTAGAGAAATATCTGCCATCCCTGAATATGATGATGTTGGAATAAAATTAAAATTAGTACCATATTTAGCACAAGTGTGCATAAATAGCCTGGTGAAAATTGATGAATTCTAGTTTCTTTCAAAAGTGTCAGCCTGATTGTATTTTTAAGGATTGTTCTTTAAGAATTCATGAAGATTTTTTTGTCCACAATAGCTTATGATCCAGACTTTCAAACTGGATTGGCTGTCTACTTCTCTGCTATGGATGATCGCTAGAAATTTCTATTCCAGGAATTATTTCATTGCTGGTTATCAGCCTGAAAGTCCTCATGCTCCTCAAACAACAGAGGGTTGTCTGAGAGGATTGGTTACTGTGAGGAATTTGGCTGCAGTTGTGAAAATGTGACTTACAATTCTTGCTCCTTGTCCATCACTTGTCCTCCCTTTGTAGTAATCCTCTTGAAGTCTTCCCTTCCAAGGGTACCTTGAGTACAATAGACAGCTTTTTGTTATCATCCTTGTCTTGTCTCCTGCCTTTCTTCATCTTCTGCTTTTCTGAAAGCATTTCCAAAGCACTGAAGAATTTTTTCAATTATTTGAACATATTTCTGAATATATTCCCATACTAAAAGAACGTGCAGATGGTTGTATAAAATATAATTTTTGCATCAACCTTTTTTTATTTCTATGGTTTGTTATTGATACTGTTGCTTAGCAGTGAAATGAGTCTTCATGTTTTCAATTTTCTCTTTTATATCAGGAGGTGTGAGTGAATCATTAGATGAAAACCTTTAGCCCTTGGTCTGTTTGAAGAAGTCTGTGTGACTAGCAAGACAGAATCTTTACACCAGAAATGCTTTGCATGCCTTGTTCTTGGTGAACATGTCCAGAAAAAACTAGACAACCACACTCAAAAGACCCACAAGTCCCAGAACTTGGAGCTGCTGACTGAGAAAAATAAAGCAAAACATTAAACTACACATTCCAGTTTCTAATGTAGTAGGTCTCTTCTTTCAGTGCTCTTTCTGATTCACCAAACTTCACTTTCTTTCTGGAGCAGATGGTCTCACACTGTCTTGTCTTGGTGTTTGGGAAAGCTTTCCTTTCCACCATTTCCAAGGTGTATTGGATGGTTTTGCTCCTGTTACAAGCTTTGCTTATCTTTAGGTTGGGTTTGATTTGCAGATCCTCCAAGTCAGGTTGTCATTTGGGAACGCTGTTGCATCTGGAACACTGGCTGCCTTGAGGTCAGCAATAGCAGTCCATGAACATCCATGGGGATAGCACATTGTCAGATGAAGCGAATACCAGGAGGGTTGAGGTTTATGTTCAGTGATTCACTGAAGAATGAAGTGAATAAATCACTAATTTTGCGAGGAGTGTTCTTAAAAGAGCAATGCTGGCACTAGCTTCTTGCTCTCAAAGGGTTGGATATTCAGGATCTCCAAGCACTTACTGAGCCATAATAAAAAAATAAAAACCATATAATAAATAAATTAGAAACCACCCGTCACTATTTGGTGATGGGTAATGCCAGCTGCTGTTGCCAAGGTGTCCAAATGAACTAAATAGGTCAAAAATACAAGTATCATAAGAATAATCCATTAATCAACATTATCTATGTTCACAAAATATTTTATTGCTAATTTTTCTTGAGATTGTGAAGTTAGGCTATCCTATTCTTAAAAGCTCAGCAATAAATAAAAATAGTACTTAGAAATATGTGTAAAAATATATATGAATTAATGAGTTATAATGGATTTCAAGCATACTTATTTTTGCATATTAATTCATAATTTAACACTAAATATGTTAATTTGTGATACATATTTTCTGTCTCCTGTTAAAATAAAAAAGGCAGAGAAACCAGCCATTTTTTCCTGTGTATAAAAGTACTTTTTAAAATCAGTACCAGATTAAACCTCCTGCTATTCAGATCATTATTGCTTGAACTAAGTCCTCCAAGGGGTCCAGTATTCTGCAATCTCTGCTGCCTTCTCTTAGAGAGGATGATAGTTTCAAAATACTGCTGGCAGCACAATGAATATTCAATGAGAGGTCTTCCTGTGACACCTGCTTCTTCTGTAGAGCTATAAGACTGACTTAAAAAGCTGACAGGAAAATGGTATTATGGGCCTGTAAAAGCAATGATTTTCATTTAAGGAGGTATACATTAAAGCTGTCTTAGGTGCCCTGATGGATGTAACACCTCAGTGAATTTATTATTTCCCAAGAAGCAGCACCAGGGAATATTTTATGTCAAAAATATGTATCAAGATTGATAGTCCTGTTGGAACTTCAGTTTTATGGCAAATATTCTGATTCTGTCAGCAAAACTGATGTTATGTCTTAGTTGGGTTTCTTAATTTGAAAATCCATCTAGGTTTGAGGTTTTGTGTATATTTGTATATATCAGAGAATTATGCTGTAAAGTGCAAGAAGTATACGGTGATTTTCTATCAGGAATTAGTAAAGTTCAGATGTGCAGCTATAAAGATGAAAGAAAGTAGAGATACTGCCTGTGTTGGATCCATTTAAGCATTATGATTCTTCAGAGACAAGTAGGTCTTACATCTATCACATACACAAGTAATGGCAATCAACTTCAGTGCAATGCAAAAGAAAATACATGGTATAGGAAAATATTATATGTTATGTAGCAAATGCTGCATTAGGCACACAGTGCCTGGAACTCCCTGCACAGCTCCCAGAGCTTCCTGTGAAATGTTCATTGTGTGTATATACATTTTTATATATTTAAATTCTTCTTCCTAGATGAAAGATCAAATGCACAATGTCCACATAGACATTAGCTTTGTAAGTGATGAAAAGATTAGTGAGGCAAATCATTCAAATAATTTCATCTGCTCAGGAGAGTTAGCTAAATTGCTTTAAATAAAGAGTTGTCACGGGCAGGAAGAAATCTGAGAACTGCTGGTAGATAAAGCATTTCATTCCTTGCATCCAAGTTATAAGACCTAATAGACAGGGGACTTGCAGCCTCATGCAGTGGCACCCTAAATAGAAAAAGAGTCTGTGTTGGATGAAACCCGGTTATTTACAATGTTAACTGAGTTATTAAAGATGAGAGCTCCTGTGACTTCAGTGAAAGTCAGTGGGTTACCAAACATATGCTGTAACTAATTCAATATTATCATCTGAAAAACTTGGAGCTGTAGCAAATTATCTTTTCTCTCAGATTCTCTTTGGCTGATTTGGTAAACTGTCTGTGTTACTCTGTCAAGTGCATTTGCAGAGAGACATTCCATTTCCCTTGGAAAGCAGAAGCAGCTTAAATGTGGAAGGATGGAGGGGGATAATTTCTGACCAGGAGGGCAAGTTAGACACTCTGTGCCAGGTTACCTGCCAGTGGGGCTCTCTTCCTTCCTAGCCCTCATCCATTGCCATCTGCCTGTGTAGGGTTGCAGAAGAAAAAATGAATGTGTTTTTTGAAATCCTTCTCGAGTATGGTGCATAAGAGGGTGATGAGAAATTTCCTTTGTTTTTTTCAGAAGTTTCAAAAGTATGTTCATATATAGATGGTGATGATGATGATGATGGTAAGGCATTAGAGATGATAATTGTGTAACCTTGGCTATACCTATAAATACCATCACATGTGCATGGTCAGGGGGTATGCACGACTTTCACTGTGCCCTCTGTTGCAATTCTGTGAAATTAAAATTATTTGAACATTGTACCTTTGAGAGCATGTTAGATTGCTGGTGGAGCAAGAAGGCTTTGTGTTTTCTGTCTCTGCCCTGTGTGTGTGTGGCTGACGGTCAGTACTGCCAAAACGTTGTGTTCTGCACTGAAAAATGACAGGCTGAGATTTCATTTAATGTCTGAATGCATGTGGTCCATTGAGGGAGAAGGAGCTGAGTGATTTGGGATTTTGGGTGTTTTGAGTTTTTTTGCATTCTTGGCATAATTTGATAAGCAGCAGCAGTGAATACAGCTCTGTTTATCTTTGTAACCTTAAGCCAGATACTGCATGTCACTTTTCAATATCCATTCAGTAGTGAGCTTCCTTTTGAATGATGAAAGAATAATTATAAAGAGGAACATTTTAATATCATTTGTATCACACTTTTTTCCTTCTGGAAGAGAGATTAAAGGGACCAAATTAAGACTTCCAGTGCCAAGGTGTCTTCAATATTTTTTTTGCAAAAGGCTTAAAGAACAAACAGAGGGATACTTAGTGCCTACTAGCTCAGGATGGGAGAGGTTCTTCAGAATATTTCTTACCTGTTCTCTGGAAACATCAAGGGAGCTGGTGTTTTCTATGCACTGCAAATAAACGAAAAATATTTAAAGGAAATGTGCACCAAGGGAATAATTTTAGCTCAAAAGATTAAACACACACATAAACACACACTTGTTTCTGTGTTTGCAAGAACTGAGAATAATTTAGAAACATTTAGAAGAAAAGTAGCTTGTGGGGTTTTGTTTTGTTTTTTTCTCCAGCTTAAAACCTGCTCTCTAAATGTTTCCTTATTGCATGGGGAAGGGAAGCCCATGAGAGACAGCACAAATGGCCTCCAAATTCTCCTCTCTCTAAATCCATCTTTCCTTTTACATAGTGAAATTGCTTATGGTTTTGTGCCTTAAAAGTACTTTGTACTTTTAAGTACAGAAAATTGAATACACATTTCAAAAATAGCGCTACGGTGTACCGAAACTAAAAGTGAGTAATTGCCACTGCCTGAAAAATATTTTATTTACTTCAGGAATTAAGAAGAAACATATCCTAGCCCTGAGAATTGTCAAAAAACCACTTTCATTAAACTGGTGAACTTTAGGTTGAGCTAAAGAGGAGTTCAACGTTTTAGTTGAACTCCTTTTGAGTAAGAAACACATTGAGTTGTGAATGAGAATTAGCTGAGGTCACTTGATTTGTTCAGCCTGGAGAAGAGGAAGCTGAGGGGAGACCTACCTGGGGTCTGCAGCTTCCTCATGAGGGGAAGAGGGGGGCAGGCACTGATCTCTCCTCTGGAGAGCAGTGACAGGACCCTCAGAAACAGCTGGAGCTGTATCTGGAGCTTTTAGGTTGGATATTAGGAAAAGTTTCTTTAACCAGAGAGTAGCTAGGCACGAGAAGAGGCTTCCCAGGCAGTGGTCACAGCACCAAACCTGACAGAGCTCAAGAGGCATTTGGACAATGCTCTCAGGCACATGGTGTGACTTGTGGGGCATCCTGTGCAGGGCTGGGCGTTGGACTCAATAATCTTTGTGGGTCCCTTCAAACTCAGGACATTCTGGGGTTCTGAGAGCTGGTTTGGTACCTTTGGAATAGAGCTTAACTGCACATTGATCACACCTGCCTAGGTTATTCCTGTAAAGGGTCCAGGATTAATGTCAATAGTTTTCATACCACCTGGTCTATCTGAGAGCTTGATGGTTATAAGTGTAAAGCTCTGTTGGTTTTCTTCTGCTCCTCTTCTACATTTTTTCAAGCATTGTCTTTACAGGGATCTATTATTTACCTCCTCATTTTTGCCACTTATTTCCATAGGCACTTCAGAAAGAAATTATTCAGAAAAACACAGTTTTATGAAGCCCATCTAATCATTGTTCAGTAATTGAAAGATGATCTTTTCAGAAACATATGGGAAAAATGGAAAAAAAAATATATTGATATATTGGTAATTAATTCTGAATTAGATAAACAATAATAAATAAATTGATCATTCTGCAGGAATTTTGAACCATTATTATATAAATTTACAAGCAAATATCAGTATCTGGATTTAGTGAGTCTACCAAAACGAAAGCAAGCAAAACACATGGTAAGAAATATGACATAATTTCAGTTTATATGAGCTAGAAATCTTTTTGCCTCTAACTTGTCATGAAATACAATAGAAATATTTCAAGTTTCAAGAGTAAAATAATTCCATCCCATAAAAGCTTTATGAAATTACTTTTGGTGATGTATATAATGTTTCAGAAATTGTACTAAGAAATAATATCTAAAGAGGAGAAGCTTTGACTTTTCATATGTGCTGTTAACAATTTTGTTGAAAGCTTCATTATTATAATCACATTTCTTGACTGTGTGTGAGGAGAAAAAAGAGAATAAAGGATATAAAATCATATTTTTGGAAGGAGTTATGCTGTATTCTATAACGTCCTAGTTCTTCTGGCAAGATATAATGGTTAGAGTTACATTGTCTTGTGTTTGTTCTTGTTGGGAAGCATTCTAGCAGTTTCAGTGTGCTTACATAAATGCATGTGATGTCACATTGAACATTCTCAGCACTTACCTCCTGCCTTTCTTGAGCTGTTGTCACAGGAAGTTGCAGCAAAGCTGCATGGACTCTATATGGGGTCAAGGAGAAGAATTATCACAATGACTCCCTTGAGAAGAAAGAAAAGGCATTCAGTGATGTGTAACACGCTTGGTGAATGCGTGGTGCAGCAGATCAAACAGGTGATTTTCCAGCCAGTTCTCATCCCTGTCCCCTGGGTGCTGTTTGGCACCCTGTGTCTCATGGTCTGCAGTGCAGGCTGCTCTCTGGACGCCTTTTCTGTGTCACTGTGTGCTGCAGGTCATGGTGAGGGCACACCCCAACTCTAATTTAGATTTGGTGCTGGAGGAGCAGAAATCAGCCCCAAACTAAGTAATGACAAATTCTGTTGCCTTTTTTTAATTTTACAACATGTGAAAGCTAGATATGTTCACAGGGTCTGTCTGAGAACAGTGAAACTCATTCAGCCTGATAGGTTGTATGAAACTGTCTTTATCAGCATGTGAATTAATGGTGCTATTGACATCAGAAATAATTATTTAGGTTAATATACTGGTTTACTTTCCTCTTTTAGTCAACACTGACCATCTTTGAACATAAAATCATATGATATTTTAGCCTCTTCTCATCATAATCATCTCTTGGTGCTTTGGTTTCCTTTATGGAAAGTTCATTACTTTTGCTTTGAAATAAGAAATATAAACAGCATTAGGTACTGCAGGAACAAGAAATAGATTTGGTTGGTGAGGGAAAGAGAGGTAATTTTGACCTTTCTCCTGGCTTTAATAAGAACTTGAATAGGCTTTGATAAGTCTATATTGATGCAGAAGATAAATTAAAACCTACAGTGAAAACAGAAGGTTCCATCTTTTTGATATATCAGAGGAACCTTGGCTCTGAATCTATGGATATATTTAGATAAATTTAAATATCTCAGAGATGAAGATACTCATCTACTTGCAGGAGTCAAATGTTGGTACAGATGAGCTAGGTATGTTGTGCTCAGTAGGCTGAAGAAGACTTGCAACTCATCTAAGTGAGTTTCGTCTTCAAACTGGAGTTTTTCATTTATTCAGAGAAAGCTCTTTCCTGGTCTTTTCTAGGTGTCTTTGTCCTCTTGAAACTGCCAGCAACTTCTGTGGGGTAACCTCAGCTCTGGGAGAAATAGCTTGTTTGTCACTTACTCAGTCCTCCTTATTAACAGTGGAAAGATGTTCAATTTTCTCTAAGTTGTAGCAATTTTCTGAATAAATGTTAAAATGGATAGGAGTTCAAAAGTAATAAATTATAGTTATTTACCTAATAGACGTTTATTTTGGACAGGTTATGAATGTTTTTTTAACTTCTATAGTATTTGCCTTACAGCTGGTTTATAGACCCCATAAGCCACAAGTGTTAAAAATCTTGTTGTGAAACATTGCTTTTATTGTCCCAATAAGCCTGAAATAATAATAAAGTAATTTTTGATTATTAGAAATAAAGACAAAAATAAAATACCTTTGCCCTTGCTTCCAGGCTCAGTTTCACTTCTTTGTCCTCAACTCCTCTTCCTCCTCTTCTGCTCCAAGAAGACAAAGGGAATGGATGATGGGGAGTGGTATGTTGTTAGTCTGGAAACTTTGCTGATTTTCTCTCAAACTTCCCCAGTAAGAGATGCTGCCAAAGAATCAATATATCAGGAAAATGAAATGTGTTTTTTCACATCCATATAATTAGCAAGCGAGATTATTATGTTGCCTGCAGGATGTATTCCTAAAATTGAGCATTACTTTGAACAAAGAACAAACAGAAAGAAGTAGAAATGTGATGTTTTTAATGCATGATGATTAAAAAAAGATGAGTATTTTTTTTTTAATTTCATGGAAATTTTCCTTATAGACATGCCAAAATTCAGAGAAAAATCTTACAGCAATGGGGAATGAAGGTGTGTAGGAGGTAAGCAGGGTAGGGGAGCATGCACAGTGTGAGTCTTTTCACCTCAAACACTGATCCTGTCTCATTCAAGGGATGGACCTGCCACCCAGACTGGGCACCTGTAAACAGCCCAATAAAATTGTGATGCCTCTGTTGATTGGGGCATTGGTGCCTCTGTGCATTCCTGACCTGCAGAGGATGGAGCTCAGGCAGCAGCAGGAGCCTGGCAGTTGGAACCTGGGTTGCCATGAGGTTTTAAAAGCAGAGATCATCACTTTTTAACCAATTATAGGAAGAAAGTTGTGAGCTGTATGGGAAGCCAGCCAGAGAAATCGGGATGAAGCCAGGCCAAGCGAGAGCACATATGCAGCACAAATGCTCATTTTCATGGAACAAATTAATAAAAATGGATTTTTTTAGAGACAGCATTATGGTTATTTGGAAGGAAAATGTAGCAATAAAACCCCAAGATAATCCTTGTCTTAGTGTTTGGGTTTTTTTCCTTCCTTTTCCTGACTATTATTCAGATATTCCTAGGACCCTGGCAGCCTGAGCTTCACATATAAAGAGGAAAATAGTGAGGACTTTTGTAAATCCATTGGAAGAATTAAAATAAAATTAAAAAAAAAAAAAACCCTGACTATATTGTAAAGTACAATACTCTGTGAAATAAGAATATAATAATATTTCTGGAGATTTTCCCTTGTGGTTATTATAAGAATACTCACTGCCCAAGAAGGAAAAAACACAAATGCAATACCAGGAGAACCTCAATCACTGGCCTCAGAATGATGAATTAAATCTGGCCTCCAGACTCCCAGAATTAGTTCACCTGTTATGACTAAACAATACAAGAGATGATTTTAGATATTGTGTGTTCAAAAAATTTAAATGAAAGTTAGATGGGTTCATTTTTAGGAAATAGCTGTATTCTGGACCAGGATCATCAGTCCTTTTGATAGCTCCAAAGCCCTAATTTCACACTTTCATAGATGGGAAAACTCATACACTAATTTCTTTGGATTGCTGCTGTTGGGTTCCAAATTGTTTAAAGATCCAATATCTGAGATAACTGATCAATAGGCTTTGGGAAGCTGGCAACCATGTCATGCACTGAATGACAATTAGATGGAGGAACTGAGTTTTCAGGTTGTTTCCAGGAGTTTTCAGGTGGTGCTAAGGATTTGCCCAGATGAGAAACATCCCTGTGGTCCAAAATTTAGTGACAGCCACAGGGGGGAAAGAAGGATCCTCCACTTGACAGAAATCTGAGTATAAAATCACCACAGAACACTTTTTTTTTTTAATACATAGACATGAAATTTCACTAAGTTAAGGTTGTGATTACTACTAAGGCTTGTTTCTTTTAATTCCATTTTACTACCATTTTGAGGAAGTGAAATGTGGTATGGCTTCCATACCAGTAACTGGATCATATTTACTATTTAAATGCAAACATCCAGAAAAAATTCTGACTCACACAGCCCCCCCTAGCAAATAGGCTTGGAACTTGATTGACATTTGAGTTTCATGATGCTATGCTCCCAGATGACCTCAGACTGTTCTGAGAAATGTTGAATTTAGCAGTTATTTAACAATCAGTCTGGAACTGCTTATTTTGTTGTAGCTTTTCAGTTAGCTGACAGTTGTCCTAACTATACCTAACTAGGGTGTGTTGAATAATGGAAAAACAGCTCAATTGTTTTTATACCTTCTGTAAAAGTGTATGCTTATGGTGCTTATTTTTATGTTAAAAATAAATTCAAAATAATAATGCATACAATGAGTGATGCTACGCTCATTGAGTACAACCATTTTGCAAAAATGACATGCCGAATATGAGATATGCATTTGTTAGTACATGAATAAAAATAGCCTTAGTATTTTTTAAGCTGAGGAATATTGTTTTCTTTCTCTTACATAAGATGGGACAGTGATGAAAGTTCCTGTGCCTGCTTCTATCCTTTGTGTGGCCGGTTACTCAAGTTACATCTAAATCAAAATGCTTACTTCTGTAGAAAAGGACTGTGATGGATCCTATCTGTGAGATGTAAGGGATGCTTTTTCCTTTTGATTTTGAACTGCACTTTAAAGTGATCCAGCAGTAATGGTTAGAAAGAGATACTTGGAATAAATTTAAATAACTGCACAAAGTACTGCTTTCTTCTAAGATATCTCCCACGCCGCTAAAGTGTTTATGGTCTGTGAATCTGGCACGGGTTTGCTGCCTCTTTCATCTGGAAATGGCCAGATAGGGCAATGCAAGGTGGCCCATTGCTGATTGCATGGGGTCTTTTTGCAAAAAAACCCAGTTGATTATATGACTCATAGCACAAAATTTTCTTTGGAAGGATGACGTTAAATAACTTGGTTGTAGTTCAGGAAGAGCCAGTCACTTTGAGATGAAACTTTGGTGAGAGTCTCAGAATACACTTTCATGCTCAGCATATCCAACTGGAGGGTAGGCATCTCCTGCCAGCAGAGTTATTCACGGTGTTCAGGAGTTTGAAATATCAGCAGCACCTTTTTTGCAAGATGGCAGTGGGTTTCTAATACCTTGTCCTCTGCTAGCTTTTGGTTTAGTCCTCTGCTAGCTTTTGGTCTCCTTGCAACCTAAAAATACTTTTGAGCATAAGGATAAAGGAATTGACTAGGTTATGATAACAGATAACTAGATTAATAGAAACTGCATAAGATTTTCATAGTAAATCCTAATTTTTGATCATCATGCATGAAATACATTCCTTTAATTTGTCTTTGTGATTTGGTTTGTTTTTTTTTTTCTTTTCTTAAGTGTAAAATAGGAATGAAAAAAGGTAGATTTAATAGAAATTTTTCATTCTAAATTTCTGAGACCAGTTTGTTCAATACTCATTTGAATTGATGTTCCATAGACCTGTACATAACATTTGTGTTCAATGGAAAACTGTGAAGAACAGAGGTGGGCAGCTGAGACTGCATACAGTGTCATTAAGACTGGAAAAAAGGGCACAATTATGTTATATAAAATATTTGCTTTCCCTGTGTTGCTATTACTCTTTTTTACAAATTGGTCTAATTTTGGGTAAAATTAATTACATTTCCAAACTTTACTAAGTGATTTTTTTTGAGAAAAAAAATTTCTGAAACAAATCCATCAGAGGAGGGGTCTTTTATTGTCTCTAGTATTTCTCACAATTTTAATGGAAAATCTGAGCTAGGGAAAAACTCAGCCATTAAAATGTAAAGTATTGATCATTATACATCTCTGATTACAGGTTTTAAGAAATGTCTGACATCTAACTATATTTTGAGTTTATTTTTGTAATGTCATCTGTATTTAAAAATGAGCAGTCAAGGAGCATGAAAGAATATGCACCCAGAGGGATTTCCCATCCTTTAGACTTTATTTTCTATTCAATAATAACATGTTTAAGTAAGGAATGAGTATTATTCAGAAGCTACCAACTTTTAAAATTTAAATTGACCTCTCTTCAGAAATCCTGTTTTGTCAAACCTTCCAAACTTTTCTCAAGAGTTTCAACACAACATAAAAGTAAGTACATTTATGTCTCATTGATCAATACCTTTCATTCACCTTTTTTTTTTAAGCAGTTAACAACAGAATAGATATATTTTACCATTTCTGAGGGCTTGGCAACCCTTCTCTCAAACATTGGTTGTGGCCCAAATATGGGTATTATTTAAATAACCAGTGTTTGAAGTGAAATGTCCTAGATATGGAATTTCAGAGCTCTACTTCTGATAAAACAAACATTGTATGTCGTGGCATTGAAAGGTTGTGAGTGAAAAAGAAGAAATTTGTGTAACTAGGGTGCTACTGAATCCAAGAGCTTTGTAAGATTACATTAAAATAAAGTTTTTTAAAAGATACTGATGTAAGTAAGTGGCTTTTCTGGAGTTACCCAGTATAACCACTTTTGTAAAAGCTGCAAAATCCAATGCTTTAATCTCTAATATGGATGTGTTGAATGATCTACATTATCCCAGACTGGCTAGTAATAATTTTTATTTTTTTTCATCTGAAAGATTTTATACTGGCTTTAATTCCATATTCTTCCAGTCATCATGGCTAGTTCATTGTGTGAAACACTGGGCTTAATGCCTCTATCAAAACTGGTCTTAGATTACTTGTGTGCTTTGGCAATTGGCAAAAAAGTTCAATTTTTGGCAATTGCCAAAGCAAAAAAGAAGAACCAGCCTTAAATTTGTTCCTACAGACTGTTCTAAAAATGCATCCAAATGCTAAACTTAAAGTTGTTTATTGCCAAGAAGGTAGTGCTGATGTGATGCCTCTGTCCCAGGACAATGAGAATAACAAATTATTTGAAATAACTCCAGATATCATGCTTGATGAGTTGCATAGAATGGGTCCAAATCTAATATGATGCATATTTCTAAAGTTTTTCATTCTTTTGGAAGATTTTATCCTCTTGTTTTCTGGGCTGCTGCCCACTTGAAGTTAATAAGGAGCAGAAACAGGAGACGCCTCTTTTAATTGGTGTATTCAGGTGAACATCAAGCACTGAGGGAATTTCTTCTATTGGGCTGTGAGCTGGAAACAGAAACTAAGAGAGAAAATCAAACCATTAAAGGAGAGATTTAGTTTCCCTGGCTACGCTTCTTGTGGTAAGTTAATTGACGTCTCTTGACAAAGAAGCAGTTTAAAGTTAATAATCGCAGGAGCAGAAGGTCAGTGCAGGTTTGGCAGGTTAATTATGTCTGTGCTTCTCCCATGCCCTTGAAGTTATAAGTCAGCAAAGCACCTCTGTGCTCAGCCAAACACTTGCGTGTGTTTAAGTGATTTGTTAAACAGATAGTCGTCGCTGAAGTAATCTGAGTAAATTTTATACATTTTGTCATATAGTCAGAACCATTGACTTATAAAAGGTCTCATTTCCGTGGACTTTATGAATTACACCAGCGTGTTGTCCGGATCAAGACCCTTGAGTGTTCATCCTGATGTTGGGTGGGATGGGGATGGAGCCTGCTGCAAAGCTCATGGAAAAGCTTAGAGCTGCAAAGGTGGAAAATTCCCCAAATATTCAGCAGCAACAACAAAGGAGGTATGACAATACTCTCTGGAAGGGTGGAAACTCAAATGTGACAGAAAGACATAACACGTTTCCAAGGCTCTTTCATTATTCACAGCACTGTTGGAAGTGTCTATAATGTAGCATTGCACAGCTCTGATGGATAAGGTAATTTCATTATTCAGGAAATTTGAATGCTGGGAAGAGTTTTCCTGCACCAATAGACCTTACATAAGTGCATTGCTAAGGAAAAATAAAGAATTTAAGGTTTGTAATGGTTCCTGTCTGCCATCTTATGTCCAAGAACAGCTGTTAAGGAGTGCTACATTCATATGTATTTTGAGGCTACTTCTCCCAAAAGTAAGAGCAGATTAACCAAGCTAAAGGGCACAAGGAGCTGCTGCTGCTCCTATCCAGTGAACTCCTAAGTTGAAGGATTTCAGCTTCCAGGAAGAGGGAACTCTGGAAAATGAATGACCACAATATGTTCATAACCTGAAGGCTGAATTTGAAGTGACTTACTTAATGAATCAAAATGATGTACATGGCAGGTAGATGAGGGTGTGTAAAGTGCTTCTTTGGAACAGGTTCTTGCTAAATTGCTTTCCAGGCTCATTGCTTTCTGTGCCAAGCCAGGAGAAGTTTTTCTCTCTAACTCTTTTCAATGACCTGCATCCTCAGGTGTGTGACAGAGATCCCTTTGGAGTATCTCTGGGGCATTTATTAATCAGCTGGAGAAGTTGCTTTGAGTCATGTGAAACACTCTCCATCTTTCAGCCATGTGTGAATGTGCTGCCCTGAAGTGCACTCCTCTGGTCTTTGAATGCAAAAGTTTAAAGTGGTGATTAAACATTTTTTTAACATGGAAATGCAGATCGTTTCCAACAAACTTCTGAAGTCAAATACTTCTGGCAAATACTATGTCATTTACTTCCTCTTTTCCTGAGTTATTTCTGTTTCAGAGCAGTTTTGCAGGGAATGGTCTTTTTCTAGCACGTGATTCTCATGTAAGTCACTAGCTGGCAGTTGTCATGGTGCAATTGTCAAGAAATAGATATTTCATGAACTTTGGCAAATTTATTGGTTTTTGTTATTAATGCTACATTTCAGATATTTCTAGGCTTATGTGGCAGCACATGAATGTTTTGAGAATCTGAATTTTTAGGTTGGAGAGCAGCAGTTCCCAATTACATCTGTGTTCTTATGAATCCTTGTCCTTTGTGCAGCTTCCAGGAGGGCCCCCAGTCTCTCTTCTCTCAAACACTTTTCAAAGGTCTGTGTCATCAAGTGCCTAAATATGTTTTATTGTTTTGTTTTTTAGCACAGTTCTATTCTAGTTTCAGTGAGAAACATGAAATTAAATCCCTTAGGTTTCTTGGAAAATCCTATTCAGGAAACGCTACAAATTTCAGTGGATTAAGTTGATGTTTGATATAAAAATCTTTTACTTGTGAATGATGTCTGAGATTTGTATGCATGTCTAGCTAAGTTTGCTCATTGAAAACTGCAGGAGCTCCAGAATTTCATTGATGGAAGATAGTTTCTGTGATTTTTAAAAAACATGCAGCATGACTTAATTTCTGCACACATTCTCAGTTGTGTATCTCAGATTTTCAAACAGTTAAAAATCAGGGGTGATAGGCAAGAATTGCAAAGCATCAAGTGATATTCAAAAAGAATGAGGAACATTACTTTGCTATTTTCAGAGCTGTGAAAAAGGCAGTTTAATACTGCAACACTGACAAGTGTTTATGTTTTAAAGTGTGAAAAGAAAACTGAAATTTAATTTTGCATAAACATTTTCTAGTTGGAAACCTAGGAAGTCTTCAGCAGCTTTGTACTAGAATGGTTTATTTAGTGTATTTTCATCTCAAGATTATAGAGATATTAAATTAAATTCTTTCTTTAAATACACTCTATTTGTATTGTATTGTGCAAGTGATTCTCTGGAGAAATAGTATAAGTTTTGTATTTATATATATAATTTTCCACTGTGCAGTAGGAATTCTTTTGAAAGGTCAAACCTTGTAAACCAGAGTATAACTTTTCTCAATGATTAGGTTTAATCTTTTGGATTCAGTGATATTTGACTGTAATAACTAATTTTCAGAAGTGACTGATGAATAATGTGCCAGGGTTGAGAATTTTTTGAAAAAACACATTCTTTCAAGCTGATGTTGCCACTTTTCATTATTTTTCGGTAATGGAATTATCATTACAAAGCTTAATTGAAGGCATCCTTCCCTTTATTCTTTCATTCCCAAGAGAATGGAAGTCAAATCATTCTTACAATAGATGTTTTCACCCAGTCTAGGGTATTTATGGAGAGTCAAAAAAGGAGAAATAGGAAGCTCAGAAGTTATCATCATGGCAGAAAATCTTGAAAATACAAGAATAACCTGAGAGACAAAGCATTTTGAAATGCACTAATTCACCTCATGCCCCTTCAGTAGAACAGGTTTTAACTAGAAGAGCTAAATGAGAAAGTTTCTTTTTTGAAGATTAATGGTCAAAAGCAGACATTCCTCCTAAACATATTTTGTGGAAATCTTTTCCCAGACTTCAAAGAGTTAAAGATTGTATATAATTGCATGTAATAAATATTGCACATAGTAAAATATAATAAAATATAATAAAATATTATATGCGTGATTGCATATAATAAAAGCACATTACATAGCATAGAGAAAAAGAGCAATGTGGAGCAAAAGACACTTTCAGTCCAAAACTCTGCTCAAAGCAGGCCCATGTTGATCAGGTTGATAAATTTTGTCCTGCTGAGCTTTGATAATCTACATGGATTGAGTATTCTCAGAATTTGCCTCTGGAAAAATTCTGCCATTCTGCATCTCTCTCCTGAGGACAGGCTGAGAGAGTTGGGCTGCTCAGCCTGGAGAAGAGGAGGTTCCCAGGAGAGCTTGGAGAACCTTCCAGTACCTAGAGAGGGCTAAAAGAGAGCTGGAGAGGGACTTTTAACGAGGACATGCAGTGACAGGACAAGGGGGAATGGTTTCAAACTGTGGGAGAGTCAGTTCAGAATAGATATTTAGAATAAATTCTTCACTGTGAGAGTGTTGGGGCAATGGAAGAGGTTTCACAGTGAAGATGAGGATGCCCCACCCCTGGAAGTGTTCAAGGCTAGGCTGGATGGATCTCTGAGCCTAGTTCCTGCCCATGGCAAGGGGATTTGATCTAGATGAACTTAAAGGTTCCTTCCAACCCAAACCATTCTCTAATTTTATATATATTTAATATCACAGTGAAAATGACTGTTCCAGCTTGTGCCTATTTTCCCCTTTTCTTTTCAGTGTGTACCTCTGAGAAGAGACTGTTTGCCTCTTGACAACATGCTCCAGCTGCGGGGGTTTCTAGGGCGTAATGAGCTTTCTCCTGAGGCTCTTCAAGATAAAAAAAAATCAAGTTTCCTGCCTTCCTTTGTACATTGTGAGATGCGCTGGTGACTTGTCTTGGTGGTCATCTGCTGAATATGCTCCAGTATGTCAGTGTCTTTCATATATTGGACAGTTTTAAGTTAAATACAGAGAAACAGAAGGGGAGAAATCACTTGCCTGGGACTCCTGGTCACACTTTTGCTAGTAAAAAAAAAGGATGTCCTTGACCTTGCTCATTGCAAAGGGGCAGTGAAGAGGCAACTCCTCTTCAGTTGGACTCCCATGTCTGCTGGACTCCCATGTCTTTTTCTGGAAACCTGCTTTATAATGAGTTATCTATAAATATACCAATGATCTTTTATGTTTTAATTATTTTCTGGTTTTTATCATGAAGTGCAAGAGTTACTTATCTCTAGCTGTGGTCTTGATTGGCATGTCCATAATTAAGCATTAAAAAATGTTTCGTTACTGGGTATATAACAACAGTTGATATGATCAACAAGGTAAAAGTCATTCCATATCATTTCAATTTCCCTTCAAGAAGGCCCTAGCTAAGTGGCATATTGGGCTCTCACATGTAAACTAATAATTATGCTGGCTTTATGTTGTTCCAAGTAGTGGAACATGCAAGCGACAAATGAAAAATCTTAAGACAAAAAGAACAGATGAAGAAATTATTCTTAGTTAGAATGGCTTGTATTCTTTGTAACAACTTCTGTTTATGAAAAATTAATACTGTGAGAGCATAGCAGCCCAGCGTGCTTGGAGCTAATTTAACTGATGACTGCAGCTCAGTTCCTGACATGCTGGTTTCCAGGGTATGAAAACTGCAGTTTGCTCTGATTTTGCAGTTGATGACACACATCAAACGAGGCAGGAGAATTTTCTCTCATACTTTGCAAAAATTAAAATGATGGAAGAAGCAATGACAGCTCTGCGCTGATTCTAGGCTTAAAGCTGTTAAAGTTCTTGGCATTTTGCTCTCAAGAGATTGTAATAATAAGATGTTGTTGCATAGCATTAGTGGCAGTGGCCATTAAACATGCACCAGGAGGACAAATAACATAAATGGCATTTGAAACTCATATTTCAGCACATTGCAAGTTTATAGGTAGGAAAAAGATGGTGATTTATTTATCAATGAAACCAAAGATTGAGTTGTCTCCAACGAAATGTGCAGGGCTAAGGACAGAGAGATTAGTTGATAATCCTAAAAGATAATTTTCAGTGTTACCTCAAGAAGTGATTGACCCTGATTCACACCCCCAAGGCAAGGCCAAATCCAGACCAAACTTTTCTTATTTATTTTGTTCTTTAAAATTACCAGTACCGTGAGAATCATGAGCATCTAAATTGATTTCTAATTTTAGAATTCTTTTCAACTGACACTGGAAATGAAACTTTCCTAATAGAGTTTAATTTGTTTATTTCTTGTCCCATCTTGAGTGAATGTGGAGCACATACATGTCTTCTTATTATAGAAGCTTTTAGCACATATTGGGTATAGTTATCCTGTCTCCATATGCTTCAAATAAATTCTCTTCTATAACCCACACATTTTTTCCTACAGACCTGCTATTCCATTTCTAAGTGCTTGTGTTTGCATGGCTGATTATTCTTGCCTAATAAAAATTTTCTCTTCCCATTAGAGAATTACATCCTATCCATAATTCAGGGTCTAGCTTCAATACTTAAAAAAAATTAAGAGAATTTTCAAATCACATCCTTCCTGGCAACAATGAAGGCACATTGTGCTCCTTTCTCCTACCTCCTGTATTCATATTGACTTCAAATTCAGGGAAAGTCCTTCATTATCTAGCTCATAAATGAAAGCATTAAGAAGGACTAAAGGGAGGAAAGCCATTTGGCTGATTTCATTCATTATACTTTTTTGCTGTAGCTTGCTTTATTTTTGCTGTGAACCTTTGCTAACTACCCTGTTGATGAGTTTTCTGCAAGATATGAACCTATTTTAAAACTGTTTAATTGACAGTGGTTTAGACAACTTGTTTCTCAGAATATCACAAAGTTTAAATCTTCCTACAGTGAAGAGATACAGGGTCAAGGTACTTGGTATTTATAAGACTTGTTAAGATGCTACAGAAAAAAAGTTAATCTTGAAACTCATTCCTATATTACCTTTCAGTTGACAAAAAGTTATTTTGAATAGGTATTCCAGGATCCTTCTGGATGATGGATGGTAAGAAAAAAGAAAAACAAAATTCCCACTCTCACTACTCCTTTTTGTGACTCATTTTGTACTGCAATCATCAGCAGAGGAATGTGTAGTTAGTTAAGATTTATTTCAATTTTTAAAATATATTTATTCATTTATCCCTAAAGCGTATAAAATTGTTAGCTCAGTTAATCGTCCTGGTTTCTTGGTGCATCCCTGTGCTATTCTGTCTATCCAAAGAAGACTTCTCAAATCCTTTCCAGGTAAAACTTCTGAAACAGAGCTAGACAGAATCTGGAGTGTCTTATTATTAATGGTACAGTTTCAGTGCAGACTCCTGACTCTGTTTCATGAGGTAATCTCTGGCTATAATTGTTTTTCTTTTACAAATGAAAGACCATGGAAATAAAGACAAAAAATCCCCTGAACTTTAGCTGTTTCCATGTTTTTTTTTCATGAACTGACCACATATTTTTACATTATTTAGCTACCATAATCTAATTCTTTGGCACTTTCCAAAAAAGATGTCTGCATTATTTTGTACACTCTTAAGAGTTTAAAGAAATTAATTCCAACTACATTTTTAAATTTTTTTAGGGAAGAAATTAAAACAATGGGCAATGAAGTAAGAAATCTATTTGCACTGTTCCTAGCTGAACTTCTGGAGTAGGCACTGTTGAACCCCAGATGTCCTCATTGTAGCTGTGTTCAGATCTCTAGATATTGAGATACCACAAGGAAAGGGAGCTGAAAATGCAAATCATTCACTCAGAAAAGAGTCAGAACAACACAGAGCTCTTGTTAGGAAGATGTTCCCTATTTATTATTTAAGAGGCATTCAGACTGCACTAAATTTTTAACTGGGGTGTACTGTAACCACCCAAACAAACCTGGGTATAGGAGAATGAGCACGTCTTTTGTACATTGTAATTGTGGTCTTCCCTTTGACTGCCTTCAAAAGTTGGATTTTAACCATAAATAACTAATTCTTTAATCAGTTATATAATTTTCTTTTGTGTCTTAGGAAAACTACCTCAAGTAATTACCTAACCTAATCAAAGATTTAATGAATCCTTGATAGGAAAAAAAAATCATGTGAATTGAGCCATAGGCATGAGTTAAGACTCTTATTATTACATTTGTTCTAAAAATATTCTAGGTCATCTAAGAAGAATCACTTTTTCCAGGAATTAAATATTTTTTCCTTTGTTATTTATTTTATCAACTCTTTTCATCAGTACTCTCCTCAATATCCCTGCTGGAGGACTGCCTGAGAATCTGATGGAAAACCATAAATTGGTTCTTTCAGAGTCAATACAAAATTGGCAGAAAGAGGACAAGTTAACTCCAGAAGTCTGTCTAATCTTTTTCTTTCTACAAGTTGTCTTGAGTCTTGAATCCAGATTTAAATACTTACTTGAGAGACTCTTCAAGTATGTGATTGTGCATATTTTAAATGATGATTTTTTTTCTTTTTTTTTCTTTCTTTGCTCTCTTGTCCTTTTTAGCTAAATAGAGACAAAGTAATAACACTCCCTCCCTTGGTCTCTGTAGCCTTCAGCCATAAGCTTCCATACTACTTTTTGCTATGTTTATGTTTAATGTCTTACTAATGAAAATCAGTGACTGACAACAAATAAATTGTTTAAATTAGTTCTATAGGCGTAATTTACACATGTAATAACATCTCAGTCCAGCCAGAAGACCATATAACTTGTTAGACAATAATTCCTACAATGTCTAATCCTCTTTCCCTGTAAAATATTTTTGCTACCTTTTAATCCTGTTTGCCCAAAACACAGTTTTGGTGTTACCCTTCTTCATAAAATGAATTGGCTAGCATGCAATTCTCTGTAAAACAGCAAGGAAAAGGATTACTGAATTGGCTGAGACAGCAGCTATGCAAATATTTCCTTTTAATTTTTTTCTTTTTTGCTATTGGGCATTCATTAGTAAGGTCTCCATATCTTGCTAGAACAGCTGAAGTTGTTTGTTTTGTTTTCTCATTACCTTTACCAAACAAATTGATCCTCCTTAGTAGACAACTCTCCTCTTAATTTAATTTAAGGGTGAGTACCAGGGAACTGCAGTGAACAAGTTACAAGATGTCTCAGGAACTGTTGGTTGGTATTTATCATAGTATTGGCTTCAGGATTTGAAAAGAATTGAGTGTTAGATATCCTAATGTGGATGAGATAAGAGAGACCAGCTTTAAATCTATATTTGTTTTGTGACAGCAAACATGCAGAGAATCTATTAGAAATTAATGATACATAAAATGCTAAAATCAAGATAGAGAGAATGCTACTTACACTGCTATTCTTCATCTGTGCCTGTCTTTCAATGGATTCTACAAGGCTTTTTAAATTTTTTTAAATTATGTATTACTTTCTCTACTGTGTAAATACAATTTACTTCGCACTAGTTTATATTTTGATGGAATTAAAGAACTAGAAACATGAACAATATTCTGCAGACATCTCCTTAAGTTTCCTGCTTTCAATTTTTTTATGATATGCACAAAACTAGTTTTCAAATCTTCTCCCTTTAGCTTGGAAAAGGTGTTCATGTGTATTGAGGCTGTCAGCCTGTGTGTTGTCACTGAGAATGAGAAAGTATGTCAAAACAGGTATTTGAAGTGTTCTCTTTGTTTCACAGCAACTTTGAAAACTTGGAATGTCGATGTTTATGAAGCTTATATATTATGCATGACACAGATTAACTGCATTTCCTTATTTAGTCTGAAACAAGTTCAAGACAAAGGAAGAAAAATGTTGATTTTAAAAGTCAGTAGAGGAACAAAAATGACAGAGGAGAATGAAAATGCAAATTGACAATACCACTAGGAATGGAAAAATACAAATCTTCTGTTAGAGTTATTTGAAACTCATTTGATGACTTCTACTGTGATATGACTTCTCTATATTTATATGCTGTGTTATCTGTGTAAACCTATAGGACAAAGGTTATACAATGCATGAAAAAGGGTGATTTATATTGAAAGGGATTAGGAGTAAGAATTAATGACTTTTCTTTTGTGTGCTTTGATTTCTTCCCTAATGGAGTGGGGCAGCAGGAGCAACAACACATAACAGCAAAGATACTAATTTATTCATTTTCTATCTTTGTGACAGCTCTTCTGGGAATGCAAGGCTGCTGTGATGATTCATTGTATAGCTGGTGTTTGGGATGCAATTGAGATGCTAGTTAACAGAATGAAATTTTGTTTTCCAACATTTAAAGTTTCTTCAGTTCTGAAGTGGAAATAAATGGTACTTCAGCGTGCAGTCAGAGTTTTTTCTCACTTTGTAGTAAAATGCATGGATTTGTACCTGATCATACCTACTGTCCTGTCTGAAAGGATACATCACTGCTAAGAGTATTCCTGAATGTAAATACATTTTATTCTAAATCTGTGTCCACAAGTGCATGAAGAAAAGATTAATGTTGTCTCATAGCTGCAACCACAAGTCTTAGCAGAGTGTCTGTGAAGCCTGCTGGATAGGAAGCTCATGAGCTGTTAAAACCCCAGCACTAACAAAGCTATGTCTGTGGAGTAACCCAAGGCTTAGGAGAGTTGAGGAGAAGAGACTTGTGGAGTCCAGAGGTACTAACCTTTGGAGGGAGAGGAGCAGGCAGAAGAAAGATGAAACTGGGTGGTTTAAAAGAAAAATAAAAAATTTAACCTATATTTTTCAGTTAGATCTTACTCTGTCTCTCTCCAAATTGAAATGTAGAAGAAAATCCAAATAGAATTTGAAAAAAAAGTGCATATGTGTGTCAGAGTCTGGAAAAAGTAATCTGTTACAAGACATCCTGGGGGCTTGGAAAGTGTGGTAGGGAGTGTGTTGGGCCCTGCTGTGGTGAGATGGTGGCCTGCCCCCATACTGCCCAGCCCTGCAGTGTCAGTCCATCAGGACACACTCAAGGCAGACCTAGTTTTGCCTAACCCATTCCCTGAGGGGCAAAGAGACCAGAAGTCCCTCCTGGGAGGAAGGCTCAATGTGTGCCAGAAAGGTTTAACAATGGTCCCCACCAGGCAAACATGTTGTCCTTTAACCCTACCTTCATCTTGGAGCTTTACATTGCTGAAACCCAGGAGCTGGCAACCATGTCTGTTTGCTGTCTTTCCTTTCTGTTTTTCTCACTTTCTTCTTCTTCCTCTCTCGTCACAGAATGTAGCATCAAAAGAGTTTAAAGGTTTTCTATTTTCATTGGGCTAACTCTATGCTGGGATAAGTGATGTTATGTTGTATTTATTCCTTTGCAATATTACTTAATTTTCTATATTTTCCAGTAAACTTTTGTGTGTTTTCACCTCCTGAGAATATTTGCTTGGAATTTTCTCCTTTGTGTCTACCCAGAGAAAAATAACCTTGGTTTAGTGCAAGGTTTGTGTGACTGGGGTGTAACAGTCTAAGATGGAGGAAAGGAAGTCTCAGAGTTTTCTGCAGGGAACATAACCATGGGCCTGGTTACCTGTCATGAAGGTTAAGGGATTAAAAGGAGGTTGTAGCAAGGTTTTGGTTGGATTCTTCCCAGGCACCCAGTGACAGGACAAAAGGAAACGGCCTCAAGAAGTGCCAAGGGAGGTTCAAGTCAGACATTAGTGCGACACTGAAAGGATGGTCAAGCACTGGAATGGGCTGCCCAGGGAGGTGGTGGAGCGACCATCCCTGGAGGTGTTCAAGGTACTACTGGATGTGGCACTTTGTGCCATAGTGGACAGGGTGGTGATCGGTCAAAAGTTGGACTTGATGACCTTGGAGGTGTTTTCCATGCGTACTGGTTCTGTGATTCCGTGAATGCCATTGTGTGCATGCGGTGATCTTCATGAAATATTGATTCTTGTGCCAGTGTGGCTCAACAGGAGGCCAGGAGAACTAACTGGTGAGTTTTCAGCATACAGAGCTACAACACAGACCACTTATACCTCTAAGCTGGCAGAAACAGAGAGAGACCATTTGAGCAGATATAGTATCAAGACAAAAAGGAAAGTGCAAGCAATGTTTGCACCAGGTAACAGGCTTTGTGTGGATTTGTACTGAGAATATCCTCTGGGAGAGTCAGAGTTTCACTGAGAATGGTGCTGTGGTAGTGGGACAGTCTGATTATTCATTGTTTTGCTACATATCCTCAGGTTAACTCAGGACCACGTGAATTCTTCCTCTTGAGTAAGAGGTAGATGCCATGAACCAATGCATCACTGAGAAAAGAAGAGAGACGAGAGACTTGAGAGTTTCTGGACATAAAGTTTAAGCTCTCAAGGAGTAGATAAGATTCCTGGGTATAGTTTCCAGACAGAAAAAAAAAAGAAGAAAAAAAAAAGGTGGTATAGGGTATAGAGAAAAACGTTTCCTTCTAGAAGAATTTACCTTTTTTTTTAAAGAGAGATCATATAGAAAGGAGGGGCTTCTCCCAAATGCCAGTGATAAAATGGCCAGTGATAAAACCTTGCTATTGTAAAGGCTGAAAGACAGTACAAGAGGAAAAATTAACAAAGTTCAAAATTACTCCTAATCAACAAATAAATACAGGGAAGCTGAAGTCCTCTTCAATGTTTTCATAAATTATTTGGAAAAGTGACAAAATACTAGGTAAGAAATCCTAGATAATACAAAATTATACAGTAGAGTGGAACCAAAACCCAACTTTCAGGACCTGCAGAGTGATTTCACTATCTGGATATGACTGAGTAAGAAACAGCAGATGAAATTCAGGGCAGGTGAAACTCAGATCGGATAAAAACTAGTTACTATATTATTGAGAAACTCTGCATTAACCTTCCTCTCTCTCTCAAAAAACAAAGACAAAAACAAAACCAAAACCACAAAAAACCAAAACCAAAACAAAACAAAAACAAAACAAAACCCCAAAAACAAAAACAAAAGCAAATATAAAACCAAACCAAAAACAAAACCAAAAACCTTAGTGCCTCGAAAGACAAAATTCTGTGCTCAAAAACTGTGTAGGAATTTTCTGGAACAGATGAAAGAAAAAGGGAAGCTAAGAAGCACTACTGTAAATCAACACCTTTCTGGTGTGTTTAAATCTTGGATGTTACATGTTTTGATCCTCTCATCTCAAAGGTAACACAATAATTTGAGAGAAGTAAGAAGAAGGGATATAAAGATTACCAGAGGTATGGAAGAGCTGCAAGAGAGACTGTAAAGATTGAAAAGATGCTTAGAAGTAGTAGCATTTCTCATGGGTAGAGATCTGAGGGAGTATATTTAAGTAACAATATACAAAATCATGGAAGAAATGATGAAGAGTGATCATTCATGATTTATTATAAAACAAGCACTGGAAAGTACAAAATTTAATAATGAGAGGGTTTAAGAACAAAAGGAAGTGCTGCTTTAAACCATGCTTAATTAAGCTATAGAATTCCTTGCCAAAGGATGCTGTGGATGCCAAAGTATAAATTGGTTTAACAGCAATTAGAGAAATTCATGGAAGAAAAGACCTTCAATACTTATTAAACACACTGATAAGGATAAAAGCACTGATGAATGAAGTACCTAAACCACAGGATTATATTTTACTGCATCAGGGAAATCTCTGAACTTTGTTGGATTTTGGCCTCTGAACAGGGAAGGAGTTCAACAACAAGGAGGTTTGGCAATGTGTTCTCTCAATAGGCCTGGCCTTGCTGACAGTGGGGTCTCATGAAATGAAGTGTTTCCACTCCCTCATGGAACTGCCATGTGGAGATTCAGGATGCAATGAAAAGAATTGTTCAAGGATTTGATGATTAGGTGCAGGAACCTTGGCTGCTGTGCATATGGCATGGTATGATCCTGAAAGGTGGCAAAAAGGAGGATCAAGGTGTTGTCCTTCAGAACAGACTTGGGCCTGTTCAGGGTGTGCTTGGAAGGATACTGTAAGATATGGTTCTGTAGAGAAGAAGAGGAAACTGAAGAGCTGGATGATTTTCCAAAGCCATGTGTTCCAGTCTCAAGACTGGTCTACTCCCTGTGCAGGAAGCCAGACAAAGATCTGAGCAGGCTTACAGGAATGAGCTGAGACCCTGACAAAGAAAGCATACAGCTGGTCTTAGTGCCACAGAAGTACAGACACACTGTGTTAGTCTAGAGGGACAGGGCAAAGAAAACTTAAATCCACCTGAAGTTCAGTCTGGCAAGAAGGTCTGCAGGGAGGGCTTACATAAGGTGTTTCCACAACAAAAGGAAAGCCAAGGAAAATAAAAAGCCAAGGACATACTGCTGGATGAAGCAGGGGACTTGGTAACAGAGCACTTGGAAAAAAACCAAGGTACTCAATGATATCTTCATGTTGGTCTATTTTGTTAAGAATAGCCCTTAAGAGTTCTAGCTCCCCAGGAGCTGTGGGAAAGTTGAGTGTGGAAGATTTGCTCTTGATGCAGGAAGATCAGATTAGGGAATGCTGAAGCAGGCTGGGGCTGGAGAGGATGTACCCATCAAATGCTGAGCGAGCTGTCCAATTTCACTATGAGGCCACTCCAGTTTATCTTTGAATGGTTGTAGTGACCAGGGAAGGTTCCTGAGTACTGGACAGAAAGGAAGTGCCACTTCTGTCCTATGAACCTAAAAGGAGAAGGATCTGAGGTAGTACAGGCTGGTCACCCTCACCTTGATCCTTGAGAGGATGATGGAGAAAAATATTCTGGATACCATTTCCAGACACATGACAAGACAAGAAGGTGATTGGGAGTAGGCAGCATGCAGGGGAAATTGTGTCAAAATATTTCATTCTACAGTCAGATGACAGGGTGGGTGGATGAGGGGAGAGCCATGGACATTGTTTATCTTGACTTCAGCCCTGTCTCCTATGACATCAAAACTGATAAACCAGTGGAGTATGGACTGGGTAAATGGCAGTGAGGTGGGACTGAAAACTGACTGAACTGCTTGGCTGAAAGCACTGGAATGGCTTGTACTAAGCCCAGCTCTAGACCAATAACTGGGTGAATCCTCTGGTGGTCAATACTGGGTCTAATGTTGCTTAATATGGACAGAGAGCACTCTCAGCAACCTTGCAGATGACCCTAAGCTGGGAGTGGACTTCTTGATAGAGCTCCTAGATAGTTTTGAAGCCCTTCAAAGGTGTCTTCAGAGGCTGGAGAAATAGGCAGAGGGGTTTGGTCACAACTTTCAATAGGTTCTGCACCTGGAGTGGAATAATCGGAGGAGCCATTGCAGGCTGGAGGCTGAACTGCTGAAATTCAGCTTGGCCCCCTGGTGCCTCCCCTGCTGACAGGGAGGCAGCAGTGTGCCCTCTTGGCAAAGTAAGTGGTCAGTCTTGCAGGAGGCATCAGGCCTAGAATGAGCTAATTCAGGTGCTTGCAGAGGAGGAGGAGGGAAACCAACAAAACCCTCAAAAAGGAAAAATGTGGCTACAGAAATTGGCTTCTCTTAAGATATTTTCTTCTTTCTGTGCTGTCTAAAATGCCAGGTCAAAGTCTCTAGGTGTGAGTACTTGAGTTCATGTGTACTGACTTTCATTATCCTTGAAGTCAGAGTGGTTCACTGTTAATAATATTACCCATCCTCTACATTGCCTTGTAATATTTTCATCTGTGTTATAAATGGTAAAGAATTCTTTATGCCCCATTTTAATACACTCCTCTTTTGAACATTTCCAAGTGCAATATTCATTGCATTAAAATTGATTTGCTTCTATGAAATTATCTTTCTCCAGGATCATACTTTTATTTGTATCCTGGAGGGTTATCTGATATTCATTAATATTTATATTCTCTTTTTATCACAATGCCCTCTTAATGGCTAATTAGGTCCCTTATTCCATGGCCTAAAGCACACCCTGAGCAGCTCTTCTGCTTTGTTTTTCAACCTAGATTGCAAAACCACACTGTCTATATTCCATTTTCCACTGTATGCAGGATCAATATTAACCCATCATTCCTTCCCCAGTCGGTCACCTCCACCTGGTGGGCTGCAGTGGTTGACTTTTGCTCCTGTGACAAATTCTCTTTCGTCCCTCCTGGGAAGAACTTTACTTGTCCTGGCAATGAAATCTGGAGAGGGGCCCAATCTCATTTGCTTGATTGAAAGTGTAAATCTCTATGAGTGAAAAGACATGTTTTTACTGAGAAATGGGTGGAGGATTAATTTTCGGAGTCTTTCATTGGAACATGCTTTTCAGAGACACAAGCTTGACAAACAAACAAGAACTAAATCTCAGGGAGGAGCTGAAATGATGTTTGGAGAATCAAACATAATACAGTCATGCATCATCTGTGGTTGCTAAGGAAACCAGCTTTCGGATCCTGTCAGCGGGATTCTTCAAAATCATCAAAGGAGACACCACTGCTGTTTGCCAGCTAAGCCACCTACTGCTGGAAAGATCAATTTCTCTCTCTTGTTTTCAGGGGTCGTCAATATCTTAGTTTTATGAAAGAAAGAGAAATATCATCAGAAAATCATTGTCTCTGCAAGGTGGCTGCAATGCCAGCAGCACCCACGCTCCCATGGCAGCAGCAGTGGGTGAGAAGACACAGCACTTGCTCTGCAGAGCTTTCAGTTCTGGAAGTGCTCAGGTTGTGTGCCTGGCAGTGTAACACCTCATGGATGCGTGGTGGTAAAAAATGTCATTGGTGTGGTCTCCAACTGTGTGGGTCACTGCTGATTTCCTCTGATCCCATCTGCCTCGTAACTATACATATGCAATTCTGTATTTAAACTTACATATGCTTAGTATTTAACAAGGGAAATATTTGGGAATCTTGCTTTCTTTGTTGCTAACTCTGTCTATGATGGTTTGTTGTGTTTAGAGTCTTTCTGCCCACTTGCTATCACCTAGTCATCTATTCTGATGTTGTCTTAATTTCTGTCACTCATTCATCTCCCCACAAGCCTGTTCCATTAAGCTGATCATCGAACACTCCTCTTAATTTCACTTTTCCTCTCCCCACTTGCCCCTTTCTCTCAGCTTTACTTTCTGTTCACAGCTTTTCTTTTCCCAGTAATCTTCTGGTTTTTCTTTCCTCTATTTTATCTCTATCCTGTTAAGTTATTTAATACATGTTTTGATGGAGATCTTAGGCAAAAGTAAAGAATGGAATGAAAAGAGGATGAAGGGAAGGTGAACAAAAATGAGTATAACTTTTCAGGCCGATAACTGGACTGTAGGAAGCTTAGGTAGAGGTTTAGACTGCCAGAATTTGAAACCATTTACAATTCTAGGTAGGCAAAAAGTGACCTGCCAACATGGGCTGCTTTTGGAATCACAAGAGTGTGGTGCAAAAGAAAATGCTTATTTTTGGTTCAAGCCCTAGGGTGAAATTCCTTGTACTGATGAGACAATGAATAGCTTGAACTGAATGCCCTCTCTCTTAAGAGAACTTAAAGGTGTGTGTTTACTTATAATGGTGCAATTAATTTTTTATAAATAACTTACATAACCTGAAGATATTCTAGGGTGACTTTCTGGTCGGCTGGTCAAGACATTAAGTGTACTCCTATGGGAAGATATCCCTCCTGGTGTGAACATCTTCATTATCTTTCCTAAGTGAAGCAGTGACAATGAGTAATTGGGATGTCTAGTCATCCCCTGACTTCTTTTTCTTACCTCCTGTGACAGCACTTAAAATAGTCTCCTGAAAGCAGTTCTCAAGCAGTGATTACCCCTGGCTTTGCACTTGTGTGTGATTGTTCAAACACCTGATCTGTTGAAGAACTCTACTCTATCTCTGCCCTTCAGGCAACTGCATGAAACTGGTCTTGAAAAAAACTTTTCTAGGATGATTTGACAAATTCTCCTCCAAAGCTGCAAACTGATTATGTAGGAAAGGCTTGTTCTGAAGTGAAATGATTTCTGAAGTCCACTTTTTGGATGTGTAGGGAACAAATTTTTGATTAAAATAAAAGACATTTGGAAAAAAATCCCCACAAATCATGAGTTGTACTTGGTGCACCCAGCACAAGTTTCACTCTTTCATTACTTAGATCTATTTCTACTGTCTATTGTTGTGAATAAAGGGGTGGGAACTGAGTTTTGCATTTCCTTAATCAGCTTTTCTGCATGTGGACCATAAAATAGTGCTGGGAACAAAGACAGTCTGTTCTAAGGAGTCTGAAGTTATACACACTTGCAGGGGGTGCTTCTTCTCTGATTCCTCTCTTGATGCACTTATCCAAGCAGAGGTTGAGGCAGGATGGATGTCTTCTGGACCTGACTATTCAGGATCCAGACAGTCCCCCAGATGTGCCCTAATTTTAGCTCTCTGTTTCCAGGTGCCTTTGTCTGAACTGTTTATATATTTGGGGGTGGGAATTTAGCTTTTTTTTTTTTTTTTTTCAATAAGTAAAAAGTAATTGCAGCAAGAGGAATGAATTTTAAAGGACTGTTCAGAGCAAGATGTTACCTGGTTTGGGTTCTGGATGTGCTCTGTGACAGGTTTATAGCTGAAGCATTCCCCCCCCCAAAAAGCACATCACCATGGGTTGATGTTATTATTATGATACAACACTCAGACATATGTAGAATAACTGATCCCTCCACTGGCCAAGAGTGGTTAAGTACAATAATCAATGACATAGATGTTTATCTTTGAAGCAAACCTGAAGAGCAGAACCTTTTCTGTTTCCTAGGCTGAAGAGTAATTTTCCATAGTGACCCTCTGATATAATTTTCAGAGTCTGCAAAAATAAAATTTTCCTTAGGGAAATTAAAAATATGATGGTGGGATGCACTGGGATTCTGTTGGAGGAAAAACCCTTATGAGAGTTTATTTGAGACACTGCATGCAGTTTTTCAAGGAAACAAACACAAGAGTGATAACTTTGGGCAGGACTGAGGGCAAAGAAAGATCAGCAAGAAATTGGAGAGGCTATTTTACAAGGCAAGGCTGAAAGCATACCTTATTTATCAGAGCTAAAGCAAGACCAAGTTCTCTTTAAATGAGGATGGGAGAAATGACATAAGCTAAGGACAATAATTGTTTTGGGTAAATTTAAACTAAAAATGCTGCCACTGAGGATGTGGAATGGACCTCTCAGAAATATTGGAGGTGTTAAAGAAGATGACTACTCTAAGGCAGACTGTTATGTTAACTGTTTAAAGGAAATACATGACCAAAGGTTTTCCACCCAGGATCTCGAGCACACTCTGTTGAAAATAGATTAAGAACTCCCAGGAATCACTATAGTTGAAAAAAAAAAATTAAATAATAGAGTAAAATGAAATATTTTGTACTTTGAAAAATTAGTGGTCTAAAATAAGTTTAGTGCATCACTCCTTTTCAATCAAATGTTTCTGGAATTTTATTGTTATCCAGAATTCTAGATTTTTGGTATATAAATACATAATTATGTATATAAAAATGCATATGTGTATCCATTTATTCCAATAACTGATGGAAACTAATATGAAGCATCAGTGTTTCCTGTGAAGCAGAAAATCCAATTTCTTCTAGATGGCAACTATTGCACAGTATTTATGTGACTTGGGCATCAAAATTACCTTGAATTTATTCTCCTTTCAGTTGCTAGTTATCTATAGGGATGTCTTATAGTAAATGCTGCTGATCTGTTACTTTTCAAATTTCATAGAAGAACCTTGGAAAGTGGGAACTAATGGCTGTTTAAATTTTCTAATCTTTTTTTGTCTTCCAGTCTGTAGCTTACTATCAATATCAGTCTATGTAGATTGTATTTAATTTTGTTGATATGGCATGACCCTAAGACTCTTCCAATCTTCAGTCGGAAGAGGAAAAGGAACTTTGATGACTTGTAGCCTGAAGGTTTGGGTTCTGTCCAAAACAAAACCAAGCAAAACAATCATTGACCAAAACAATAAAAACAAAACCCAAAAAACCCTCCACAAAACAACCAAAAACAACTATTCAATCAACCCCCCTATGATATAGATAATTATTTGGCTTATTGTTTTCTTTTCAAAGGTATCCATTACATTGTGGGACTTGCTGTAGGCTGTGTAACATATCTCCATTACTTTTGAGAGATGGACAGCTCTATCCAGAGAACTTTCTAACACACTTCTCTGACTTGTTGGTTTGGTTTTTACCTCACCTTTGCTATGAGCAAAGTTAACAAAAACACAACAAGGACTGTAATGAGATGAAATTTTGTCCTTTTTTAATCAGTTTAAAAGAGTGTGTAAAAGATTTTGATATAGTTGAATGGCATTTAATATGTATGCAAACAGTTAAGTACAAAAATAATCGATTTTTCTTTTGGTAAAGTAACATTTAGTTGTCAGCTGACATGTCTCTTGTCAATGCATAATCCTTGGTTTGTAATTAGTCTGGTTCTTTTTTTCTTAAGATCCCTTAAATATCCTTTTTGATTACCCTTCCTTAATCGGTTGACTGCTAAATTAATGTCTTTCCCTATTGACTTGGCCCTTCTAACTTTTCCATAGGTGCAGATTCATAGACCCATAATTTTGAATTGTCTGTATCATAATTGAACTGCATATGAAAATGTCATAATTCTGCATTACTCAATCTTCTTTCTGGGGAATGAAATATCTATCAGACACTCCAGGAGCTCTTTGTCCTTTTTCTATTTTAAGAAGAGGAGGCCTTATTTCAAATCTGAAACTGGAGAATTTTAGTTAAAACCTTCTCAGAAAAACTGCTTCTTCTTAGGAAATTCCCATGCCAGTAACTTATTCTGTTTTTATCTTTCTTGAGATCCACCCCTTCTGATACAGCAGGAGAAAAATGTCCTTTCCCTTTAGTTAAACAAAGTATTTTTTATCCATCCTCATATTTATCTTGTTCATTGAAGAATCCAGCTAGTAATCCTCTTTTCTATTTTTAAACATAATTAACTTATTTTAATTGAACTTAAAATTCTAAGTAATCATTAATATTATCCTCTTTTTGCTTTGTCAGAAAAAACAAAGTTCTTGCAAGCTTCCCTGCTGCAATACTGGACTACAAGTTCTGGGTTTAGCTGATCTTCCTCTGCTTTCAGGCAGACTTTGTACTTGTTGCTTCTTGCAATCATTGTTAATAGAACAGAAAAAATTCTGATTGACAAATGGTAGAGTCTTTGGTAATAAAATAAATATTTTTCAGGCAGTGAAATGCCACTGAAATGTCAACCTGTAACAAAAATTACTGTAAAGGATGTTGAAAGTCAGATAGGTTGGAAAAGTAGAGAGGACAGGTAGACAAAGAGGTGACTGCATCTTTTCTCTCTCACTTTCCTTCCCGTGGGTTACCTACAGCGGCCTCTTGCTTGAGAAGCAACAATTCAACACTTAAAGAACAGCAAGAAAAAGGCAAGAAATGAATCCAGAAACAAAAAACAATAACCCCATGATGGGACCAGCAAATATGTATGTCTTTATATTAATTTGTGACTGTCTCAACTATTGACTGTTCTCTGTTAGCACAGAAGAGCTGAATTTCTGGATAGTTATGGATGCCAAATTTCTGAATATCTCTCCATACAAAAGGAGAACTCAGTGCTCTTTCTGGTGTGGGTTGCAGACTACTTACTTCAGTAGTGGATTATACAAATGTCTAGAGGGATATAAATCTAATATTATGGAAGAATCATTAATATCCTTTAAAAATTTTAAATAGATATTTGAGATTATTATCTAGCAGAAATTCTAGGAGGCAGAAATTAAACTTTAGTAGATAATTACTTTTAATACATAATAATTATGCTGAATTTCTTACACGAACCACAGGCTTAATTTTAAAAAAGCAAAACTTTTTTTTTAAAGGAAGATCTCTCTCTTGAAATGCACACGTCTGTGCCTACACACATTTATCTGTATTATGCACTGCATTTTTTGACTTTTGCTTTCAATGATCAAACCTAGAGAATCTGTATGTCTAGTAAAGCTTTATAAAGATGTTCACAATTATGGCAAAACACTGGTTATGACATTGGATTTTTTTCCTCCCTCATGTGTTACTTTGTTGGTATTTATTCGAAGAAATAAATATTATAATAATATAATAAATAATTATAATATATATATATAATAAATAATTATAAAAAATACTATGCTTGGTATTTATTTGAAGAAATCAAAATCAAAACAAGTATGTAAATACATGAAATTATTTTAAACTTTTTATACTTTTAGCTGGCGCTGTTGAGCTGGGATGCTCACTCCTTATCAGGTATTGTGAGTGTAACCTTTGGAAGCACCTGACCCTGGGATGCAGCCCATAGGAATACGCAATCACAGCCAGGGGATTGGGATGGAATTAAGTCAGGAGCTGAGCAGCCCTGCCAGCTGCATGCTTCACAAGCTGCACAAATTAACTTTCAGGAACATCACAAAGGCCTCTCATTTAGCCTGCGCCGTGTAATATCATCAGGGAAATTGTTTCTTGCCTGTGTGCGCTCAGGCTCCAGCAAAACATGTGATACAGAACATGTAATGCATTTTGTGGTTACTGAAGAGAGGGGAAAAAAAAAATAAGGGGAGGCAGGTAAGAGAGCTGTCAGTCAAAGGGAGGCAGCAAGATCTGGCTGGTGTTACTTTTGTTACTGATGCTGCTACATCTGCCCTGCCGCTCCCATTCTCTGCGCTCGCTCAGGGGTGAGGACACTTAAAATATGAAAATAGGAATCCACACTGCCTATTAAAAGCTGCATATTTATGTGCCTGTTTGTGGTTCTCTTCTGTCCCTTGCTGCTCCTTCTTCCTTGCAAACATTTTTCTGCATATTTTAATAGCAAGTTTTGGTGAAAGCAATGACAGAGTTTATTATCACCCTGCTTCTGAAAAGAAATCATTATAGCTTGGAGCTAAGTAATTTTCATTGCATCCTGTTGAAGACGTTTAATTAACATAAATCAAAATAAACAGAAAAACAAATGTATGATGTTTTATCTGCTTAGATATGTGCATGTGCTGTAAGTCTTTCAGCATAATAGAAGGCAATCTTAATAAAATAACTATAATATTGAAAAAGTAGAGGCACCTACTTGTGGCATGGTTATTTTTCCCTGAAAAGGATCACATAATATGAAAAACACATGATAAATCATTTCTGTCGTTTGCATAATACAGGTACCAGCCCTTTGCTCTTAATTTTGACCAGAATGCTTTTATTTCAATGAAAGTGGCACAATGCTTCCTATTTAATGCGCTGCTGTGGCCAAATCTGTATCACCCTGGAGGGTGTGGGGCAGCTGAAGGGGAGTGGAAGCAATCTGGAAGTTGAAACATGGAGCTGCTGGGAGTAACTTAGTCCAGGACAGCTTCCCCATTGCCTCATCTGGGTTCCTTCTGGTAGCTTAGTCAACCTGAGCCCAGCAAATAAGCAAACTTGAGAGAAACGTGCTTTGTTTTTTTTCCTTGTGAATCTACTGGACCCTGTCATTTCAGGCTATTTAGTGTTTCTGTTATTGCAGTTTTGTAATATTGCTGCATCATAGTAAAACATGAGTGTTTTGTTCTTCTAATATCTTGTTCATTCCTGCTTGTTTATTCCTACACGTGTAGCTGTGGCAGGAGTTGATCTATAATCATTAATATTGTGCAGAAACATGAAGGTGTCTTTATGCTAGCACAGTAGTTCCTTACAGATATTTTTTAGTTTTGCTTCTGTAATGAATGAATGAACACTTTTTATGCTGTATTTTGTAGTTCTTCATGCTGAAGATTTATGCTGATTTACAGGTAAACTCTGTTAGACAATTTCCTTGTGCGCTTATCTCTGTTATCAGGGCTGTTAGAGATGATATTATAGATGAGGTTTGGGTGGTTGCTGTGTTTTTCCAAGTAAGCTATGCTGTCAGCATGGAGTTTGGGGATGGATCAGAGTTTGCATCCCCATAGTTTTGATACTTTCCAAACTGGGAGTGGTTTGGAGTGGTTTGGGGTAACTCAATGCTGTAGGAAGGCACTGGTGCATGGAAGAGCACTAGAGTTGCTCTTGGTCTGAGAAAGTGGAGGATTCTCCAGTGCAAAGAATTTTACTTAATATGCATTAAAACAACCTTTGGAGTCCCATTTCAAAATTTACTCACTGTTTTCTTCTGTGACTTTAGCCCAAAGCAAAACACTTGATCTACTCCCACTCATGCCATCCACTGCACTGAAAAATCTTGCTCATAAAACGTCAGGGCTTTTCTTCCATGTTGCTCTTGAAGATGCTCAATATTTCCCATTAGAGCAGAGTCATGATGGAACCTCTTCCAGGCAGTGAAGAATTGTTTCATCTGCAAAGATCTCATTTCATGGCAGAGAAATCCTTCCAAAATATATTCCACCTGTAAAGTATTTTTATTTTAACGTTCCCAAAAGAAAGAATAAGTGCTTTTTAGCTTTGTAGGTATAACACATGGGTAGCTATTTTGCCTTTCTTTCTGGTTGTTTTGTTGTTGGTGGTTTTTTCTTGGTTGTTTTTTGGTTGGTGTTTTTTGGTTTGTTTATTTTTTGGAGGGGGTTGTCTGTTTGGTTGTGGGCTTTTTTGTTTTTTTTTTTATCAACAGCAAATGTTCAAAATCAGCTTAAGTGTTTGGAAGAGACCTATTGAAATTAGAAATGCAAAGTATACCAAAGCAAATATTTGTAATACTACTTGTGCATCCACTGAAATAGGTTATTCAGGAAATGCCTCAGGTTTGGGGTTTTTATGAGCTATATCTTCTCTTTTGCCTAATACTGAAACACCATTTTGGAAAATCATTGAATAGTTCTTTGTTCCTGGGGTCATGATAAGCAAACTGAGTATACTGGTGAAAAAATTTCTTAATAGATTGCTATATACATTTGCTGTATAAACATTTGTCCTACTTCATGCTTGTTGTTGGATGCCTGGTTAAAAATCAAAGCTGCAGTGCAATAGACAAATGTTAAAATGTGAATAGGACTCTTTCGGAAATGAAAATGAGAGGACTAATGTGGTTGGGTTGGAAAAAACATGCTCAGATTTTTCCCTTTTCAGTTAAGATTTATAATAAAGTCAAGAGAGCAGTGTGAAGGAACCCAGAAAGCAGAAAACATTTCATCAAAATGCCTGCATTAATCCTATTGTAATTCTCAGTTGTGAGGTGTTGTGGAAGATTGGTGTATGGCAAAAAGACAAATTCTAGCATGCTGTTTAGATAGTGGCTTATGCCAATTTAAATGTAATAGAGATTTTTTTAAACTAATTTCTAGTTTGGCTTTTTTAGTTTTCCTGACATAATTTTGCATGTAAACATTGATTGTGAGATCCTCTGAGAAGCAGTCTGACATTTGCAGAACCTAAGTTGCATTAGCTACTGCTGGTGTTGTGTATCTGTTGGTAGTGAAAATTACATGGCAGAGTTGGGATGTCATTTAAGTTGCTACTTTTAAGAACCACTAATGGGATTGCATCTATCAAAAGTGGTCTGAAAGAATGAAGCTTTTGACATAGGAATGTGTATGTGTGTGTTTAACTCTGTTTTTGGTGGCAGGGAGGTGTCAAAGTTAGCTTTTCTGCTGCCATTCAGTTTTGCTTTACTGGCTGAGTGCATGTTAAAACTACAACTGTTACAACTGGCAGTTTTGAGAAGAAACAGTGAGTATCTGCAAAAGGTGCTAAAACAGTGTTTGGATTTAGTGTACATTTTCCACCTGAACTACAGGTTGATCTTAGAAGTGCACTCACTTGATTTAAGGCTGTATTATTCAGTTTTATGCTGAATGTCTAACAAATTTTTATTTTTCTGTCTCTTTACATCTGAACAGATTTATTTTTATAGATAAAGAGACAACTGTATAAATACAATTTTGATGCATTTTTGTGAAATGCAAGAAGGCATATCCTCTCCTGCTGCATACTCTTATGTGTATTTCCAACACTATCTGAAGACTAGAACCTTACCAGCTGTTACTGACTGTTGGTTTTATTGACAGCTTGATGGCAAACACAAATCACTTCTTTTTTAGTCTCATGAAAATGCTGCTGGTTCAGCTTACCATGAAGAAAATACTGTCTTTAACCAGAAAGTCAAATGAGTTAAATAAAAACAAACAAAAAGATGCATTTTATTTTTCAATGCTATGAACTTCTGTCCAAGCCAGTGTGTTCCAATGAACAGTTAGAGGGTTTATATTTTTAAGGTATTAAGATTATTTTCCAAAAAATAGTAGTATTGTAGGTTGCATGGACTGTAATATTACCTAACCAATTACTCTTTATTAGCTAGATAGATCTGAGTGAAAGACTTTTTGGATGGAGTACAATGTAAATATTAGCTTAGAGAAAATGAAATAAAGTGATATGAAGAGAATAATAAAAAAACTAGCATACAAGAATCAGAACAAGATAATTATATTGTCATTTTTAGTAATTTAGTGTCAACAGTAAGTTATTATTTAATGTTCTTCAGAAATTGGATTGTGCATCATGAAAGAAATATATAGTTACCAAGACGGAAAATGAGTGGAAGAAAATTGAGGAAAGTATATATAAACAGGCATCCTCTATTCAGAATTAAATCATGAATTTCCTTTGTGACATATAGTCACAAAGTAACTTTATGTTCTACCTTACTGAAAAGGAAATAATAGTTCCAGTCAAAAGAAAATATCTCTGAAATTTTTGCTTAAAAAAAATTTGTTGTCTTCTTTAACAGAATAAAATTGCGTGAATTGTAAAAAGTATTACAAATCTTTATGTAAGCATCAACAAAAAAGTTGAAATAGTATTCCTGCAATCATTCTCAATTTTTTTTTTGTTTTTTTTGTGTTTTAATACATTATGCTTTATTTTAATTTGTGTTTTAATACATTGTAGTTTAGATTTCCTACTTAGCTGATGAAAGAGATATCTCACGCATTTTTAAAAACATGATGGTATAAAATTTCTGTGTCCATGTCAGAAACTTCCCTTTAGCAGGAAATGGACACATTCAAAGGTGTCACCATGAAATATAAGAACAGCATATAATTTTTTATTTGCACTCTTTCCATCTGGCAGTTGTACCATTTAGATAAAAATTGTACATAACAAAATCACATCAGAAAGTAGCTTTCAAGGATTTTGGGGAATCCTTTAGTGTAGGCCTGACTTAAAGAGTTTTAGTTTCTAACCAAAAGAATTGTCCAAGAACCAAAGAACTGGTGAAGCTGCAAAAGAAAAGCATCAGGATAAAGTGGTCTTGCTGATTTGTGTTTAGTCCAACACAAATATGTATTTATAATTGTACTCCAGAGATTCACATACAAGGAGTAAAGTGCAACAATGTCTTAATTCACTGGTGGATGCAGTAGTTAAAAAATTAATTATTTTAATAAAAAATTAATTATTTTAAATATAGTATGTCATACAAATCAAAATCATTATCTTTCATGTTTCGCCTCTGAAAAAGAAGCAAACTCCCATATTTTTTTAAATGGTTCGTAGTAAAATATTCAAAACTTTATTTTAAATATTTTAAAAGCATTTGTTACTGGAAGAATGCATATTGTTAATTAAAAATTTGTGGGCTTATGGTTTTATCATGGATTTTCTTTAAATAAATGAACTTCTCTTCCCTCCAAAGAGAACTTTTAAGGGCAGAAATTGATAAATTTTGAACAGGTACATTTCTAAGTCTCATTTTTCACAGTAAAACATTGTAGGTGACGTACTGCAGCAAATATTCCCAGCTGTGATACTCTTTAGCATAGAGCCATGCTTTCTGCTAAATGAAGTTTGGGATTGGCATGCAGACAACAGGGAGGGCTGTGACCAGCAATGTCTTCTGTTTACACTATTCCCTTCTTATTTTGAACTCTGATGGATTTTCAGTAGTCTCATACACAAGATATTTTAAAATACATATTTTCTTCATTTTAACGTATTTCAAACTGCACATTCAATTAAACAGCAGGAAATTATGTCAAAGCTGTTAATAAAAACTGAAAAATTACTGAGTTAGAGCTGCTTACATTTAGGGGGTGCATGTGTAAACAGAATCTCTGTCTGCTCTCTCTGAATGTTCATATATCTTTTGTTCATCTGCAGGTCACAGTGAATACTAAGCTTGAAACCAGTAATTTGTTTTCTTCAAATACATTTTTCATCCTTCTGCAGAGGTAAGAATTTTATAAAAGACTAGATTTCTGTCAGCTATATGTACCTCCAAGTTCATGAATTCCATTAAAACCACACAATGCATACAAATGAATATATTTAAAAGAATCTTCAGTTTTGTATATAGATTTCTTTTTGTTTTATACTGCATGTGAAAAGATTAAAAATAGATGAGGTAATATGGTAATATTTTCATGCATCCAAGCAAAGCTAGTTATTCATTATTTTAAAAGTGACAAAGGTCCCAATCATTAAATTCTGAATATGTAACAATCAGTGATTTATATAGGTAGGTATTCAGAGATATTTAGGCATTTAACATTTGACAAAATGGCTTTACATGACTGGCATTTATAATTACTTATTCCTTGTTTATCTGCTGTGTAAATGTTTCATGCAATTTAACAATGCAATAATTTCAGGTAATGATGAAATAATAAGTTTGGATAATGAAGTCATAACAGTATGGACTTGAATGTGTGGTTTTAGACCTAGAGGAAGTATTTTTCTGTTCCCATGTTCTGCATTGTTAATATTCTTATTATTGTCTTAGCGTTTTACCAGCTTGTTTAACCAAGGCAGAGGGTTGTCCCCAGGGAGATCATTGTGCCTCCTCCTGGTGCAAAGATGGCAGAGACTCTACAGGTGAGAGATGAGCTCACACACCAGAAATCTGGGTTGTGCTCCTTGGGAGGGCCCCATGGTGTCAGCACCATGGTGGTGCCTGGTGGCAGGGGCTTTACACACCAGTATTTGTCATCCAGGCACTTGGCCATTATGGACTGTAATTTTTTATTTTTTTTTTTAAGTAGAGCTCTTCTCAAAAAATCGTTGCTAGTTCTCTTTTGTGGGAGTTCAGCTTCCATGTGCCACTTTTTTGTATCATTGTGAGTGATCTGTTATTGGATTATAAAAATGAAAGGTGAGTGGTCTGTCAGTTCACCACATGTAGGGAAAAATATACTGGTTGCATAATGCAAACCCTTCTTCTCACTTTCTATTACTCTAGCTTATAAACATAGTGAATTATTCAGTGAGACTTAATCTCCCTCTACTGCACAGATTTGAAAATTGCCAGTTGCATCTTTGACTATCAGAAGTCAATTTTTCGCACTTAAATGGATTGAAACACATGGACAACTGTGCATCGTTTTTGTTTGTTTGTTTTTAATATTCCTGCATGGATAAATAACTTGCAGAGTAAAAAACTATTCTCAGTAACACTGAACTTCAGGCTTGCCAATTCATTTTGGTGTCCCTGGGGAATGTTCCAATGTCTTTCAGACTAAGCTTTTCTAATAAAGCTCTTTGTCAGCCAGCATGCTGATGACAGACTGTGCAGAACTTGTTGACAAGACCCTCTATTTGCTGACTCTGCTAGTGATATGAATTTTATGTTGGGATTTAACACAGAACTGATACTGAAATAAAATGTATGTCATACTGTGGTACATGAAAGCTTAGCTGGGGACTAGGACCATGTGCTAAAGAAAACTTCATGTATACATATCCAAATCGCCTGCAGTGCCTTTGAAGCTTTTAACTACTTCCTTTCTAGTGGCACAAGAGAGGAAATAATGGTGGTGGTGGTGGTTTGGTTTTCCAGCTCCTACCTCTTGACATAGCAAGTGTCAACAGCATTGCTACAAAAGCATTGTAACGTTTTCCTGTAGGGAATTCTCTGTCCAAGCTGATGGGATTTCAGTTTGGGATGCCACAGTCCAGTAGTGATGAGCCCCTGGCAGGGAGGAACCTGTGTCATGTTAGTATAACATTGTCTGTCTTTCTGTCATGTTAGTATAACATTGTCTGTCTTTCTGTCAGCTGTTTGCCACAGTCCTTACCATAGCCATGCTTTCAGTTCTGGGCAGTTCTGCATCTCACCATGATTTTCTGTCTCCCTGAAACCTTCTTCTGCATGAAGAGCATGTCATTGCCTGCCCTTCAAAGAGCCACAATTTTAAATTCCATCTACAAAAAGACACATTTTTAAAATTCATAGAATCTTGGAATATCCTGAGTTGGATAGAGCCCACAAGGATCATCGAGTCCAGTTCCTGGCCCTGCACAGAATACCCCAAGAATCCCATCATGTGCCTGAGAGTGTTTTCCAATCTCTTCTTGGACTCTGCCAGGCTTGGTGCTGTGACTGCTTTCCTGGGGAGCCTGTTCAGAGGGTGCCCAATCACCCTCTGAATGAAGAATCTTTTCCTGATATCCAACCTAAACCTTCCCTTAAAAAAATTCAGCCCTTCTAGTCCTGACAGCCATCACCAAAGAGCAGAGATCAGTGCCTGCCCCTCCTTTTCCCCTCTTGAAGAAGAGGGGCAGTGATGAGGTCTTGCCTCAATCTTGTCTTCTCCAGGCTGAACAGCCACTTCATCTGGTTGGGATTTTTGTTTTCTCTAGGCTTTTGTCTTTCAATATCAAATTATGTGAGAGTCCAAATATGTCTAATATCCAGTTCAAAAGCAAAGAACTGCTAACTAAAGCTCCAAAGTAGGCAAGTAGTAACCAAACTATTTGGTTTCCCTTTGCCCAAGCCAAAGTTCAATGCAAAACCTGTTGCTTAATTTTCTGCTAAGGTTCACAGCACATAGAATGTTTACCCAGGATTATTTTATCTCTACTTTCTTCCATAGTATCTCTCTCCAAAATGAACTAATTTTGTGGAAGAGACTAAAATGTTTTTGTGACTGTTATATGTCACTATCACTCGTTGCATAAATGGCTATACAACTTTGGCCTATAACTATTTGAGAACTGGCTGAGAGCTGGTTGTCTTCTGATGGCAAATATTTTTCATCCATTTTGTTTTCTGGTACTGATCATAATCCTCTATTTCTGCAGTAACTGGGACCAGCAGATGACCTGATGTTAAGACTCCTATTGATAATTTGGCATCTGCTTTCTCTTTCTCCCTGCCCCCATCTCTTTTTACATCCTTTAAGGCAATGCATTTTATTGACTGTTTTGGCAGACCTCAGAGTCTTTGTAGCTGTGTTGTTTTTGTACGCAACCTAACATTTATTTATGTGCTGGATCTTGGTGGTGCTCATCCATTCTTTAAATTCATGCTTATCTTAAAATCTGGCCTGGCCAGCGTCTCATGTTGATGGTTTTGCTGCTTGAATTTCTCCTATGCTTCCAATACCTGTTCACCATTTCTTGGGTCACCTGTATTGCAGTTCCTGATTCTAGTCTGAGATTCAACCTGGATCAGGTTCAAATGCACTAAACTTCATGAGACAACTTGTGCCTACATTGTGTGCTAAATGGAACAATTTCAGCTCCCTTTGTAGTTGGTTGAAAGACTTGCAGGTGTCTAGACGAACTTTGTGTTTTCCTAAATGTGCTTTTCTTAATCTGTCTTCATTGGCTATTACACAATTTGGAACATTTGAACAATCTCGCTTTTGTAGGCTAAATATAGGTATCAAGCTGGGCACAATGGATTTCACCTTTACCATAGGCTCTCATGTTTTTCTATCTCTATTTTTCACCTCTGATAGCTACTGGAGTCCCCTCCTCCCAAAAATTATATTTGCCCAAATATTGTCTTTCTAGTGATTTAATCATTGCTTAGTTTAATATTTTTGTTGTTGTCATTTGGGTTTTTTTGGTTTGGTTTGGTTTGGTTTGATTTGGTTTTTTTGTTCCTTACTTTAGTTTCTGCTCAGTCTTCTTGAAATTACTTTGTTCCATTGCTTGTTTATTGAAGGCCTCTGGTAATTTAGCACTGTGTTTTGAATTGCTTTCTTAAATACTATTTATCTGCTCTGCAGTAAAACCTCTGTTATCATAAAATGAACTCTTGAAGTGTTTTCCAGTCATAAGCACATGGGTCTTCTAGCATATCAAAATTAAATTTGTCCCTGTTTGGGGTAGAGAAAAGTAAAAAACTATCAAAGTTTTCTTTAGATATTAATTAACTTTTTTTTTTTGCATAGGTCATTTCAGCCACTGCTGCTGTTATTTCAAATTTCAGCAGTTAACCATGTATAACTTTTAGTGCAAGTGATGATCATGACTTTTTTTTTTATTATTATTTCTTTCTGTGATAACTGAATCAGGCACCACTATTTCAGAAGGAGTCTCTCACAGATCTCACTCTATTTGCAGCAATCTTTTTTAGACTGTGCAGATAGTGCTGTTCATGCAGAAAGAGGGAAAAAGAAGAAGGGATTTTTTTTCCTCCTCTCTTTTCTGGCCTAAATAAAAAGCTGTCTTAAACACAATACAGGTGAGGGGGTGGAAATCCCATAGCCCTTCTGGGCTTATATTTAATTTATCCTAGATGAACTTTACACAAGCTTTTATGCTGCTGAATTGCACATTTTAAAATCTCATCGTTTGTACATTTTCAGCTGAATATATTGATACTTGCTGGAAAAGAGCCCAGATGATTGAAGTGAGCAAATTAAGTTGTTATTTGCTATTACCTAACTTACTTTCATTTCTATCTCAGTTAAAAGCATTATATTACAGTTCCATGTCAAAGTTCTAAATTTTAGATCAAGTCATGGGAATGCATGAATTATATTCACATACATGGTTGAAAAATACATCAGAATTGTTGTTTTAAGCTTTGAAAGCCTATTTTTATAAAAGTTTACATATGCTAGAAATTGCAACCAAGATAAATTCTGCAGACACACCCCTGACAGAATATTACCCAAATGTTCTCCATCCAGTCCAATTCAGAAATAAGTAATTTCACACACATAAGTAGATGGGTTTATTTGTATTTAAAAATACTTTTGAATGCCCAAATGTTGACAGAACAGAGAATTTATGGAGAGGGGAGAAGAAGGAAAACAGAGAAAGATATTACATCAAAATAAACATTTTAAAATCATAAAGAGGAAGTTATTCCATTTTCCATATTCATTTTATTTATCCATTTAATTAGATTCAGGAAATTTGCCCACTGAGAACAGATAAAATCTTACAGTTTCTCTGCTAGAGACAAGAAGCAGGAACTATGAGTCTCTGCTATTAAATTCATTGAAGTTATTTTGCACATGCAATATATCTGACCAAAAGTTTTCCCAGGCACAGCCCCTTTCTGAGGCAGCCCATTTGAAGCACTGTGCTATCAAACCTTTGTATTTACTTTAGAAAGTCCTTAGGAAAAAAAGCAATTCATGACATAGCTATTATTTTATGATACTTCCTGTACTGTCTGAAGTAATAATGTGATTCAATTTCAAAGCATTTTATACATGAGCTGATGATTGCAGAAAATGTAATTTCTTTTTGATTCGTGAGCACAAAAGTATGCATTTTTTCTTATAGTCTTTCACACTGTTCTTTAGAGATGTGATAATTTCACTAAATTTTAGTTAACAATGCTTGGTTGGATATGGCCCTTCCATTTTCAAAATAACTTGGAAACATGCACATTTATGGATAGGTAATCTGCAAAGTGAATGCTGCTGCATTTTGTGAGCACCAGACCCTGGGGGGACAGATCTCCTGTGTTCTTCCTGGAGAATATTAACACAGGTCAAACTTGTCAAGGATTATTACCACAGAATATATTCCTACTTACTGGGAGAGAGTCCAAGGTGCTGAAAACCATAATGTGCCTATTATTTGTTAATAGCTGATGTTTTTAAATTAAAGAAATAAGAGGGACCATTTTTGAAGTCACCAATTTCAGTTTGGAACATGGGCACTTATGTCTGTATTTTGTCCGTATACAAATGGCTGTGAATATATTGGAATAGACACAAAGAAGTGTTGGAATGGGATACCCAGGAGGTGGTGGAGTCACCATCCCTGAAGCAGTTCAAGGAATGGCTGGACATGAAACTCAGTGCCATGCTGTGGTTGACAAGGTTCAACTTGATGATGTTGGAGGATTTTTCCAACCTGAATTATGCCATTATTCCATGTTAGGAGAAAGTTTCACCTGTAAACTTGTACTTTCTAAACCCTTTCTCATGAAGACACTTTAAGAGAAATAATTTCACTGAAGTCCAAGTTATTTGACGTTTTACAGTAGGGACTTAGAACAGATTGTCATAAAAGTAAATCCATGGGGCCAAATTTAGCTTCATATCCTGCCCATAACTTTACATAAACAATAACTATGAAATACTGTAGTCATTTCTGAGGAACTCTTGTACAAAACATAGCAATTCATAGTAGGAGCTTGAATTACTAAATTGTTATGTGATCAAGAGTCAATACCATAGTAAAATGGATGATGAATTACAGTGTAAGTACTGGGAAAAGTTCTAACTCTGAGAGTTTTGGATTGAAGACTATATGAAATTGTATTCAAAATAACATCAATATACATAATATTTAGAACTTTTGTCGCCCTAATTGCTACATATTTTTTATTATGTATATCTATAATAAATGTATAAAAATTATGTCAATTATAGAAAATTTAAAAAAACATATATTTATTTGGTTCAGCAAGTGTTAAACTGATGCAAGATTTTAGGAGAAACTATTTTTTTCTCTTAAAATACCTAAATTGCGGTATTAATGGCTAAACAGAGCATGGCTTCAGACACCAGATGATTCAAGAGCCGAAAGCATCAGTAGGTGTAAGTCTCACTGGTGTGGGGTCTCACAGAAAACTAAATGTTTTTATTATATATTTATAAGTACATATCTTACTCTCATAAGTGAATCTTCAAGTGCTTTAGTGTTCAGATACTCCTAGGCATTCAGAGATGACACAAAATATCTTGGCATACTGTCAACTCTCCGCCCTGTCCTTCCAGCTGAAGCTGTGGTCACTTTGGCTTCTTTTCCTCTTCTTTGGCTCTGGGGATGGAGCAGCTCCTGGGCAGCTGGCAGGGGCTGTGCTGAGTATGAATACAGGGTAATCAGCCTTATTTTCTCTTACTGTGAATGCTTTTTGGTCTGTCCAGTTGCCAGTTTTCCAAACACTCGGAAGTGTAATAAAATTTTAAATTTAAATTTTGTGGAGAGAAAACCATCAGTGAATGAATAAACCGGGATATGAAATTGATGAGTAGAAACTCATAAAATTTTGGTTCAGGGGTATTCCTAGGTAGGAAATTCAAACAGAGGCTACAAGGAGGGGTCTCTCCACTCATGAATAAAAAGGAAAGCTTACACAAACCAAGTGTTAAAACATGAGACCATGGAGGTGTAGTAGCTAGAGACCACTTATAAAAGAAATATTCTCCAAAAGCAGCCAGGGCTGTGCAACACAGACCACACTAATGGGAAAATTTCCATTCACGGTTTGCTGAATGAAGAAATGAGATGGATATCTGATTTTTTTTTTTTTTCTCTTTGTCTCTGTAGTACATATGTGATTGTGTATTTGCACATAGGCTGCTTTGTAAATGGTTATAAAGGGTTATGAGCTACCCTCCAAAACAAGACTGAATGTGGTCTATTTTCACAGGATTAGTCAGAATTTACTTTAGAGAGCCTCAGCTTGATAGAGCTTTGCTCAATACTCTGTAATAAAATGTCTCTTGCTAATGCCCCAGTCAGGTAACCTCATCATCACCAAAACAAAATGGTGTTCCTTTTTAACAGGACACAATTTAAGCTTAAAACATGGCAGATGCTTATGATTCCCACTTACCCATTAAAGGAGCTGTTGCATTACTTCACTTACAGACTTTTAAACAAAAAGCAAACAAAAAATGCTGACTTTGCTTTGTCACTTGAGGTTTTGCTGCATATGTGAGAACTCGGAAACCTCAGTTGTCCTCCCTAAATTGCCATATCTGCACATGCATTATCTTTTGCTAAAATTCTTGTGTTGATAGTGCCTTGAGAATTCCTTTAGTAGTATTTTCAGGTAAAATTTCTTATTTCTGTCGCCAAATAAACTTTGAAAGGACTGGAATCAGTACTTCTGATCAAATTAGACTATATAGCTAAAAATCAGTACATCAGCAAGTTGGTAGCCACCTCCTTTAGTCAGCTTTTATATGGATGTATAGTTGTCATGTGGCTTTCCTGGAAGATGGAAGCAGTGATGTTAGAGGTACAAGCACTCTTCCAGCAGTGAGGAGCTGAGGTTGAAAATAGGAATAAATACTGTGTTCAGAAAGGAAAGTCACGCTAGATTTGGCTCAAATCAGAATTTTTGATTCCTGACTTTGTGTAGTACACAAAGAAGTGGCTTTGTGGAAGATTTATCTGTTTAGGAAATAGCTGTCTGGAGCCATGAGAGTGTTTTTAAATGAAAGCAGAATATCAGCTCCAGAATGCAAAGGGTGTATTACTAATTCTGCAAGAAGTTTCTGTAAGCTACTGAGCTTTACAGAAGCCTCCTCTTCAGTGACATTTTGAAACATCACATATTAGAAGAACTTTTGTTTAACCAGTTGATGGGATAAAAAATGTATTGAACCAAAGAGATGAAGAAAACAGTCTTAGCTTCTTGGGGGAAAATCATTGAAACTGTTTTGAGGGGAAAAGTACACACTGAATACAGATATTTGACTGGTGAGGTGGACATATCTCTTGTACTTTTCAGAGTGAAATGTCTTTAGCAGTGTTTGCTGCAGAGTAAGCTGGTAGTTACTCAAACAAAAGGAACTGTATGAATCTTGGAGGTAAGAGGGTAGATAGTGATCCCATCTCTGATATTTTTTCCATAGCTCTTCATTTGCAGGTTGCTGTACCATAAAGGACATATTGCTAAGTTATTATGCTCTCACAGTCTGCTCAAGTATTTTCCATGAGTAATAACAAAAGCAAAAGATTTATCAGGAGCATAATGTAACTGTTACAAACCAATTTAAACACAGAAGAACGAAGAAAACTGTCTGTGAATAAAACACATCTCACCCAGAAAGGTTCAGAACATACTGCAAAACCTGATAAAAACCAAACGAGGTTAGATGTCGATGCCAATAAAAAGTGATATAGCTTATTTAATAATAAAAGAGGTAAAGAGAATGGGAAGGCGATGCAAGGTGAGGGCTGAGGTGGGAAGGAAGGAAGGAAGGAAGGAAGGAAGGAAGGAAGGAAGGAAGGAAGGAAGGAAGGAATGGAGGAAGGAGGGCAGGGGCACAGGGAGAGATTGACAGGGTTAGGTAGAAACATATCACCCTTCTGAGGGTCCCAATGATGTCTCTTGGCTTCCCTCCATCTGGCCTTCTTAGCAGTGAGGGTCCCCTGCAGCCAAAAGTACAGAATCCCATGGATTAATACACATTTGGGCCAGGTGGGAATGGCCAGGTGCCTCCCCTAAGGGTGCTAGGTTTGACACTGTCCTTTGCAACACCGTGGGTCTGTTGCATCATGTTGCAGTGCTCTGGTGCAGGTCTGGGGACCCCTTTGGGGGAGCCTTTGATGGGCCATGACACCCCCTCAGCTGTCCTTCACATGGATGTGGCTTTTCCTGGAGTGCAGGGGCCCAGAGCTGAGCTGGTCTGCACAGTGGAGGATGGGTGTTTGCTGCCTCAGACCAGAGGCTTTTTCACCACACACCCAAAAAGCTCTTCTCCCTCCACCCAGGATTGCTCTCCTCCCTCCACCCAGATAATCCTGGGGCTGCAGTCTCCACCCCAAAGGTGCTTTTTCTTTTTCCCCAGCCCAGACCTCAGTAACTTTATCTTACCTCCATCAGTGTGCACTCCAGGGCCTAAGGGCCTCTTCTCTGCAGCTTTTATAAAGTTTTGCTATATTAGGCAAAAAGTCCTTCATGAAGATGTTTAAAGCATAAATTAAAACATTTCAGTCTCTGACACGAGGATACCTTCAAAAACTTCCATAAGTATTTGGGAGACTATCCTAAAGAGTCTTAAATATTGGGAATGGCAGTAATAAGAAAAGAATTTACTGGAATAAATTTAAAGTTTCTAAGAAAAAAAGTACAACTTAATTGAACAAGGTTATTTAATCTAAACAGAAATACTAAACTTTTCAATTCCTATCTTTGTAGTGTGTGCCTCAGTCAAATATTTACTTAAATTTTAATAAATACTTGGATTTTCTTCACAGAGCAAAAGTGTAAAATTACTCCTTATCTCTTCAAAGTGTATAAATTTGCTCTGAATATATTTTTTACTCTGAATATATTTATTGTCTGTTTCTGTGCTTTAAAAACATGGTAATATAATTTACTAAATGAATTGTTGAATTTGGAAATGCAAACCCAGGGGTCACTCCTGAATCACTGTCTTGGAGAGGTTTAAAATATCTTGAAAAAAGGTAATAATTTTTTTTTTTTTTAAGCTCTTAAGTGAAAAAAAGTGCTAAAACAGGAACATATGTGAGAACAAAGTGTTTGTCATAGGGTGTATTAAAAGATACCTCTGTATTAAAATAAATAAATAAAGTTTAAAACAGCAAGAAAAAGGCCAAGTATTCTTTTAACTGAACTTCGAACACAGTACATTTATCCAGTATAAATACTGGATGGAAAAAATTGCTAATATATTTAATGTCCTTTACAGTTCCATTTCATACAGTCTGGACAGAAGACTTTATTGGATTCAAGTCATCCAGATCAAAACCTGGGGTATCACCAACTGGGCATTCATGGGAACAACCCTTTCAGCAAAAACTGAAAGTTTAGATCTCTTGTGTCTGGAAACATTTCTCAGTTATAACTGCATGGGTAGAAGGCCTTTTGAGAAGACTTTGCTCAGATCCACATTATCCTCAAGCCTGAGGAAATGTATGACATGAATGACCCATTTATCTAAATAGCTCAGACTATTTTAAATTACTTGATGTGCTGTTGTAAGTTTGGGCCCTGCTGAGCCCTGTGCCAACCAGCACTGTGACCTCTATAGCACACCAGCAATATAAATACAGAGCTGGTGGTGTCCTGTTGTCTTCTTGGCAAAACTCAAATTTTGCCCTGGAAGCTTCCCAGTGATTGGAGGGAATGGCTGAAGGGAGATGCTCTCAGGTTTGAGTTGTCATCTCCTGTGGCTTTTGTTGTACTTGAGGAAGCCAATACCCTTTTAAAATGGTTAACCAAGGTCCTAAGAAATAAACATGGGGTTTTGTCAGCATTTTATAGCTCTGTGTGCCCTTGCAATGGAGTGTAAGCAAATAGTTACCTGAGATCGAGGGCTGCATAATAAATCCAGAATCAGACCTCCCCCTCCTCCACAGAGTTACAGAAATTGCAGCCTGTCAGGTCCTTTCAAATAATTTTACAGCATAACATTTCAGTCAACATTTGGCTGCAGACAAGTTGTTAAAATAAAGCAATAAAGCATAGCAATCATAAAACAAGAAAGCTTGATTAAAAAGAAAAAACAACCAAAGAAAACAGAGTTAGGATAGCTGAGGTGCAAAATGCTTGAGTTCTAATGCAAGGGATTTTTAGGGTGGCTCTTCAAATTTATCTACAGTCCCTGTTTGGAATTTATTCCTTTACTAAGTGCTCTGTTTTCCATCACTTTCCTACCACAAACCCCAGCAATAAAAAGAGGGGAAAAAAGGCAGGAAAAAAGAGATTGCTTTTCAGTGGAAATGTACACATCATTTTCATGCAAATGTGCTTTCTCTGTGCATATTTGATGAGCTATTTCACTCACAAAAGATTTTTCCACTAATTGTTGTATCTGCCACTCATAAAATCTGTTTGCTAAATTACAAAGTCAGCCTTCGCTGTGGGTGTACTTCCAGCCTAAAAGATCTTCAGTCTAATTGTTTTATCTGCTGCTTGCTAAATCTGCTTGCTAAATTATACCTTTCACTGAACCTCCAGCAAGACCTTTTCAGGAAGCTATTAGGAGTTACTAACACACAGAATAGATTACACATCTTGGATTGTGTGATGGAATCTGAAAGACAGGTGGACAAGCAGTGGGTCAGACTGAAAGACTGCATCATAACCAGCTGTGGGATTTTATATGGAAAATGTTGTATTTGGTTGAATATTGTTTTAGAAAAATGTGCTTGGTGTTCTCTAAGAGCAATATAGGACCTTTCTTTGCATTAAATGGCCAGCAAGAGGTGATTCTGCTGCTCTTTTTTGACCTCATGAGACCCCACCTTGGTTCTGCGTCCAGCTCTGGAACTCCCAACATAAGAAGAATGACGATCTGTTGGAGCAAGTCCCAAGCAGGGATGTGAAGATGATCAGAGGGCCAGAGCCCCTTTCCTATGAGAGAACCTGAGAGAATTGGCGTTTTTCAGGATGGAGAAGCAAAGGCTTCAAGGAGACCTTCTAGAAGCCTTCCAGTACACAAAAGAGCCCAAAAGAAAGATGGTGATGGAATATTTACAAGGGCATGTAATGACAGGACAAGTGGGAATGCCTTTAAGAGGATAGGTTTAGATTAGATATCAGGAAGTTCTTTGCTGTGAGGGTTGTGAGGCACTCAAAGAGGTTTCCCAATGAAGCTATGGATGCTCCCTTATTGTATTTGCAGGGTGCCCCGATGAAGGAAGGAATGATGAATCTGACTCCATGTTCTCAGAAGGCTAATTTAATATTTTATGATACTATACTATATTAAAGAATACTAAACTATACTAAAGAGTATATAAATGATATTTACAGAAGGCTAAAAAGATAATAATGAAAACTCATTACTCTCTCTCCAGAGTCCTGACACAGATTGGGGCCAATTGCCCAATGAGTCAAAATAATTCACTAATGAAACGACCACCTGTTGGTAAACAGTCTCCAAATGCATTCCAGATGAGCAAAACAGAGGAGAAGCAAATGAGATAGTATTCTTTTCCTTTTTCTCTGAGGTTTCTCAGCTTCCCAGGAGAAAAATCCTGGGTGAAGGGATTTTTCAGAAAACATGAATGTGACACTCCCTCCCTGGAGATGTTCCAGGACAGGTTGAATGCAGCTTTGAGCAACCTGGTCCAGAAGGTATCTGCAGATGCCCAGGTCCTACTCTAAACCTGTACCACATGTTTGAATTATCTGACCTACTCTTAAAGAATATTCAGCAGATAAATCCTGCACATCTAGGCTTTTGTCTTCCCTCATTTTCTAAACTGAATGCACCCATAGCAAATAATAACTCTTTATAGTTTGAGCACTTACCCTGCCGGCACATCTCCCTTCATTTAGATTCTCACATCAAAGTTGGGCTGTGCATTAATACTCCTTTCTGAATAGATTTTTTTCAAATTAGAAAAGGCAACTCTTTAGGCTGTCAATACTGCAATAATGCTAATAAAATGCTGCAGAGGTCAGGTTTTAGAAGAGCATCCTGCAAATGAATATTAAGCTGACATTTCTGTTTCTTTTGGGGCAGCTTTAATACATCAATGAAGAAAATATTTATATGCAAGCACATGTGTATAAATCGATGAAGGTGCATTACCAGACACCAGTTAGTTGATCAGACCAGCTCAAATAGCTGTTAAATCTTTTTGTTTGCTTGCTTTAATGGGAAATGGAACATATCTTTCATGTAGTAGCATAAAATATAAAAATATGTTTAGGAGACAGAAAGATATGAATCATGGAACTACGATCACTGTCAGTGGTTATAGTTTAATCATTTTTTTATTCATTGTGGTCATGTCTTACACTTTCATCTTGTTGTACAGGATTCTGTTTGCAAATCTAGATTACTGAATATCTGATTCTAAAACATTTCACTGCTGAAGAACTTGTGAAATTAGTAATTGCTTGGGAGAGAAAATTTGTTGTTCAACTAGCCTAGAGGTGCATGAAAGAGCAAAATGGATTACTTAAATAGCTGGGATTACAGAAATGTTGCATCAGTAGAAGATTATGTTTTCAGGTACACCTAAAAATGTGTTTCTTTCTGTTTAAACATTGTTGTCTAAATATACATTTAATTTTAAAATCTAAAGCAAAAAACACCTACTGCCATACACACGGTATATAAACTACCCTGAATATTTAGAGCACTGATTTAATCTCAGGCTTCTGAATGTGATTCAACCAAGTAGACTGTATTCCTTTAGTGAAATTTCCTTTGCAGTCTTTTATTCTAATGTTCTATTTATTTTAAGGTTATTTTCATCATCTTTGCTCTTCATTGTGTGAGAACTCTTGTGAATGACAGAGCATTCTTTGTATGTAAATGTTGACATTGCTTCTTTTGACTTCACTCTGATGGGATATGAAAGTATTATTTTTCAGCATTTCATGAGAACAGGGAGTATGTTTCCTTTTTCAAGATTTATAATTATGCAGTAAAGAGAGTGGTTCAGTTTCTGGAGTTATGACCCTGATAAAAATAATGGCAGCCTTATATTCAATTATTTTAGAGCTAAGTTATGAAAAAAAAAAGAAAGGAAAGAAACTCAGATTAAATTGTTTCAAAGTGCAAGCTGTGTGGTTTATGATGGGTTAATCACAGGTTTGGGGTTAGGATTGTCATAGAATAATGGAGTGATTTATTCGTAGGAAAGACCTATAATATAAGCAGATTTGCAAGTTGACAATTAAAATATCCTGACATTCTCTTTATTTATTGTCTGCAATTGATGGCTGATGAAGCAGCTGTGGTTTTTAGACTGGGGGAGATGCGGGAGGAAGAACTAAATATAGCTCTGTTTGTGTCTTGAGTAGTTCTGTGGTACCAAAGAGGCACCATCTGTAACACAGGATTTAAGAGATCCTGGGTCCTGTGATTTCTTGGTTGTATTTGCTTTAACTACATGGATCAGGGTTCCCCTGGTTTGGCACTGTAAAATGAGGGACCTAGGTAATTCTGGGATACATAACAAATTTGATACTTTTATATTAAATTTTTAAGTCATGATAATGTCCTGTAACTTCTGTGATAACAAGATGCAATCCTTTTGAAGAAAGGAGATAGTAGATATTGTTTTTAACATTTACTAAGTAATGCATGAAATTAAATTTCATGCTAATAGAATTTAATTTTTCACTATCAGTGGACCACAAGCAAGAACATTTTAAACACTGAAAATTTGAAAAGAAATGGAAGTGAGGAGGCCTATTCTTTGCTGCAGTCTCAACAGATCTGTTTAGACAATTTAACCTGTTTAAAGAAACAACAACACCAAACATATGTTGTTTGTGAAGCAGACTTTTACACAAGGATGAATTAAGAATTGAAATTTTCATTTATTTATTTATTTGTTTGTTTTCCATCACAGACATGAGCTTGGTTTATGATTTATGTATATTTTGCTTTGATATTAAATATGACTGTAAAAACATAGTGAAATTTATATACAGCTTCTTCCACGTGGTTTAATTTAATCATCCTTCCAATTACCACTCACATGAATAATTCAAACACTGGGAGTGGAGGAAAAAAAAAGAGATTGTAGTGCATATATTTTCTATAGGCTGTAAAAAGGGACTGTTACTATCCTATATAGCAGTTTAAATAAAATATACAGCAATTACATTCTGGGTTAAGGATGCTCTTAAACTTTGGTCTGGTGAGAAAAACCTCCCTTGACCTTGGAGGCTGCCCTTAGCTTTGAGTCTGTCCTCTGACCTTGGGCAAGTTGAGTACAAGGGTGCTTCATTTGCTAAGTAAAAGCATGCAGCTCTCAATATCTGAGCACAGATTTTAGTGGTAAAATTGCAAAGTTACTTAGCATTTTGTGTCTGACCTTGCCATTTGTGGATGTTCTTGTGTCTAGTTCATGGCTGAATAGCACAGTGTCTACTTTACATTTAAACCATATTGAAAGCCATAAATTCTGACCCAAAATAAATCTGCTGCCTTATGCTTGGAGAAACCCAATCTGATACCTGGGTGCTTGGTGCACCCATCATAAGTCAGCACACCTTCCCTGCAGTGGGTATTATTCTGCTCCAAAAAATGTAGCTGAAGCATGTGAAGACCATTTTTGCTTCACATCATTTCCCAGTGCTTTCAACACACAGTTATGAGGTAACTCACCTTCATTTTCTTCTTATCCATGTTTCACGTTTTCAAAGGAGAAGAAGAATCCCGGGAATGATTCTAAAGGCTCTTTATGTATTTTATCTATTGTGAAGTATGTTCAAAATCTTCAGAGTGGGCACTGACAAGCAGTCTCTGCTCCCAAAGATGTAGAGTCAAATTGTCTTCTGCTTTTGTCTTAAGAAAACTAAACTAAAGATTTTTGTGGTTTTGTTGACATTTGTGATTCCACAGTAAATTCTGCAAGATTTGTTATTAAAAAAAAAAAAAAAAGAAGCAGCTTCTACATCTGGAATTGCATCAGCTACATATAATTATATATATAAAACAGAATAAATTTTTTAAAATATAATTTCTTTGTAAAAAAGCATTACAGCATGTGCACAAAGGCCTTCAGCTTTATCTCCTAGACTGTAGTGGTTGCATAGTAATTATCAGGGACAGACACTTGGGAAACATTCTTTAATCAAGGAGTTTTGATTAGTCTAATCACTTCTCTACAATGACTATGCAAATGCTAATTCTGGTGGTGGTGTTTAATTTGAAACCATAGGTTTCCTTATTAAGTAACACAAAAAATGTTAGTAGTGTTAATAACACTGTTGTGGCTACAGCATGAAATCCACAAAACTAAAATGAGGGGAACATAAAATAGCAAAATACTTCCAGAATAAAAACATTATTTCAGCATTTGGCCAGAGCTGAAATATGTTTTCCACTGCTAGCAGATGCCTGAACAAAGCTGTTCTTGGTTTGATTTTCTATTCTAGGAGAAATTAATCTTTGTATAGACTAATCACAATTACAGTTGTTTTTTGGAGAAAAGCATTTTCTGTGTGCAGCCATTCCAATTTAAGATGCTTTTAATAGAAATCCGTGTCAGCAAAATTACTGTTCTTAATGATTTTTCCATTATATTTCTGCTTGAATTGCTGTTGATTAGGCAAGTTTAAAGTTACAGCTTAATCCTTAAAAGTATTTGTACAGCCATAGATGTGCATTCAGAGTTCATAGTAAGGCCCTAAGATATATCCTTGCACCAGCAAAAATCCACTTTCCTTTTTCATAGGACTCCTCCTGAGAGCAGAGGCTTTCAGCCTTAGGGTTTTCCTTTCACATGTGAGATTTTGGTGCTGGGGTTTTTTTTCCCAGACAAACTGCCACAGAAAACAGATTAAAAAGCAAGTGAAACTAAAGCACCCAACTACCTATGAAATGGAGACATTTTTAATATCCCCTCAGCATAAACAAACAATCAAAAAACATAATAGTGTAGAAAAGGGACAGGATATTCCTATGGAATATACCTGAATCAGTTAAGGGTTTTAATTATGTTTCCCAGTATCAACAGTTTGAGAGAAATCAGGGTTTTATGTGAGGTTATATTTGCAGATTTTCTTGACTTTTTAAGTAGGGGAAGGATGTTTGTGCACACGGTTGGCAGGATGAGGGTTGCTTTTGTAGTTTAGTTATGATAGATGCTATTACATTATTCATCTAAACCAAGTATTTGGTTGTATATATTGATGTTATACAAATTATATTATAGAAAAGATGAAAAAAATGAGTTTCATTTGGGCATATCTTTCATTTGATAATGTCAACATCATTTAATATTTGTCTTCTAATTTTAAAAAAGTTGATTTTTTTTTTTTGAACATGTGACATGTACTCTGTAATTTTTAAAAATTATTGAAGTCTTGTATTTGGACGTGCTGCTCATCCATGTGTTGTGCATAATGCTTTGCTGTAGCTGAAATTCAAGTATCCTGTACCCTGACTCATCCTTAGAGGACATACTGGAAGTGGAATCTTGCTGCTTTTTTATCACTTCTTGCCAATTCATAACAATTGGTTCTCACTTATAAATTTCCTCCAACTTTTTTTTTAACATCTTGCCATTTATATTTGGTATCTAAATATCTTACAGATATTTAAGCATGTAAAAAATAAAAAAAAATACTCTATTTTAATTTTCTTAGAGAATGAGCTTCTGAAAATCGATGAATCTTTGGGTACTTTGTGATCTTAGTTTTTTCATGTGTTTGACAAGGTTTTGGACTTTTTCTTCCAAAAGGCATTTTGTGAATTTAGAGATATGTCTTCTTTCCCTTTAAAATTAATATTCTTCAATGTTTGTATGTGTTTGACACTGCCCAAACACCAAGCACCCACAAAAGTCCATCACTCACCCTCCCCTGCCACAGCTGGGCAAAGGACAGAAAAGAATTAACAAAGGGTTGAGATTAGGACTGGGAGAAAACACTCCAAACAAGCACTGGGGCAAAACAGGCTCAACTTAGAGGTACAAAGTGAATTTATTACTAACAAAATCAGAGGAGGATACTGAGAAGTAAAATAAACCCTTAAAAACACCTTTTCTTCCCCCAACTCCTCCCTCCTTCCCACTGACCATGCGGGGACAGAGCGGGGTGAGGGTTTGCTCAGTTTGTCACCAAGATGATTTTCTGTGGTATTTTCGGAGTCCCCCATGGCAGGAAGGAAATGATGAATCTGACTCCACATTCTTAGAAGGCTAATTTATTATTTTATTTTGGTATTATATTATATTAAAGAAAATAATACTATACTAAAACTATACTAAAGAATAAAGAAAGGACACTTACAGAAGGCTTAACAAGATATTTATGAAAAACCCATGACTCTCTAGAGCCTTGACACAGATGTTGGATAAACAATCTCCAACCACATTCCAAAGCAGCAAGACACAGGAGAAGCAATCAGATAATTATCATTTTCATTTTTCTCTGAGGTTTCTCAGCTTCCCAGGAGAAGAAATCCTGGAGAAGGGATTTTTCCAGAAAATAGGACAGTGACAATTTTCCACTGCTCAGGGAGTGAAGTCTTTCCCCTGTGAGACTGTGGGGTCCCTTCCCACGGGAGACAGTTCTCTGTGAACTTCTCCAATGTGGCTCCATTCTCATGAGCAGCTGTCCTCCCAAAACCGCTGCAATGCGAATCCCTCCCACAGGCAGACAGTCCCCCCAAAACAGAGATGGCATGGGCCACTCTTCCATGGGGTGCAGTCCTCCAAGGACAGGCTGCTCCAGCCTGGGAGCAGGGGCCCTCTCTGTTCACCTGGTCTCCCACTGGATCACAGCCTCCTCCAGGCATCCACCTGCTCCAGCATGGGCACCTCCCCCATGGGCTGTGGGTGGATCTCTGCATCCCCCATGGATTCCCATGGCCTGCAGGGGCACAACCTGCTTCACCATGGACATCACCGTGGCCTGCAGAGGAATCTTGGCTCTGGCACCTGGGGCACATCCTTCCCTCCTTCTCCACCTAGCTTGTTGTTCCCTGTTTCCTTCACATATTCTCACCTCCTACTCATCTCTAACTAGAAAAAATCTATAACTTTGTTTTGATTTTCTTCTTAAACATATTCTCACAGAGGCATTACCAGCCTCTCTCATCGGCCCGGGCTTGGCCAGCAGCATGTCCACCTTCAGAGCCATCAGGGACTGGCTCTGCTGGACATGGTGGAAGCTTCCAGCAGCTTCTCACAGAAGTCACCTCTGTGAATCCCCTGCTACCAAAAGCCAGGCAGTGCAAAACCAGCACAGTATGGCATATGGGATTTGAGGGATTCTGTGGTTATTTTTTCAGTAATGTGTAAGACAGGAAGACAAAAATTGTGATACTATTTCAAGTGAAAATAATTTTTGCTAAAAATATTTAGTGGTTTTTACTTACAAGAGCAGCTCCAGAGATAAGCAGTTATACTTTCACAGTCCAAAATACTGAAATCCAGACTTCTTTAGAGTTAATGTTTTACAAAACACTCTGTGCAGTTTCAGGTACCAATATGTTTTGTCCTCACAGTAATCCAAAGACCAATGACTGGATCTTATCCTGTCTCTGCTAGTAATTGCACCATTTATATTTTCCAGGACAATTACAGAAAGTTATTGCTTCTGTATTTTTACAGACTTTGATCTGGTATCTTTTTCATGCCTTCTTATTCCTAGAAATCACAAATAGGGTAGGTAATAGGTGGCAAAATCTTACAGGGATTCCATGACACAAACGTATCAGAGACAATGAGACAATGAGATCTGTAAGCTCGATATAGTGATTGTCCTGGTATAAAAATGCAGACAGCTCTCATGATCCATGGATAGCTTATCTGGGTTCAACATTACCAGGGCTGTGGATGCAGATACAGGGAGGTGGTTCCATGGTGACCCTCAAGTGAGGCAAGATTTATTATTAACACAACTGCAGCACCATGCATGCATAATTACATTTCTCCCAAGAGCCACTCTTTAACCAGAGCCATAAGCTGATAAGCTCTGAGCTCCTTTCAAGTTTTCCCCAGACTAACATCATCCAAACACTTTATAAACTTACTTTCTATAGAACAAATTGATAATATTAGAACAAAAAAGCATTCTCTTGTAATGATAATATGAGAACAAAAAAAAAATCCTCTCAAGCACTTTAAACTAAGATTTTTTATCACCTCTGGCTGAGTAGTAGGCCTCCCAGGATGGCAGCATTCATTACATAAATATCTAAGTCTAAGCTAGCAATTATTGGATGTCTTTTTAGCAGCAGTGAGGAGGAGTAGAAATCTCTGGTAGAAGCACCAGTCTGGCATATGGACAGCACCCACTGGTCTGTGCAAGCCAGCTGTGATGACACAGGAACTGAGCAGTGACTGAGCTTAGGAGGATCAGGATCATGCCAGGTGAAATTGCAGCCTGGAGACTTTTTAGACAATAGGACAAAAGTGAGGGCAAAGCTCAAGTTGTTGATTTGTCTCTGCCTGAAACTAACTCAAACCAGACAAAATTAGTTTGGTGGGGAACTACTGCATGGTACCAGATCCTAAAGAGCTTGAACTAGTTCAGCTAGATTTACGACTTGTAGTGACAGTACTTTTCCACACATTTTGGAGTCCCCAGCACAGGAAGGACATGGACCTGCTGGAGTCCAGACAATGCCACCAAGGTGATCAGAGGGGTGGAGCACCTCTTCTATGAGGAAAGTGTGAGAGAATTGGGTTGTTCAGCCTGGAGAAGATGCAGGGGTTACCCAATTGTGGCCTTCCAGCACCTGAAGATAGCCAAGACAAGAGCAGGTAGTGACAGGACAAGGAGGAACGGGGTTCAAACTTAAAAATAGTAGGTTTAGATGAAATATTAGGAAAAAATCTTTCCTGAGAGGGTGATGAGACACTGTAACAGAAGTTGTGAATGCCCAGTCCTTGGAAGTGTTCAAGGAAAGGTTGGAGTTCAGCAGCCTGGTCCAGTGGAAAGTGTCCCTGCCCGTGGCAGGGGGGTTACAGCTGGATGATCTCCTTCAACCCAAACCAGTCTATGTTCTGTGATTCTTGTGTGTGCTAATTAGGGAGGCATTAGGCACAAAGCCTCTTCAACACAGAGAAGCCATCAGCAGGTGTGATAAAGCCCTATATTCTCTGGTCTGGAGTCCTCAGGAGCAGAGGAAGATGTGTTTATGCAACACAGTGAGAAGGCTCATCCAGTAGGATTCATCATCTCTGCGACCATTCAGAGGAGATGTCGCAGACATCTTTTCATGAAAATCCTTTCCTTAGGATTTTTTCTTCCTGAGAAGCTGAGAGGCCTCAGGAACAAAATGTAAACAATGGTTATCTGCAGCTGTGGAATGCAACAGGTGGATCTGTGATTGGCCCATCTTGGATGTTTAAAATTAATGGCCAACCACAGCCCAGCTGGCTCGGACAGAGAGTCAGAGGCAGCTGCCTTTGTTATCATTCTTTCTGATTCTATTCTTAGCTTAGGTAGCCTTCTGAGATGAAACTTTTTCTTCTATTCTTTTAGTATAGTTTTAATGTAATATATATCATAAAATAATAAATCAAGCCTTCTGAAATATGGAGTCAGATCTCCGTCTCTTCCTTCAACATAAGACCCCTGTGAACACCGTCACAAGGAGAAAGTATCAAAACGGAAATCTCTGCCATAAAATGGGGTTAAAAAGTCGCTATGACCTCACATTTTATGTAATTAGTGGTAGCTTTTTTCCCTACTTTTGTGTTATATGATGCATGCAAGTAAGCTAAAAATTTACATCTGTACAAAGGTATTCACTGTGCTGACCTCAGCAGCTCCCTGCAGAACAGATGCTAAGACAATAAAGAAGCCTTATGCAAAAGTGAATGATGGAAGCAACGCTGAATTGCATTGGCTTGCTGTTTTCTTGCAAGTGAAGTTAAAGAGAGGAACAAAAGAAAACAATTTTTCCTCAATTCTTCTTGTATAAAAGTATATTCTTGCTGAAGAAATGTGTAGCACCCTCAAACTTAAGAGAAACATTGAAAGGATCTGACCAGAATAAATACTATCCGCCAGAACTGGAGAGGTTGCTGGTGGGGCAAGGTGAGATGTTTCTAGACCCCATCTGAAAGTTACTGATGTGGAAATTTCACAGTGGATGAGTTAAGGAAGCAATTGGTTTGTAGAAGTAAGGGTCTGATTCTTGTTTCATTTATACTGGTGTAAATTTGGGCTAGTTTGTTTAAGCTAGTTGAGTTCCTTCAGGGTGAGTATTTAATTTAAGGTGTTCAGGCAGGTCTTTGCTCCTTTTAATGTTGTCACACATTCAGGCTTACACTGAAGTGAATCAAGGGACCTTTGAGAATCAGAATCACATCTACTGTATTAAATGACTGCTGGGAATTTGTTTGTGGAAATTAATTTACAATATTATGCAGTAAAACCATAAGGGGTACATATTAATTATGACTCATGCATGAAGATTTGGCTGAATAACTCCCATTAACAATAATAAGAGTTGCAGAATTAATTTCCTTCTAGGTCCTGCTAAAAATTCATCCAAGGAAATTGTGTTTTGTACCTACAGATTTAGATACCTTTTATATTAGCAAATAAAAATATCCTTATGCAATCATTCCTGGAAGATTCAATCCTCAGTAGCAGGTTTATAAGGAATTATTATTATTATTATTATTATATTGCAGGTATATTGGCAGGTTTTGGTTTATTGATTAACTGTTTTCAAATTTCCATTTGATTTTTATTGCAATAACTGAAAATGGTTTATGGGAGTGAAGTGAGATAAGCAATGAAATATTTACATATATTACCATAAAATAGATATTTCTTTGTTATTAAATGATATTAGCAGAAGATTGGGAAAAGAGAAAGTTTTTAAAAATCTTAAAATTACTTTTGTGCAGAGGACAGTCATAACCTGGGTCCTTGAACTATTCTGATTACAATATAAATAATGAAGCTGAAAGTGCCTTTATTTTACTCTACTGTATTTGTCAAATAACATCCCACTCCCACTTCCCTTATTCTACCATGTTAATTCTAGAAAAGAATGCTATTTTCATCTCAATTTTGAGATCAAACTGCATAGGACTGCTAAGCAGCTGCATTTAGTTAATGTAGAGTAAGTCTGTATCTAATTTTGGATCAGGTGAATGGCTTTAAAGTAGCCATTATTGTGACAAACATTTGATTTAATTGTTGGTCTTTTCAGAAGGCTTCTCAAGCCATACTTAAAGAGAGTCATGTTGTAATATAATGCAGAGCTGAAGGGGAAATTATGATTGAAAATTAAAGAAATCAGGGTAGACTGTAACGTGTAGAACAACATCCAGTTTTCACAGATCTATAGGTGATGGGGTGTAGCACAGATATTTGCCATTTTATGCTCATCAGCTAATTCACTGATTGAACTTCAAAAGCTAATCCTCTAGGACCCTGTGAATTGCTTCCTAAAGCACAATGGGTTCAAAAACCTCTGGCCATATTATTAAAATAAAAATAATGTATTCTCTTTTGAAAGATAATCACTTCCTCCAGTGTTGAACATTTTCCACATGTGGAAAATGTAACAAATTTTCAAAGACCCCAGCATGCTGACATTTCAAAATATACAGTCTTTGGGCATGAAAAAGTGCAGTAGTATTAATGAAGTGAAAACTGATGCTGACATAACTTCTGGAGTAACATAACAGTCTGACATACGTTTAATGGACAGTAATTTTCTCATTCATTTATAAGGTATGGTAATGGGAACTGCTTGTGGGAAGAGCAAGATGAAATTGCAAAAGGTTCCTCGTGCATATTGGGATGAAATTAAAAAGTGAGACATTTTAGGACCGGGGATGTATCAAGAGGCGGTTGTATCTCTGAACAAAATTCATCACTGATTTCACACATAAGCACACACAAGAACACATCTACATGTCTGCAGCTACATTTGCCCTCATATGAGGTCTTGTTTTATGCTCTAAAGTGGCCCTCACAAAAGCTCTATGCATTTTCTCCTCCCTAGATATTGTTTCCTACTTTTTGAAAGTCTTTTTTCCCTCTTCTGAGTGCCCACATTCATTAGTTTTCACAAGGGATTGAACTTTAGATTGCAGTCAAGGGAATTGAAGTAGGGGAGGGGCTTTTGTTGTCCTCTACTTAGCAGTGCAAAACTATTCAACCTGTGCCAAAATAGGATTTTCTGTTGGATCTCAAAACAGAAGAGAGATTTTTGAATGCACAGCCTTTTTGTTGTCCAAACTTTTCAACAGCTTTGCTTTTCATTTAGATATTAAAAAAGCATGAACAGCCTCGCTGCCTAAACTACTCTCTAAAGTTGAATCTTCTTATATAATTTTCAACTGGTATTTCTTAGAATTTCCAAAGGTTGCTGCAACCTTTGTAGCAGGATGTTTATGGAATGTTTGTATGGAAGAGAATCTTGAGATAGGACAGGATGGACAAATACATGTATATGTGTACTTCTTGTCTCCAGTGTCTTTTGCATCTCAGTTAAGAAAACACGGACTTTTCTGGATGCTACTGAGAGAAATATTTTCTTTCTGTGTGCCAAGGTATCCTATTCATTCATCCCACAGCTGAAAGAAAATGTATATATCCCCTGCCAAATTCACCTTCAGCAAAAATTTATGAAGATTAGATTTACTTGAGTCATAGAGGAATCCAAAAGGTAACAGACAAAGGTCTTGGGAAGTTTTCTTAATCTTTCAGTCTGTGTTTCAGTTTCAAATAAATAAGAAATGTGTTTAAAATGTCCAATTTACTTGCAAACTTGTTACTTCAGAAGGTGCTAGAAGACTTCTCATTGAACAGGAACCACACTTATGGCATGGCTACCTCAGTCACATGCGCTCTTATCAATAAATTAAATTATTAATTAAACATCCTAGTACACCACCAGTGAATTATATGTTTTTTGTGGATTTTCTTCCTACAATTTGACATTGGTTTTGCTAAATGTTATTAAACTAAAATGACTCATGAAAGTATCTAAAACAGAGAATATAGTAAAGCTGACTAATTTTGTGGGTGCAGCCTGGGTAATAAGTAAGTGGTGAAATACCTGCATTTAGTGAAGGATCTACTTATTGGGCGCAGTTTAGGAATGAAATGAGAAGCAGAAATTAGTCTTATTTAACTACAAGGCTGCTCTTCATTAGCTTGACTTTGTTTCACCACTCAATAATATTTTAGAGTACCTCAAAGTGACTTTAAGTGATTTTTCAGCAAACACTTAGAAGATAATCCCAGTGCTACATCAGTCAACATCCCTGTCCAGTTTACACAGCTGCTTGGTGAGGCTGAGAGCTCAGATCAAGGGGGTGCTTACTGCTTATAACATTCCCCACCACTTCCTCTTTCCAAAACAGGAGGCATCTGAGTGGAACAAAATTTGCTTTAAAGTTGATGCTGAGAGTTAGTCAAAATCCAAGAAGGAAACTTATCTTTTACAATCCAAGCATGAAAGAACAAGGATAAATTAAAAGTGAAATGAGTATAAACTTCTGCAAATACAGTATGCTTCAAAGCATAGGAGGAATATATTTGTTTAGAAGAAGCTGCTTTGATTCCTTGGGGAATGCTTTGTGTGGACTTTGGTAAAAAGTTACTGCCAAATGTGTTTTCAACTCAAATATTAGCAAAATTGAAGAACAGCATGCCAGAAGTTCACAGATTTAGTCTGTGGTTCAACCACATTAATTTCCAAAATGAGCATGGCAAATTGATTGATTGTGCTGTCTCAGACCATTTGATATACTCTTTTTTTCAAAATAAAATACCTTTGCTGCTGTTTGGGTGATGTCTAACCCAGAAACATCAAATGAAGCTGTGTTGAATCCCCTTTTTGTGGCTCCTCACTATTCAGGGGAAAGAATTTGCCACTTGCCTAACTGGGAGTTAAATTTTTGTGTTGTGATTTTTCATGGTAGAAGGTTTTAATTTTAATTTAGAATTTTAATTTCATCTCTTTCTTATAAGGGAACTTTTAATTATTTTTTCACTGGTATGGAATTCCTATTTTACTTATTTTGCTTGTTATTTGGTCTCTCCTCTATGAGGAGGTACCCTGATGACTCAGTGACCCCTGAACCCTTTTACTGTGTTTCCTAAGAATTCATTATCTCTGGAAGATAGATGGGCATTCTGACATAGAGGGCTACCTTTCTGCCTGTATCTAAGATAATCAGGTACAAATTACTTTATTAAACACCAGATGTGTAAATACAGGTAATTGTTTTTAAAGACCTACAAAAAGCTCAGTTGCACTGATCAGAGGCCTGGTCAAAAAGCTTTGAAAAAAAAAACCAGCTATCCTAATTACTTTCCTATTATAGTTTTTTTCATGTCCACAGGGTATTGAACTGCAGAAAAATTTCAGCTGCAGATATGTTTTTATTAATAATTTATTTTTAGCAAATAATAATTTTCCTGTGAGGATTCTGCAGAGGGTTTTTTTGTTTGTTTTGTTGCTGTTGTTGTTGTGTTGGGGGTTTTTTGCCAGCTATTTGGACCCTGGGCCTACGATACCTGTGTTTTATTTCTGTTCCAATACAAATTTATTTAATATTTCTACATTTATATTTTATTAGCATTGGAATAGGCTTATGTTCTCTATTTTATAGAAAGCATTTGCAAACATCAGTTCTAGGGTGCACTTTTTGTTTACTCTTCTGAAGAGCAGTGGAGGAAACAGCTGAGTCTAATAGACCATCTGCTGAAGTATGAAATCAAAGATACAGGTATAGCAAAGCTGGCTTGTTTAGAAAGATTTGAATTCTGTTAAGAGAAATATGCCTTATTGTCTCTATCATAGCAGTATAATACTGCCTAACATGTACTTAAATGGATCAATACATGTAAATTAATTTGTTTCCATAAAAAGAATGATTATTTTGGAATAATGGACATTTCAGTAACAGCTCCCCTCTTGCAGATTTCATCCTAGTGAAATATTAGGCAATAGACCTGGATAGACAGCAATGAATACAGCCATTGCAACAAATAAAGCAACAAGATTTTATGTTTCTTCTTGTGCGTGAGCAATCATCATTTCAGATACATTTGAGTGCCGTGGAGTAAAAACATCATTGGTATAAGGAGAAGCAAAGTAGAAAATGGGGAATTTGCTGTATTTGTAGCTGAATATATAAACCTATTTTCTAAATAGCTTTCCCGAAGAACACTCATGACAATAGTCGTTCTCCATTCCTTTTCTCTACAGTAATTTCTTAATCCATTTTAGAAATGGATCTTGGCGCCCAGAGATTCAGAGACCATATTTTAGCTGATGTTCATCTTCAGGCTGAGGAAATTATGGTGTGCTGTGGTCAAAATATGCCATGGTATTTTTTCTTGTACTGAAATACAAAGTAAATGTAGTGGTGTTTTCTAAAATGCGAGTAGTTCTATGTGAGAACTTTCTATATAGCATGTATGTCAGAAATTTTCCAGTTGCTTTCCCAGAGAAAGAAATCCCTTTATTATTTTTTTTCACTAATTTATTTATTAGGGATCAAGAAGTTTGTACAAACAAAAATGTTCTGTGGTGACAGCTTCATTCTTCTTTTTGGATAGGAACGGGGACAAAAGGCATTCCCTTTTGCGCTTCTTTGGGATCATGGTGGCCATACAGGTGTAGGCAGTAAGCTCAAATCATAGGTTCAGATTCAGTTGTGTATAAAAATAAGTGTTGATTAGCTGAAAACAGATTATCTCAGCAGTGTAGATAGTTGCTCAGATGCTCTGTTGTCTTGGGAGACCTAAAGTCAAAGTCCATCACTAAAACTCAGCTCTCTCATCTCCACCGTGAGCTCAGCTGGTTTTGGCTGATCTCTTCTGTTAAAAGTTCCACTTGTGAGCTCAGAAGACTGTTTGATAGTAGTTTAGCTGAATAGATCATCTCCTGAAAGTATTTCACTTGGGTAAATTGACATTATCTATTGAACATACCAGACTAATCCAAAGTATATTAAAGCAGCTCACTTTTGGAAATTAATAAAGGATTTATGTCAAGATAACTTCTTTTGCTTAGGCAGCTTGAATTGTCTCAGTAGCATTCTCTCCATATTCACAATAGGCTACCATAAACTTAATTTCCTTACTTACAGGGCTTCATTAAACTGATTTTATTTTATTATTTTCAGTATTTTGACAGTTGATTATTTCTATTTATAGCACTAATGGAAGCTGATATCTCTCCTTTTTAATATAGAACTAAGCCCAATGGGATAGCTATAGGTTTATCTGTTTTTTCAATGAACACTTAAAACATTAATTCTATTTTCATGACTGCTAAGAGCTTTAGAGATACTATATCTCTTCTTCCTATGGATAACAAAAGTGTATGCAACTATCACTCTACAACTTCAAGTAAGTTTTGTATTTCCCTGGGGCTTGCCTGTACTTTCCTCTCTACTTTCTCTTGTTTTTACAGAATACTTGTAACAATGACTTTCATTTGCATTTTTTAATGCTGCTTGAACCTTTCTTACTGCTCACTTTTGAAATGGTTTGCAGTTTTCACTGCAGAAGTGAACAAAGAAGTGACCACTTAGGGCTGATTGTGCTGAAGTATTTTCCTTAGTCTGTCTTTGTGATGCAACAATTTTGATGGTTTTGGGGTTTTCTTTGTTTTCTAGTTTTGAGTCCACATTGGTCTTGTGGAATTGCTCTGAGTGACAAGCTCTGGCCAAAGTGACCTGCCATCAGCCATCTGTCACTGCCCACGACAGAATAGTGAGTGAGGTGGTGTATGCTGGGTAGGTGTAGCAAAACTTTAGGGTCTGTTGCATTGTGTCAAATCTCCTGTCGCTTATAGCAGATAAGGGAGGGTATTTTGGAGAAATTTACCTACCTTGACTGGAAATGGAGACATTTGTACCTCTCTGCTGCCATCCCTTACCACGTGCCTCTCTTCACAGCTGATTCCAGTAATTCCTGTCCCAATGGTTTCCAATCAAAGCCACCAGAGCAGAGTTGCTGCCGGGAGCTCGGCCACTTAGGCAGCACCCAAGCAGGTGTAGGAAGATGGAGATGAGAAACTGTATTTTAAAAATTACTCCTTTTAAAATCTTCCTAAATATGAATTTGCTTTTATGAATGAAACACAATGTTGTGTTCAAGGCAAAATGACAGGACCATGTTCCCAGCTTTGCCTGGCCTGCAGACAGCAGAGAGTGCTTGTCAGAACATTCAAGCAAATGGATGTGGCTCTGCTCTTCTCCCTCTCCCGATGTCCTGACTGTCTGCACTCTGGTGGTGGTTGTGGCAGTGGTGTTTTCCTTTTCTGTCACAGTTTCACAAAATAGTTTATGTTGGAAAGGACCTTTAAAATCATCAAGACCATCCGTTCCCCCAGCACTGCAAAGTCTACCACTAAAACATGTCCCCAAGAGCTTTTAAACCCCTCCAGCGATGGTCACAATCCCACTGCACTGGGCAGCCTGTTCCAGTGTTTGATTGTTCTTTCAGTGAAGAAATTTCTCCTAATTACCTACCTAAATGCCCCCTGGTGCAACTTGAGACCTTTCCCTCTCTCCTATCACTTGCTACCTGGAAGAAGAGACTGACCCCACCTCTCAAATTACTCCTCTCTGGTAATTTTAGAGACTGATCAGGAATAGCTGTGCCTTAATTCGAAGCATGACTTTGAAAGAAATTTCATTTATCACACAAATACCATTGAACAGCATGTGTTCGTGTGCTCATCTATCTTTTTCTTGACTAATTCAGAGGCAAGCATTTCTTTATGGTATGGGTGACACTCAACAATAAATTCATCATGAGAAAAGTAAGAAAAAGGTATTAAATTAAAAAGAAAGACAACTATTTGAAATGTCTTTAGAGTCTGGAGTAACTTGCTGTAGACAAAGCTGTGATGATTCATGGGCATTAATTTGGAACTGTTTCTGGATGAAAGGTTAGGGAAGGATTTGTATACATTATCATTATTCCATAGTCAGGGTCTTAATGAGGTTAAATTGGGGGAAAAGTGGAAAAAGTGCTACTCACTCAGAAAACAGGGATTTAATGGTGGCATTATCCTATAGCTATTGTCACTCTGCATGAAGGAAGAGAGGTGTGGGTTCGTTTTTTCATTGTCCTGGTACCGTAGCTATTTTCTTCATGGGTTCTGACTCTTGAGTTAGGCCATTTCCAAACTTCCTAAAAATTTGCCATGATTTTCCACTTTCCTTGTCCTTTTACAGGCAACTCTTAGCAAATAACTAAAGAAGAATATATTGTGACTCCCAGTGTCCTCTCTGTTGAAACCTTAATGAAAGACTGTTCATAAATGGCATTTTCCAAATTCTTTTGTAACTGTATGTCACAACAATATAAATAAGCCATCTAGAAATTTTGCTTTTCACTGTCTCAAAACAGACACTATAAAGTAGCCTGTAAGGGTTTTTTACTTATTACTAAATTAATATTATAGTTTAGAGAATTTAATTGAATGCTAGATATTCCCCAGGTTTAAATGATGACAGAAGCTCTTTGGCTTAAATTCTCCTCAAGAGAATCTTGAGGGTTTTTGTTTGGTTGATTGGGTTTTTGGGGTTTTTTGCCTTTTTTTTTTTTTTTTCCTTAACTTATTGATTTTAGCTATTGACATTTTTGACACACTGTCTTTGGCCCAATGCACAATTTCTGGGAAGTGAAATTAGAGCAATATTACTTGTGAAAATGGAAAATATCTTTTTAACCGCTTGCATTTTCCAATTACACCATTTAAGTTCCCCAGGAAAAAGTTTTATTCAGGTAGTAAAGAAATGGGGAGTGCAGTTTTTCACAGGAACAGAAGGCACAGACTTAAATCAATAACATTAGCTGAGGATTCTGGAGGACAAGGGAGAGAGCCACATCTAGTAGTGGAATAATATCCCCATCTATTTTACAAGTTAAGACTATTATCTACTGTCATTTTGATGCAGAATTTTCTTTGGAAGTATACCCGTAGAAGGTAGCAAGGGGACAGTTCCTAAAAAATACTAAAATTACAATTATTATTTTCAGATATCCTGCACAAAAAAAAAAAAAAACCTGTGATAAATCTATGCTAATTTCATAGAATCATGAAATTCAGAAATTTTGCTGCACTAAAAATCATAATAACTTAAAAATTATCTGCTACACAAAATTGTTTCCAGTAGCTGGTTTTTCTACTAAAGTGATTTTCTTGTGAAGACTGTGCAGAATACACTGTATTTTTTTGTCTTCCAGACACCCCCAAATATCCAGAAAAACATTTTATGTGACTTTAAAGTGTCTTTTTGCTGTGAATAAGTCCTTTCTAAAACATCAAAGTGGAAATAAAATTACATAAACTTGTCTCCAACTCACATAGATTCATTTATTTCAAAATGGAATAGATGTTCAGAGTTTACATTAATGTCCTTCGGTGGCTCAAGAAGGTCATGTATTACTAAGAACTGGAAAAAGAATTATTTGATTAATCTTGTTTGAAGGAAATTCCAGTCAGTACTACTTACCTAACATTTACTTTGTCAGAAGTCAGGCTTGCTTTTAATTGTGAAGTGGGATTCTATTGAAAGAAATCTACATACGTTTACATCTGGAGTGTATGAAACATCTTGGGAAACATTCTTTGTGGATAATCAGTGGATAGCTGACTTAGTGTGAAAATTTGTTGAGCACTATAAATATACTTTAAATGTTCATAAATTCCTTTCAAGTTTGACCTTTTTCTTCAAAGGAGTGCTCAGAAGCTGTTTCCATTGTATACATGGCATCAGGAGAGATAAACAATTTGATCTTCAGTGGGTGCTCACTGGATTACTTTGTAAATTAATTAAATGACTGTAGACATTAAAGTGTAGCTTCTTCAGTAATCTTTCTTCTGTTCTTCTGAAGCAGTGAGAAGTTGGTCATATGCAAATCTCTTCAGATAAGTTTACAAGAAGAAAAACCCATATTTAGAAGATATCCTGAAAGTATGAATAGAATGTATCTTCAGATTTAGAATGCTCTATGAGATTAATATATGCTCTGAATCTGTCTATGCTTCTCTGTTAATGTATGGCTTTTTTGCATGAGTCTTTCTGAAAAACCTTGTTTGTATGTTGGGCATACTTGATGCCTGGATTGTCACTGCTCTCTTCTGTGAAGTACATCAGTTCAGCTGAATATGTTGGGATATCACCAGGAAAAATGAGGCTTTGAAATATTCAGAGATTGTAGGCAGACTTTGTGCAGTCGTGAATAAGCAGGAGACTGGAGGAGGGCAACATCCCACCAAGGCAGAGCCGGGCGACGGAGGGACATGGCAACAATCCAGGTGACAATGGTCTGCCTGTGCCTGTTAGTGGGGGTTTGTAGGTAGAAGGTTTGACTCCAAAGAACAGCATCAAATAGGGCCCTTAAAGACCACGGAGTCAAAACAGACCTTGGTCTGTTCAGGGTTGAAGGAAATATGGAGTCTCTGAGGAGGAGGCTTCAGATGATGGGTCTTCAGATTTGTGTAGGAACTTCCTGTAGGAATTTCTGCTGTGATGTTTTTGGGGGAGATAAGCTACATTGTGGGTTCAACATTAGGGAATACTTTTCATAATAACACTGAATCTGAAGGATACAAAGTAAGTGAGAATATAGGTACTGGAAGAAATCCTATCCCTGGGGAAAAGAGTTTTGTGGGTTTTGTTTGATTGTTTTTCTGTGTGGGGTTTGTTTTCTGGTTTTGTTTGTTTGTTTATTTGTTTTGTTTTTTTTTTGTTCTTAGGTGGCTTTTTTTTTCTTTTTTTTTTTCAGTTTGGGTTTTTTTTTTTTCAATGCAACAAAAAAAAAACAAACCCCAAAACAAAAAGCATGTGTTCTTAGAGGAATAAAAAATATATACATCTATATATTGAAAAGTTTTGAATTTACAGCAAAAGGGTAATAATTTGCTCTATTGTCACAGAAAAATATGCTTCCCAGACAATCTACAGAGTATGGGGCAGACAAATAGCTGAAGAAGTAGGCTTTAAATGTAATCTGCGACACACAGTGACTTTAATTTAAGGCAGTAATGCCAAGTAAAGTCTATTCCATTAATTTTTTGGAGGCCACTGTAAGGAACTCTGATAGACGTAAGATGAATATTATTGTTCCGGGCAATGAATAATTATGCCAAAGCAGTTCATATTTCTTTCTTTAAAATTCTGCAAAAGAATTGTATATCAACTTAACAAACTGCAGGTCTAAAAATGAGGGCAAAAGCTCTCAATAACATTTTCAGGCCTTCATTCAATGTAGTGCACATCCATGTTCACACATACATATATGTGTTCCATCCTTCTGTAAAAAAATTGCCCTATTTAGCATTTTTATTGAACATTGAAACAAAGGAAAGCTTCCAGTGTTTATGCACTGCTGCCTTGGAATCTATTTGCGTATTTCCAGTTCTGTCCAATGCTTACATTTGTTTTGAAAAATAATTTCAAATATATTTTCATTTGAAAATAAAAGCAAGCTCAACTGTTATTGTCAAAGAATAAAAAATATTAGCCTATATTTCTTCTAGCTCTGTTGCAAGTACCCTAGAACCATATGCACTTATGAATTTGTCTCCTGCTGTTTACTCCCTTATATGTTGAATTTTTCCAAGCAATTAAAGGATAATAGAACTGCATTTATTTTTAAAGGGAGTTTTAAAAATATTTATTTCCCAAAATAATGGATTTTTCTGATTAAAATAAACACAGGAAGGAGAAATAATGGCCTCTGTCCTGGGAGCATGTGTGAACATGTGCAATCTGATGCCCCCTTTTAGATGAAAGAAAGTGATTTATGTTCCTTCTAGGTTTGGGAGGTTTTGTGGGTTTGGATTCAGTTTGGTTGTTGTTCTTCCTTTCTTTCATAAAAATTAAAATTGTATTCAATTCTTATACATTCATAAAGCATGATTATTTTGAAATGGTTTGTCAAGGAGTTACCCTTCATTGTAAGTTTTTAGATATCTCCAGACATTGTGGAATTGTTTTATCAGGTTGCAAATGAGTAGGCTGCAGGAACCTAAAAACATCAGAAGTTAACACATACTTTTTCAGAGGAAAAATCTTATGCTTGAATTTAAGAAATGGAAATTAAGGTCTTTAAAATTCTGTATTCAAAACAAAATTGAACAGTAGAGGCAGAACACAGGGTGCAAGGGTGAATGCAAAGCACTGTGCAAGGGGCTGCTGCAAAGGGGTGGATATAGAAGATTGGAGTATAATTAAAGCCTGGCATGAGCATTTTGGTAGGAGGACATTGGAAATAATTTCAATCCCATTACAGAAGCAGTAGTGGATGCAAAAGCTTTGTTATTGGCTGGGAAGCAGCAGTGAACTCCTGAAGATTTGAAGGTGAAGTGGGTGTATAAAAAATTGGTTGAATAATACTAACTCAATTATGGCTATTGTGCATTTCACTTTGCTACAGCATTGAAAAAAAAATACCTGGGGAGAAAGAAATAGGAAGAAATAAGTGGAAAGTAGCTTGAAACAAAGCAAACCTTAGGATATTGTAAATATTTAATGTATGAACTGAGTAAGCATGGCTGTTTTCTATATATTGTAATTAGAGATACTGAAAAAAGGCTGATTAATTTCTGCATAGGGAGGCATGTTCTTGGATGTGAGGTAGGCTGAACTTTCCCTGTCTTTGTGATGTATTTGTGCTGAGTTTGCAGGCTGCTCCAGGTCTTCTCTCCAAGCCTTTCTCCTAACTAGATAGATCTGACGCCTTTAGGTATGGTTCTTGGCAATGATGGAATTCATTACAGGACCTCGGGTGAAATTACCACAAGAATGCATCAGAAATCTTAATTTCAGACAGGTTTTCACTGTCTCTTGAAGGGCAAACCCCTCAGTTTAGCTATTGCCTAAAGCTTGAATTCTGGAGGGAAATTTGTCTTGTGTCTGTTTTGACAGATATTGCTCTGTCAGCAGAAGACACTAACCCTGTCCCCCTGTCCATGGGGAGAGAAAAGCTTTTCTTGTGGGAAGCCTAAATATTGTAAAACTTGGTTTGGTTTCCTAGTGTTCCACAGACCTACTTGATCAGATTCTTTATCCTTTGTGTTTCTATTTCTTTCATTTGAACAAGAGACACTATCTTTTCCTTGCTACCAGAGGACAACAAAGACATCTGTGTGTGATGGGATGGCAGATGTGTGCAGACCATCTAACAGTGTGAAGTCACAGTATATTTTTTTAATGTATTTTGCAACCTATCTGCTCTGGAGGTTTTCCTATAATAATAGATAGAGATTTAACAGTGTCACACAGCTGCTTTCTCACTTTACTGCACCCTCCTGTCCCTGAGGACAACAGGGAAAAATAAATTAAAAGCTATGGGTTGAGATAAGAACAGTTTTAGTAATTGAAAGAAATAACAGCATTGATAATAATAACAATGATAAAAAGAATTTTAATGAAAAGGAGAAACAGGGCAATAAAGTCCAAGAAGAAAAGTGATGCACAGTGAGTCACTCACCACCCACTGACCAATGCCCAGATAGTCCTGGATCGGCCCCTTCTGGCCAACTTTCCCAGTTTATATACTGAGCATGAAATTTTATGGTATGGAACATTCCTTTGGCCATTTCAAGTCAGATGCCCTGGCTCTGTTCCCTCCCAGCTCCCTGGAGCATGGGGAAGCTGAAAAGTCTTTGACAAGCACTACTTACCAATAGCTACATCAGTGTGTTATCAACAATGTTCTAATACCAACTGCAAACCACAGCACTGTACCAGCTACTAGGAACAAAAAGACCTGTATCCCAGATGAAACCAGATAAACCAGATACCAGCTCTTTGTCCTAAAGCCTGTTAGCAGGGCAAGAGCAGTTTTCAGGAGTAATTATGCCTGCTTGTCCCTTGTTACAGAAATTATTGAAGTTTTGGGGTTTTTTTTCAGTTGTTCTAATCTTTAAGTAGAAATCAAAGCAAAACCCATCTACTCAATGACACTGCTTCCAGTTGTATTGCCATCAACATTGGCATCTTCATTACTAGTGCAGAATTCAGTTTGTGGGTATAGATTTTTTCCTGCTTTAAGTTACAGGAACACTGCTATTGGTATCATTAGTGCTTGTTCTACCTCTGGTTTACTCCCTTTAGCACTTATGAGCTTAACATGTTGCCTATTGTCTAAGGAATCAACAAATGGAATTAAAACTGAAGGCTTAAATAAGAAACAAAGATTATGAAGCACAGCCTTTAAGAACAAAAATGTTGAGTTGTTTTATTGGACTGAATGTTTTCTCCTATTTCTGAAAGGGAATTTGCTAATACAGGCAATATTTTACAGTAAAAAAATGCTTCTAACTTCATTACTGCTCTCTAGCACAATTCTCTCTGGGTTTGAGTAGTGACTAGACTGTATCCACAAAAAGAGAGAAATTATTCTCTGTGGTAATGATCCAGCCTATCCTACCCTCCATATGCCTTGAAACATGAGAATTTCCAGTGTTTGGCCACTGCCTAGCAGTAGTTAAAATCATTTCTATCCTTTTCAGTTGGCTAGTCCATTCTGTGCAGAAAGAAAAGGCTTTTCTGACTGTGACAGAAACTTTCACAAACACATTTTAATGTTTCTATGTAGTTCTGGTAGTCACCAGAAATGGTGAGTAAATGGAAAGTGTAAGGCATGTGAAGAGTTGGTGTTATGCATTTCAGAGGGGAACTATGATTTTGCTGCAGTGAGATATGTAAACATGTGTACAGCAGTAAAAACTTGACTTGTCCTTTTGATACCTTTAAATGGCAGTTGTGGCTCTTGTCTTACCCATTTTATGGGCTTTCAGCATGCTTTGAAGACTGCTTCTTTTATGAGGGTTTTTTTTCAGTTCTCTATGAATGTCACTTGGAGGAGGAGTAAAGATATTTCAAGAGCCTCTTGTATTTTTCTGCTGTAACATTAAGCATATAAGATGCTCATAAATATGCAATTGACTATCAAGTGCACAGACTCAGCAAATGTCAACCGCTTGTACTGATCACTTTAAAAATAACTAGAATTTTGCTTTGGTATTAATCACTATAACAATTCTGTTGACAGGAAGTATTTACTCATATTACACTAGCTAAAGAAGAGAGGGAAATTCAGCAGTGCTGTGCAAGGTGAAAGAGCTAGGGAGAAATTCTGGGGTTATTAAAAATATTGACATTGCATACTGAAAATAATCATGGCCCTTTGGTGCTCATAGTATATGCCCTTAGGTTCTTGCTTAGCTCCTAGCTATGTGGTTATCATTTCTCCTAGTTTTAAATATTCCATGTTCTCGTGTAGCATAGTGCATCCATATTTAGTTTTGTTTTTTCAGAAAGTGGAGAGCACATTTATTTAAAATATTTGAACAGGGCCAGTGGTGTTGTCTGTCATAATTTTCAATATCTGTTACAGCTTTGTTGCAAGCAACATTATTACATGTAAAAACATTTAATGGTCTTTCATAGTCACATGGAATAGTTTGGGTTAGGAGAGGCCTTAAGGATCACCTAGTGCCAGCCCTCTGCAATGGGCAGGGCTGCCACCCAATAAATCAGTTTGTTTAAAGCCCCATCCCACCTGGCCTTGAACATTTCCACAGATGAGGCATCCACAACTTCTCTAGGAAAAGTATTCCAGTGCCTCACGACTCTTATAGTGCAGAATTTCTTTCTCACATATAATATAAATCTCTCCTCTTTCAGTCTATGGAAATCTCTTTGGCTTTAACTTCAAATTCTTTTTCTTACTAGAAAGTTGAGGGAAATGTCAATAAAGAAAAAGCTGTTTAGATTTTATGCAGAAGTTTAGTTCTGATAGTAGCTTTTTGCAAAAGTTCTATTTCAGTGTTTCCATTATATCACATAAAATTACGTAGCTTGATACTCTATGAATGAAAACTTTAAGAAACTTCACTTTGTACAATCCGTTTGATTGATTTGATTGCTCTCCTATTTGATTGACATGTTTTTCAATATAAGTGGAAAGCTTAATGAATAATCATGTTCTATGATACAAGAACTACTGCCCCAAACTAATGGGAGCACTGGGAGTAGAGGAAAAACATCTTTTTAAATGCTTTAACACACTGTCAAGATGAAAGATTGCATTGTGCCTGACCCTTTTGACTAAAGACTCACAATCTGAGCAAGGATCGTAAGACAAAACCTATTATTCCATAATTTTCTTTTAAAGGAAGGTTATCATAGCATGAATTTGTCTTTTCATATGCATTTTAAATACAACATCATGTTCCCCGGTGGTTGAAATTTGAAGATGAATTTCTGCTATATTGATATATATGTGTACTATATTGATATATATGAAGATGAATATGTGCTATTTTGATATATTTTATTTCACTTAGAACAATATATAGTACACATATTGAGCATTTTACTTCAATGGATGTTCATGGACAATTCTCACCTGTTCCAATGGGTAAGTAAAAAACATCAAAGCCTTCTATAATATAATTGTAAAAACATCAGTGTGAGACAACTCTGTTTGTGTCTTGATGCAAATGTTGCTATCTCCATTCTATGTTTGCACTGCCTTCCTGGTGCTGACACAAAGTGCTGACACAAGGTAGAACTGATGTACTCATACACAATCATTTACAGTCCACTGAAACTTGGTGACAGTTCTCCACTGAGATTTCAGCACTTTTCCTTTTCTCCCTTCTGCAGTTTGTGTTGTGAGCACATGTGAAGGAAACAGTGATGCCAAAGATGGGGCATGGCACAGTGTATCCTGCTCAGTGGATGCTGCAGGTGAATTCCTCACAGGGAGCTGCTTGATTTCCAGATGCTCACCAGAATTTCTGCTAGGTTCTTGCATCAATTAGATGACCTCATAAAATTCATGAGACATGTTTTTACAACCTTCTCCCAGACAAGGCAATAGTAATTGCTGTATTTTATATGAGAGAGTGTTTAAACCGTCAGCGTGATAAAAAAAATCATACAAATCCAGTGTAAATACTTCAAGTTGCTCAAAGTAATTACTAATCTCTAAAAAGCATCAAATATGCAGAGTTAGCTAATAAATGGAAAATGAATAATTCATTCAACATAAAAGAGAATGAAAGAGAGGTATTAACATTTTACCCACAATTACTCTTTGACAAGCTATTACTGAACTTCTAGATACTTAGTTTTACCACGTTTATTCAAAACCTTGCAGCAATAGAGATGTAATGATTATCATGTAATGATTTTGAAGGACCATTGTATTTGTGCCTTTTTCTATGCATGTCTCAGATTATAAATATGTAAAGACTTTTTGTACCATTTGTTTTCAATCATTCACACTGGTAGTATTTGGAGGAAGTTAGCTGGGCTGTAAACTAACACATACATACCTTAAATAATCATATTTATTGACTACTGAATTTTCCTTATCTCAAATTTCCACAACTTTTTTGCCCTGTAAAAGCTCTTCACTTGTGAAATAAACAATTTAGATTACATTTCTAAAAAATGTTTAACAAGGTTTAAAAGATCTAGATGTCATTCCTCAAATAATGTGTCACCTTTTGGAGCTCAGTCATCTCATTTCACAATAAACCATGAACCCCTAGTACTACCCATGAGATAACAAGACAATTGTGAGAATGTATGCTAAGAAACCATGAATATTGATTTTCCATAACCCAGCATTGCTAACACCCAGATTTCAAGATTCATGTATTAATCCTCAAAAGAGAAAAAAAAAAGAGTTCAGATTAGATAAAATTGCTTCATAACAATAAATGTTAGGTTCTATGTATCTTCCTTCTGGTTTTTAGCCTTTAGTTTCAAAGCTTTTCTTTATTATCCAAAGAAATAAAAATTAATAAAATCTAAAATTCTTATATTGCCATATAACCTCAGGGAGCTGATCTTTTAAGAAAAATACAAATTATAATGAGTCTTGTGGTAAATCCTCTGGAAGGTATAATGCATTAGATATTTTGCACATCTAAGTTCTCAAAACATTTTCCCTTTAATATGTGTTCCTCACTTCTTGGTACGATTTTTTTTTTTAATATTATGTTTGAACACTCATGTTCATTTTGAGTTCTCTTAAATATATACTTTTAAAATCACCACTGTTTAAAAAATTATCTCCTAGGCAGGTCAATTCATTCCACAATTCTCCTTGGATTAGTGGATTTTCAGGTTAAGTTGAAAGATATGGTTGGAATCCTTATGACACAGGAAAATTCCCCGTATTCTTTGTACAGAAATAAAATGTCAGCTTTCACCTGTCTGTAGAATAATTGTCTTTTTTCTTTGCCTCTCCCTTCGGGCAGCTGATAGAATGCATAAGGCAATTAGAGACACAAAAAGAGTTCATTAGGACTAGAAATGCTGAACTTTTTTTTTTTTTAATATCTAGGCTAATATGTGGGAGGAGAAAAGAAAAAATATAGGGAGGAACTGAGGTAAGATACATAATTTCTTTGATCATTTTTATTCAAGGAGGAAAGGCAAGTACTTCTGAGACCAGTTTGGAGGTGGCAGCAGACCCCATACTGAAAAAGATGCCATTTGCTGAAAAAGCTCTTCCAATGGAAAAAAAAAAAAGATCCAAAAGAAGGCACCCGGGCATCATCTTCTTCAACCTTGCTTCATTTTAAATAACATTAGAAAGGAACACGATGCCTTTATGTCTATCTGACCTTTGTTGTAACTTCTAAACATTTAAGAAAACATTTCTGTTTCTGTTTTGGTTGGGTTTTTTCCTACTTGAAACTTTGAATTTATTTCAATATTTCTTTCAGGAGAAGAATATGCCATCAAGCAGAGGCTGACTGCCTTGAGATTAAATAGAAAACTGTTGGGATAATCCAAATTTGTCGACTATTCTGCTGATTATTTCTGGAAGAAATTTTAAAAAGCAATGAGATAATGTCTTGCTAAGGAAAATTTTGTGCACTATATTTTAAGAATCAGAACTTCTACATAAAATGAGAAAGCCAATACATTATTGCATAACCCTCTTACTGATGTAAATTAATGTCCTTTTTGTGTCTGAAGAACTGAAAACTTTAAAGGATTTCAAGGTCTTCAAAGCAGAAACCATCAATGAACATCTACCCAGCCTCTGGGTGTTACTGAGATTCTAAATACTGGTAACAGAAAGGAAGTATTTGAAATAAATAAAGAGCTCATTCAGCACTTCCATTTTATTCCAAAATGGCAAACTTACAGAGGTTAATAAACTGAGAGATTTTCCTGGTAGAATAATGGGAGAATGTCTACAGATATTTCAATGGTATGAGCTCTACTAAAGCTTTCCAAGAACAGTGTAGAAAAAGCTGCAGTCATTCAAGGCATTGGTTTGGATAAGAGCAAGAAATGTAAGCCATACAGTTTATTTGTGTTCATGATATTGAATATTATTATATATTAATTGATATAATATCAAAATATTGTTTGCATATCTCTAAAAGCATTGTAAACTTTTCAGTTAGATATTTCAGTTTTAATGTACTTAGATGATGCAGGAATACAGTAGTCAGAGATTACACAGGAACACAGACATCAGCACACTTTCGGAGGAATTGACAAGTTCAAAAACCTCAGGCAAAAGCAGATAGCATTTAACAGCACCATCTCTCTTCAGAATGATATTTGTTGCTCAAATCCAGTTTGTGTTTCTCATCAGTTCTATCTACACCAGTGCTTTATCTTCTGAGGGGGCTTTGTGACCTGAAGCTTGTTGAAACAAGTCGAATCTTCCATTAAAATCTGCTTTTTAGACACTGACAGAGATGGATTAAAAGTGATTAAAAAATGCTCCCTTACCTTTTACCACTGATAACTGAGCTTTGGCTTGGTAACCTGTACAGAAGTGATATACAGAACAAAAGTTTGGATTAACTGTCTCTCAATATCATCAGTAAGTCCACAAGGTGCTATCAATGCTATTTAGACCAAACCCGTGTGACTACAGAATGGAATAAATAAGCACTTAGGAACAAAAGTTGAATTAATGACAGCCTGTGTATCCCAAAATGTGATAAATTGTAGCTTGCTGCTGGCAGGAGGAACTATTCAAACAAATATTTCTGCATTATGACAATTTCTTAAGGCTTTTATAGAATTGACGCATAATAGGAGAGCTGCCTACAGGGAAGATTATTAGGAAACTCGGAAAAAGATTTTCATTTTGTGTTTTGAGCAATGTCTGTAATTATCAGCATAGCCTATCATTTACTAAGTGGTTAGTTGCACATATGAGACCTTTATCTTGTACTGTAATTACAGTATATAGAAACAATATACTGGTTACGGGTCACTGCACATAAGTAGGTGGTAAAATGTCATTAAAGCTGGTTTGGAAAATATCTATTTATGAATAAATATTTTCAGTTTTCCTTTTAGCAAATATTGTTGAATGACCCTTAAAAGGAGATGCCAAATAAGAAACTTCTCTATAACAGCAATATTAGTTTAAAGCATGTCTTGCTTTAAGCCCATTAGAAGCCCTGTGGATGAGATTTGAAGCTTGGCCAAGGATGAAACTTATTACAACTACATTTTATATCATGTCTCTTCAAAAGCTGCTTTGTGTTCACTTAATTTTTTATTTTTTATTGCCCTCATATTTTCTTTTAGCTAGTTTGAATTTTGAGGGGGGTTTGTTTTTTTCTACAAGAATTGGGTTTTTTTTTTCAGGAAAGCACTATAAATATTGTTCTAACATGATTATGGGCAATCACAGGACTAACTGCATACTTATCAACTCTATACTTTGATGTAGCAAGAACACCAAGATTGTCTTTTAGAACTCAGTAAGAAAGACCTGGAAATCTGGAATGAAGCTTTGATTTGATGGGGAGCTTGAATTACCAGAAAATTATACAAGTAGGCTAAATCCAAAAAAAGAGAGCATTTAATTGGGGCCACTTTTAACCACTACCTGCTGACCCCATTTGTTGCAAACAAGCAAGAAAAATAGGACAATTAATAGATTATACTATTTATCAGAGTAACTTCTGTGAATTAATGTACTTGATATAAATATCTTTTACACACATATGTAATTTTAAGCTAGTTTGTGTATTTTTCCATTGTGTTAGGGATAACATATAATTTTCTATAATTTTACTATGTTATCCTTTTTACTGATGGAGAATTTTAATGGAGAGAACTCATGGTCTGTCCCTGTTTCTTTTATATGTGGTATGGGAAAGGAAAAAGCAGCTTCCAGGCAGTGCCTCCTTTGCCCCTACCAGCTTTATGCCTGGAATTGTTTATCAGCTGAAAGGGCAGACTGGTTCTATGCTGGACAGATGCAACTAGGGTATAAATTTTTAAAATATTTCATGTGTCTCAGTTATGATAAGTGACCAGAGTAAACTGATGAACCCAATCAGTCCTTTTGTTCAACGAGCTAATCACGAGGAGGTTTCTCTTTCTCAAATGAGGATTTGTTTGTTTGATCTAGTGTAATACTCCAGGTTTGCTGTAGACCATGTCTGATACCCTTCCCCACACGAGTAATGAAATGTTCCAACAGTGATCAATGATACATGGAAAAACGGATCCTTGGTGCAAGTGAAATGGCTGAATCCAGATATCTGTTTCCTGAGTGATCTGTAAGAGGAAATAGAATTCAGTAAGACAGTAAATGTGGTTACAAAGAATGCAGACTAAAAAAACAAAAAAAAACCCAGGAAAAATCCAAGGGTTTATCCTGTGGATTTCTTTTTTTTTTCCTTGCATAAAGTATTTTTATTTAAACTTGGCTACCTCCAGCACTTAATTTCATTCCAATTCAGCCAGGCATTCACCAGGAGTGTCAGCTCCAGTATTTACTGACTGAGTGTGAAGCACAGGGAAGGTTCATTCTCCTACCCAGCTATTGACATCCATCTGCAAAAGTACAGATGTGTGCATTTCTGAGTCCATATATCTGTGCATGTGGGTATGTGAATGCATAAAAATGGTGAAAGTGGATATATCTATATAATGGAAAAAATAGCAGTTGGCTATAAAAAGAACAGCTGTTCTCACCTTCCCTGCGTGTCAGAATGCAATGCTGAGAGATAATTACACAAGGAGCACATCAAGAACTTTGTAAACATTCAGTGTACATAAATGTCACTTTTATTCAAGCTTTGTGTTTGGCAGGCATAATCTGTGACAGAAAATACCACTTGTTTTACTTTTAAATTGTATTCATACATTTCTTAAAAGAACAATGTGGATGAGTTCCACAGATGCCATGCAAAACTAGCTGTCTACCCAACTTGCATTCCTCTTAGACAATTTTGATGGTTAATTTCTCCAGAAAATTGATTTACATGTTTTTAACATCATTCATACAAATAGCCAAAATGTGCATACCATGCCTGTTAGTTACATGTGCTCTGATGATATTGAAAGGATACTTTTAAGTCTTGTGTACAATAAAAGAATAGGTATTGATGGAGTTGGTAATAAATGGTGGGTGAGGGGCTGGATGTGCCCCAGCTGGGAGCCCAGAGCCCCCCGTGTGCTGGGCTCATCCAGAGCCCCGTGGGCAGCAGGGCAGGGAGGGGATTCTGCCCCTCTGCCCCCTCTGCTGAGACCCCACCTGCAGGGCTGCATCCAGCTCTGGGCTCCCAGCACAGCAAGGACAGGGACCTGCTGGAGCCAGGCCAGAGGAGGCACCACGGGGATCAGAGGGATGGAGCAGCTCTGCTGGGAGGAAAGGCTGAGAGAACTGGGATTGTTCAGCCTGGAACAGAGAAGGCTTTGGGGTGACATAATCGTGGCCTTCCAGCTCCTGAAGGTGGTCCACAGGAAAGATGGAGAGAGACTATTTACAAGGGCCTGGAGTGAGAGGACAAGGGGCAATGTCTTTAAACTGACATGGAGTAGGGTTGAACTAGATATGAAGAAGAAATTCTTCCTGTGAGAGTGATGAGGCACTGGAGCAGATTTCCCAGAGATGCTGTGGATGCTTAATCCCTGGAAGTGTTCAAGGCCAGGTTGGATGGAGCTCTGAGTAACCTGGTCTAGTAGGTGTACTGCCCACAGCAGAGACATTGGAATGAGATGATTTTCAAGGTCTCTGTAATTCCATGATTCTCTGATATGCCCATGCAATTTGAGTTCTGCTTGCTTTCTTTATTGTTTTTAAACAATGCAGTTCTGCGAACAAGCAGACAACCTCTTCTTACCTGGCAGACAGATGAACTGCACGTGCAGGACCTCATGGATAGAGATGTGACCTCCTGCAGCACATTACAGGCACCTGGGGTATCTCTGCATTTTGTAGCTGCTGATAGAACTTCTCTGAATCACGTTGTAAGGCAAAACCTATGGAGTGAAACAGATGCTGTGTAATTATTTAATGGGAGGTAGCAATAATACCACTTCTTAGAGATTTGCAGGGTAATACATCATTCACCCATTGGTGGCAGTAACCAAGCAACGAAAATATCACCAAAGTTCAGGGTTTGTAGACAAGTTCCAGCCTACTTACCTTATACAATTCCTTATCTTGCACATTTTAGTGGTCTCAAGATGAGAGTTTTGAGTTTTTAAAATTAATTTTATGAAACATATACTTGAATCAGACTACAGTACCTTAAAAAAGCCTCCCTAAATTCCAAAGAGATTATCTGAAGTACACTATTTTTTAAAATAGTAAGTTAAAAGTTGGGGGGGGGGGGGAAGCGTCATTACTATATTAAATTATCAAGCATGATTCAGGTATTTAATGAACTATAATTTTTTTTTCCTCAGAAATGAGATTTATGAGAGCTGGCTATCCTTTTAGCTCATGCTGCTATGTTGAGTGGGAGCATCTGTTCAGAGCCGAAAACTGTCACTCAGAGTCAGGGGGTGTTAAGCATGGATGAATTTGGATTGATTTGCTGAAACCGTGCTTCTTCAACAGCACTATGCTTGTCCTTGTGAGTAGCTGAAGAATGGGTAAAAAATGCAGACTTAATTCCTTGCCCCTACTAAAATGCAATTTGCAATGAGATATCAATTTTATGAGAAAGTTATCAGAAGATGCCAACAGTCTAGATCATTTTTAGTCTTTCAAGTAGTGAAAAAAAAGAGATTTATAAAAGAAATAATTTATATTTTATGTTTTGCCATTTTGCAGATGCATAACCTCTCGTAAACAAAATGTATTATTTTCCAAGAGTCTTCCTGTAGCTATTCAGATGTCCACTGTGAACCTTGTTGTTTCTTCCCTGCCAAACAGGGAAGTTTCCCCCAAGATACCCAGCTACTCACAGATTTGATTGGGCTATTCACTGTGGGCTGCAGGGACGAGAGAACAGGATGGAATGGACAAACTCCAAAGTATCCTCATAGGGCAGGTAATGCCCAGAGCTGTGTGTAAGGCTCCACCCTAATCTGTGATGAGGACTCAGGTCCCCTCTTCCCTGAGCCTGCCTTTTCACTGCCCATCAGCTGGAGCCTAGGAAACAAGACATGAAGGGAACTGACATGCAGTCATCCTTTTCCTGATTATTTTCTCAGTTTTAGACAACCAACAGACCCAGAAAATTCTTTAACAAAATGGAAAAGGATTGTTACAGGCTTGTAGGTTATTTTTAAGTGGGATGAATGGTTTTAGTCTTACTTAAAGGATAACAGAATCATTTAGATTGGAAAGGACTTCAAAGATCATTGAGTCTAACCTGTCACTAATCACCACCTTGTCAACATTGACATGATACTGAGTGCCTTGTCCACTTCTTGAACACCTCCAGGGATGGTGACCACCACTTCCCTGAGCAGTCTGTTCCAATGTTGAGCTATTTTGAACAAAAATAAGCTATTTACTGAGGATCGCTTCGATGACATCTCCAACGCCATATCCCTACAAGGCATCTAAATGACATTTTAGCTTTGATCTAAGGAGAATTTAAATACTTGAAAGCTGTAATAAAATGGGACTAAAACTGTTCCATGCTCTGAAGTCAGAATATGCTTCTTTTGGAAGACAGTGTCTTGTCAAACAAATGACAGACATGAAACTTGGATCGCCCATACACTTGGCAAATAGATCCAGTTTATGTCCGATAATGGAACAAAGGATGGAATCGCCAGTGGAAACTCATTTTGCAGTTTTACAAAACCAGCCCTTCATTTTCTTTGCTTTTATCATAAATTATTGAAAATGAATTTTTTTTTATCTTTGGTGAGAAGGAGTATTATTTTGATGAACAAAGGAAAAGGAACTTCAATTTTTTTATTTTAATTGACAAATCAAAAAAGTAGACTCAGATTACTTTTTTTAAAAAATAATTATTTATTATTTTAAATTCCATAAAACAAAGGATTCTTTCTGAGTTTATTAAAAATCCTAAAATTCATAAAACAGGATGGTGGATTTTGAAAGTTTTGACCTTTTCTCTTTCATCTTTAATATTTTGTGGTTTGGCTTGTTGACCAGTACCTTTTTTCACACAATTTAGTGAGACTCTAAACTGCAATGAAAGGAAAGGCAGAGCAACCAACACTCAGAATATTGAAAAGGTTGCGGTAATAAAACACCTGTCAGGGATTGTAAGAGATATTAAAAATCTGATACTTAATTTCAGTAACCGTGGTTTCAAAGGACAGAACACAATGGTACAGCACAAACTTCATCTCCTGGAAAATATTTCAGTGGAAATTGATGTGGTAAAAATTTGAATGATGCATACTTCATTTCTAAATTGGTAATTTCATGGGGTTCTGAGGGGGTTTAGTGCTATATAAATATGTACAAACAATGAAAAACTAAGCCTGCTAAAATATATATGGATTAAGATAAAGCTGTTATAGCTTTCTCAATACATAAGGCTATATTTTAGTCTTTCCTTGCTTCCAAGAAAGAAATGGCACGAAAGAAGTAGCTCACACCACCTGGGTAAAGAAAGTTTTATTGCCTTAGTTCTTCCAAATTTTGTGAGCTCTGAATAAATTCTTTTCTGGGATCAAACCACTTGTAGTGTCCTTTTCCTTAAAGATTCTCTAAACTCTAATAATACTTGAGCTTGTTATTCAGCACCATGCTCAGTGTGACTTCCTTGCCCTTCCTGGCTTTCTTCTTTCACAGCCTTTGTAGAAACATAACAAAACTTTATCTTTCAACTCAGCTGATTTTAGGTAGCAAGTTGAAAATGCTATGGTGTGCGTAAGCACAGAAAGGTTTTACAGGTATCCTGCTAGAGACAGCAGAAAGACAGAATGATGGAAACTTCAGGGAGAAGAGAGGAGGGGCATAATTAGGGGAAAGGATAGAGAGGATCGAGTCTTTACCAAGATAAGGAGTCTAATGGTGTTTGAAGTACCAGAAAAAAGGAAGGGAAGATTCTTAAATTCAACAATCTTTTGTGAGCATAAACATTTTTGAATTTTCAAGTGATTTGACACTTTTCTCTGGATATTTACACTCTGTCATCCATCTGTCTATCTATCTATCTATCTATCTATCTATCTATCTATCTGTCTATCTATCTATCTAATCTATCCCCTATGAGGAAAAGGTATAACATTCCCAGTTCCTAGAATGAGTAAAAGCTTGGGTTCAATAGCAGTTTTAAGCATATAAAAGAGGAAGAAGACAGAACTAAGGAACTTGAATTCAACTATGAGGAAGGGCTGGGAGAATTGGGATTGTCCAGTCTTGAATGGGAAAAGTTTGGGGTGACCAAATTGTAGCCTCCAGTACTTAAAGGGAGCCCATAGGAAAGATGGAGAGAGACTACTTACAAGGGCCTGGTGACAGGACAAGAGGGAATGGCTTCAAACTGACAGAGAGTAGATTTAGATTAGGCATCATGAAGAAATACCTTATCATGAGAATAGTGAGGCCCTGGCACATGTTACCCAGAGAAGCTGTGGCTGCCCCATCCCTGGAAGTGCTCAAGGCCAGGCTGGATGGACCTCTGAGCAACCTGGTCAAGTGGAAGGCAAACCTGCCCATCCATACCAGGATGGTCTTTATGATCTCTTCCAACTGAAACCATTATATTATTCTATGATTGATTCTATGACTTTTTTTTTTTTTTTTCTTTTTCATGGAAGAATACCCTTTGAACTGAGCATACCCAGGAAAAGTACAAACAAGGGAAAACATACAGACATAATTTACAAAGATATGAGGAAGAGACCTCAGTAGTACCATCACAAAAGTCCCAGTAAGACCTGGGGACAACAGTGAGTCATTATGGCACCCCCAGATTCTCATTCTGACAGCCGGAGTAGCTTAGGGAGTGTAGAAAAAAAACCTAACAGGAAAGAGACAAGTTGTCCTAAGGTTTTTTTGCATTAAAATTTCAAAGTTATTATTAACTATATTCTTGTACTCCTTTGAACCATTGCACTTCAATGATAATTATAAGTCTAGTTAAATTTTATGCATTGTTATGATTTTAAACAGGTCACAAAGAAATCCTTGGCTCCATGTCTTTAATAAGTTTCCTTTTTCTCTCAAAAAGACACCAAAAGAAACTGTATGAAAATAAGGGCTTGAAACCACAACCTATGACCCAGGAAAAGATGTTTTTGTCTTCTGACCTTTGTGTATTTCTGCATGAAGTTAGTAAGAGTGTTTTTCTTGCATACTTTTGGATTAGGATGTCAAAGGGGAGCAGAAACTTAACTTGCATACTTTTCGTCTATATATTTTTCTCCCCATCACTATTTATGTTGAATAATTTACTTAAAAACAGCTTTAAAAGGATAGATTAGTAAATGACCTAATAGATGGGACTTTGTCTTCATACCCAAGTATCTGTCTATAAGTTATTTCGATACCATTTCAGTCCATTTCTCCAGTTTTTAAGGAGCACTGGGATAGTGGATTTTGTGTACTTGAGGACAGGTTCCCTCATTCCATGAGAAGTAGCCAAGTGATGTTAACAGCCTCAGTCTAGGAGCATTTTTGCTCGAGAAGGAGTCCCAGTAGGAGTGCAAAAATGTGTATTTGCTCTCTGTGTTACCATGTTCTGCTGGGCTTTAGCACTATAATTTCCTTTGGGATTGCTTTCATCTTCTATCCATGAGCTTTTTCACTTGTGTGTCTTGTCTGTGCTGACAGGTTTGTTAGCCCCAAGCTGTTCTTCCTCATACTGTACCTCTGACCAACTACTGAGCTGTTCCTTATTTTCCCTGAGTCAATCTGGCATCTTACTGTTGAGAAGCTTTCTGATCAGCACTTTTCATCAACTCAAACTCACCTGTTGAGCAGCAAACTGAAAACTATTGTGATTAGCAAATTAGATGTTGTAATTCTGAGCATTATTAATTTTTAATTTTCACCCCTCCTATTTATTTCACTTTTTCTTGTTTGTGTTTACTTGGCTGGTTTTGTCTCTGTGTTTGTTTGGTTTTTTATCTTCGGAGGAGGTGTTCTTTTTTTAAACTTTTATTTCTTAATTTTTAGTTTATAACAGATTTCACTTACTTTCTGGTGCATTGCCAAGGGCAGGAAGAGGAAGAAGGAAAAAAGTGATTTCTTGGATTTTCATTTTTCCTCTCTGTGTAAGTATTTGACCAACACAGCAGTCCCCTTTAAATGCCAGCTCTCTTGGTGATGTTCTAAGAACAGTTGTATTACAACGTTGGCTAAATTTTCAAAAAATTTTGTCCCTTTTTTATATTTTTGTCCTTCACTTGTTGAACGCAAAAATAAGATACTTCATAAATAATAATTGTTCAATAAATATAGAGTCGATTTCTTATTTATGAATGCCAACTGTGGAGAGACTCCATGGTTCCTCATCCATCAATGCACTTGTCACTATATTCTGTACATTATGTCATCAACTGTCCTTAAAAAGCAGTGTAGTCTGGTGATGTGGCTTGGGGAAATGGAAGCACTAAGGCTTATCTCGGTGATGTCCTTGAATTCTGTTGTGTCTGTAACCATTTATACCACTACAGTTTGCCTCTCTGCATGCAAAAATGAGGATACTGCCGCCTGCACACCCCTCTGGTTCTCTGATAGAATGTGCAAAGTTAAAATCCTAACTCCATTAAGTTTTTATTCAAAGAAGGCTTAAGTATTTTGACTCAACAAGATAAAGAAGTATTCATAATTATTCTTATAAAACACACAGGGCTCAAAGTGCACAGCAGTATTCTCCCCACTCCCACACCAATCTAAATTATACTGAAATTTATATTTTTAATACCAATTTATGTTATATTGAAAATGGTCTTGTCTTACTTTACCAAGAACTCCAACCACTTCTTTTGCCATTCTGATACTGCAAAATGCCTTGCTCGTAACACAGATTTTTGGAGCTGGATAGGATGGCTGTACTGGGAAGTTTCCATGAGGCTGCTTTTACTTACATTCACTTATTCCTGCATTGAACTAATGTGAGTGTCAATACTCTGGTGTGAAAAGGAAACACTTTTTGTTCTTCAACCTGTATTTTCCTCAGGGAAGGGCAGTAGTCAAGGAGCTACTAAGCAGTATTCCAACAGGATCACTTTTTGTTCTCTGCTTAGAATTTCTTCCTGTCTTACCACCTTAAGAATCTCGTTCAGTTGTAGGTAATGTCAAAGGGGATCTTTTGAAGGCCATCAACAACCATTTACAGATTTTCATTAAACATTAAAAATGTCATTTTACTCATCCTCTGTTGACCCACAACATTCATAACATAATATGCTTTATGGAGTTCTATGTATTTTTGACTCTTTTAAAAATACATGGTTTGACCATGTAATAAAAGCACTCAAGTTTTTTTTTTTTTTATTGTATGAATCTATCCAATTTCTAACAATTTTGCTTCTTCTTTACCTTTCTGATTCTCTTTAATTTGATAAACTCTGTCTTCCATAAATTTTCCTTGCTGAAATCAGGAAAGAAGATTTCTCATCCCTAACTAGTTTCTTTTACAATATGAGTACCTTCCAGTCTCAGTAATAAAAAACCAATTTTTTTTCCCATCAGTTTATGTACTTGAGAATAAAGAATACATGTTACTGAAATTTTCATAGTGCTTTGAGAAGAAGAGAATGAAATTAATTTAGATAAATGTTTACATTTATTAACCTGCTTCAGGATATTTTATCTCAGTAAAATGATAGTGTGACTCTTAGAGAATAATCAAATTGTTGGTATCTGATTCAGTTATTTGTAAAGAATATTGATTGTCAGCTTTTGTCTTCATTCCTACTACCCAAAATGCCTAAAATAGCCCACAATCTGGTGACAATGAATGGTCCAGTTGCACTGATGAGGAGTTTAAACTAGAATGCCCACAATTCTAGTACTCCTGAGTATATATTATGAAGATTCTGATGTACATTCTTTAAGAAGTCATTCTCATTTGGTGTTAAGGGAGAGGTACATTTCAAGTAACTGAGCCTCTGTTTATTTGAAGTAATCGTTCATTCAGTGCAAATGCTGTGGAACAGCAAGCACAGTATCACTGGCAATTTTTCATGCTTTTATGTTTTAGCTCAACATTTGCCTTTTTATAAGATGAAGATCAGAGTTTCTCTTAACTTCAGTTAAACCAGAATGTCATATTTGATGCTTACTTGAAGGAGCAGCCTTTAAGTCAAGAGAAAAATATATCTAGAAAAGATCAGCAAGTACAGATATTTTAAAAATAACATTGTCCTTTGTTGAAATTGCTGACTAAACCAAATCTATAGTATTTTGAGGAAAATACTGAGGCCTTTTTTTTTTGACACACAGCTGCTCTTCAGGATTGTGAGAAATGGTTTTCAACATGGTGGTTCTTGATTTTTATCTTAAGAGTGTTACTTGTAGTGGACAGCACCTTAGAGAATCTCTATGAAATGACTCATTCATTACAGAATTTCATCTGAACTCTCTCATTGTATTTGCCCTCACCATTTGTAGTACCTAAGTGCTTAAAAAGAAAACTGATCTTTACAAGCAGCCCAACAGAATGCTTTGATGACTCTCTAGGTAGAAATTACACACAATACTGAACATTCTGTCATTTTAGTATTCACACATTATTTTTAGGTAACGTTCTATCACACAGATTTTCAGCTAGAAAACCTCCCACTGAACGACAGGGCAGTAATTTGCATTAAGGGGCTCCTTTTGTCCATTCTTCTGAAGCAACAGCGCTTCTCTAGTTGAAAGTGTGGCTTGTCATGACAGTGACGTGTGATGAGAAATCTTGTTCTTTTGCAAAGTCCCAGGACGTCACACCACTCATGCACTTAAACTAGCAATTTAGCTAGCATTGTTCACGTGGCAATCCATGTGTCTTTTGAACACAAAGTTTCTTTTTTAGCCATCTCAGAAATGGGAAAGAAAGATTGTGCCTCGAGGAGAGTCAGAATGGAAACTGTATTTCATCACACAGTTTGGATTACTTGGTTTACTACAATCCCAGTAAGGAAACCACTCAGGATCTGTGAAAGGAAATTTTAAAGGCTGTTTAATAGACTTCCTGGTCAGGATCACTGTATTCTCTTGCCATTGGGCATTGTGCAGCTCTCCTGTTTGCTAAGCTCTGGTCCATAGGAGCAGTGTGACAAATTCAGGAGGAAACTCTGAAGGGCAAACATGTGGATCTAGGAGGCTTCAAATTATGAGGAACAAGGGCATCTTAAAATACAGGTCCTACCTAGGTTTAAACTGCAGCATCTACCACAGTCAAAATCCTTTTTCTGACAGAGTAAAGTTGCAGAAAAACAGTAGTTATTCAGACTCAAATTTCTTTCAAATCATATTTCTCATTTTGCAGTGTTGCTACAAACACCTGAGAACCTTCAGCATGAAATTTGGTTTCATATCAGATTTGTTGATCTTTGGTTTTACAGCTTGTCCTTCTCTACTAAATTGCTATGCAAATTGAGAGTGTTTGACATGCTGTGTGCTCTCAGCAGCAAGGGACCACATCTCAGTCCAACTCAGAGCTTTCTCTGCAAGGAAAGAAGCCACTTCTGTGTTAAAACCCAAGAATGTGACATAATCTTTTTGACATCTTTTGCATTAGGGACTCAGTACTTTGGAACAGGTTTGTTGGAAGGCCTCCAGCTTGCGTTGCTTTTGGTTGCTGTTGAGTTTCAGCGAAGGCAGCAGGTCTGATTTGCACAGGCAGGGAGAGCAGACAAAAGATATGCTCAAACAGGCCAGTTTCTTCATGGCCTGTGGCTGGTGTTTTAAGATATCCAGATCTAAATCAACTTTGTTCCAGTTCATGCAACCTAAAATAAGACACTAAATGAAGCATTCTTTCATCTGGGATTAAGAATACTTGCACTTCTTAATATAGACAAAATTCTTATCCTAGGAACTTAAGGTGTTTGCTTTATGAAAGTTTGTTGAATCACATATTAAGCTACTAAAGTAATTCAATGTAATAAGTATTCTAAGGAAATATTATGGAGTGAGAAGGCATTCTTCAATTTGATCTTCAGACTTTCTGCACCCCATGCTTGGGCCTTATGAGACACCTTTCAGAATGCGCCAGGCTGGTGAGACACTGCATTAAAAAAAAAAAAAAAAAAAGGAGAAATCTAAACAAAGAAATAATTGGACACATTCATCCTCAGGAATGTCTAGCTGTTTATGGTTTGTTATTAGCCAAAGAATGATGGGAATGGTACTTGTCATTTTTATCTAAAATCTATACCAGCGTGAATGCTCCTCTAATTAGAATATTTCTGGGCCTTCTTTACATGTCTGGGTTGTATGGCTTGTGATGAATAAAGTCATCCATGTGGAGCTCCTCAGCATTAGCTCCAATCTGTCAGTTAACATTTAAGTGTTGTTCTGTCTTGCTGTTTTATATTCAAGAGACGATTAAATACAGAATCATAAAATGATTTGGGTTTGATGGGACCTTAAATATCCTTTAGTTCCAATGCCTTGCCATGGGAAGAGACACCTTTCACTAGACCTGGTTGCTCAGAGCTCCATCCAACTCGGCCTTGAACACTTGCAGGGATTAAGCATCTACAGCATCTCTGGGAAACCTGAACCAGATCATCACTGCTCTCACAGGAAGAATTTTTTCCAATTTTTAATTTAAACATACTCTTTTCCAGTTTGAAGCCATTCCTCCTTATTCTGTAGCTCCAGACCTTGTAAAGAACCTTTTTCATCTTTCTTCTGGGCTCCCTTGAGGTACTGAAATGCCACAATTAGGTTACCTCAAAGCCTTTTCTTCTCCAGCCTGAGCTATTCCAATTCTCCCAGCCTTTCCTCCCAGCAGAGCTGCTCCATCCCTTTGATCCCCGTGGTGCCCCCTCTGGCCTGGCTCCAGCAGGTCCCTGTCCTTGCTGTGCTGGGAGCCCAGAGCTGGATGCAGCCCTGCAGGTGGGGTCTCAGCAGAGGGGGCAGAGGGGCAGAATCCCCCATTCTCTGTCCAGTGTGTATATACACTTTGTTCAGAGGGGCTAAAGGCAATTCAGAAAGTGTCTGGATTATTATAGCATTAATTGTAAACTACTGTGTGTAGTGATAAGTCCACATCATTTCTCAATTTTTTTTCTTGCCAATATAAAGTATGTGGTTATTTAATCATAATTTCTTTCTTTTCTGTAACATGATAATAGCTACTTGTCAGTTATTCTTCCATGCATCACTAGCATGGAATAAAGATATACCCTGCTTGTGTTTTCATTTCCCCTCTAGTATCTTCTATTACAGCTGTTCAGTGGTTTGTATTTCTGAATTTATTACCGCTTTTTAAGTCCCAAAAATGGTTTAAAAGCAATATTTTATGGTACAGTAAATAATATCAACACCTGCCCATTGTCAGTTGTAAATTTACATCTTTAAAACAATATTCAAATATTTCAATTCAAATTCTTTTGAGGTTTCTCATCTGAACCTACACCTGCCTGTAGTCCTGTAAGACAAGGGCAATCAATGAGCATGACAATGTTATGTAAAATAATAACTCTCGTTCTGGACTGTGTCTTTATTACATGCATAATTTTAACATTCAGACCTTGGCATTCTCATCTGGTAAGATGAAAAATAAAAAAAATCATAATTTTACTGTATTTATTCAGATGAAACTTCTATAACTTTTAGTTGTGAGTATCTGTACCAAATTAGACTATTCCGATTTCCTGTGAACTGCTATACAAGAGTCCCTGTCCAGGAAAGTAAACTGAGGAAATTCTGAACAGAAGCCAAGCAACTAACAAACTTCCAGGGTAATATCTGATACGTGTTAGAAGATAAAATCTGTTCATGGTGACTTAGAAACGTGCAAGCCCTTCCTATTGTGTACAAAAAAGTTATGTCTCTTTGATCAGATTTATTTAATTTAGATAAATTAAGAAGGCAATCTTAATGAATTTTAATGAATGAGTTGTTTCACAATTGGGCACATAAATGCAAATCTACACTATAAAAAATTATGTGGTTGCATCAGTTTCAGACAACAGCCCTGTGATTAAGTATATAAAACAAACTTGTGAGTACATGAAAGAAAAGTAGCAAGAAAAAATCAGATTTTCCATTGTGTCTTTTAGATTTTGTTATTGAGAGAAGCACATGATATAGTTAAAAATTAAAAGACATTTTAAGCACTTGGAAGCTTTATTTATGTTCAGGATACCTTCTTTCAGAAGAGTTATGCATCTCTTGAAGAGATGAAAGAAATTTAAATCCCTTGCAGGCAAAACCCACTGAAACAGAAAGCACTGCTATATAAATGAAATATCCCCCCTGAATATAAACTTGTGGCTGCAAGGGTACAGTTTTATTGCTACAGGTACAAAAAGTCTTTGTTCTACAACCATTCTGTGCTGTCTCAATTAAAGTTTGATTTTAATGTATAGTGATAAAAATTTGCTGGTGATCCTTGTAAGGGAAACATGAAACTGCCCGAAACACAGCTGACAAATAATAATAGCTAAATAATGTGGTTTACTGTTCTGTTTCCTTCTCACACCGGTCCTGGTGAGCAGCATTTGTTAGGTCAGTAATTTAAAGGCCTAAATGCTATCAGCCTTGATGGTGGGAAGGATGAGTCTGGGCTGGGAGGAAAATACATACTGTGATCCCTAGTAATAGAAATTTGCTCTCATTTTCATGTGGGATTTTTTCCCCCTCTTCTTACTTGGGAGTGCAGTGTTTTGAACGGAGAAAAATGTGACGTCCCCGTTGAAGTCCCTTTATCAGGTGTGGTGTATCTTTATTCAAACTTAGAGATTCATGGGAAAATAACTGACAAGTAGAGAAAGAAATGAGGTTTAAATAACCTCATAAAAGAATTCCAGACTGAAAAGGCTTGACATTGTTGAAATAGCCATAATATTTTTTGCCCACCATCCTTGCAAAGGGGCAAGATATAAACTTCAGGTTATAGTGTTGGATTATGCCCTTTTCTGACCCAGAGATGGGACAACTGAGAGGCTTTTTGAAATCCTCTATTCCATTTTCAGTCTCATGAGAAGGCTGAGACAATACAGATGTTATAATTCACGCCATCACAATCAGAATCCAATTATCTCCCAATTACAATACACTATAAGTGTTTCTTGGCCTATCAGCTTTTTGCCACACCATGCTGTAGATGCCTTAAAGCCAATAATCTAAAACTACCTTGTGGGTCCTACTACAATGCATCTTTGATAGTTTATTTCTCCAAAGTATCTAGTCTTATTTGCAAGGCCATCCTTTGAGCCTTGTTTCTAGCTGCATTTCTCTCTTAACAATGTCTGTCCTACTCCATGGCATTTCTAAGCCAGCATTTCTTATCTCAAGGTGTGCATACAGATGCATATTATGTCAGCCTTCTGTCAGGCTTTGGGAATTCTCTACAAATCCATTTCCCACATTTCCCTCTCCTTCTTGAATGGAAAACACTTCTTTGATGGTCTTGTTCGTCATTTGCCATGTACAGTGAAGTACACAAAGCACTATCACTAACATTGTCACTATAACAATCAATGCATATAAACTTATTTTGCAAAGCTCCTTTAACCAAAGTGCAAAACTCCATCCTTCAAACAAGTCATCTAACAATGATCTATCATCTGTTTTAATTTGATTTGTCAAGTCTCCCAGTTTTTGAAGTTGTTTGTGGATGGAGTAGTATTTAATTTCTGATAACATGGCAAATAGAAAATAATGGAGAAAGTTTCCAAGTAGTTCCCTGATGCTTTTGCTTTAAGTCACCTTACTGATGTCTTGTCTTGTTTTGCTCCTTGCACGCAAATGTCATTCATCTAAATATTAACATTTAAGGACAAATTCAAAAAATTGCCAAAGTTGCAATTCACTGCACTGAATTCAACTCAGTGAAATGTTTTCCATAAGTTTTATGTATCAACTATACTCTTTGTCCCTTTTATGTCAGAAGATTTCAAGTGAAATTCATTAAACAGGATTAAAATTTAATTGCTTTCTTCTCCTTTTGGAAAGTGGACAAATATTACAGTTAGTTTGTTTTCATATTTACCATAATGTAGACATTTTTTGTTTTCTTCACTTGTTTCCTTTAAAAAGTTGTTTCAGTCCAAAGCAGGAAAAAACTAACAGATGTGGTATAACCTGGAAATAAACTCTTTACCAGCAATACCTGTCAACGCTTTCAATGACAGGCGTTACCTACAGGTTCTTTTCTCAGAAAGCAGATACTGCTGTACAGATAAACTGTCTATTTAGTCTCAGTGAAAAATGCAGGTTGCATTGGGTACCCCATCAAAGGGCAGGCAATACAGGGGCTCCTCAGTCTGTCAGGACTCTTTCTTAATGCCTCCTTGAATCCACTTCTCTCTTTATTAATCAGAAGAAAGGCTTTTTATGACTTACTTTATTCTCTACAACTAGTAGGGGCAAAAAATTGTTTCAGGAAGAACAGATTTAGTTTTGAACAACAGTCTACACTTGAGAATGAGTGTAGTCATCAAATATTTTTATGCAATGATATAGACCAAAAAGTTGCATATATACCAGAAGTTCTTTGTCTTTTCTTGTGTCTTTATCTCTTTAGTAAGACAGAGATAACACTTATATTCTCACACCACAGAATCACAAAATCCCAAAATTATGGAGGCTGGATTCAGGGGGTCACAGTGGGTCACAGTGGGTCATGGCACAGGATTGCATCCAGATGGTTCTGAAATATCTCCAATGAGGGAGACTCCACACCCTCTGTGTGATCTGTTCCAGTGCCTGGTCCCTGCACAGTGAAGAATTTCTTCCTCATGTTCAGGTGGAACTTCCTGGGCATCCATTTCTGCCCCTTGTCCCATTGCTGGGCACCACTGAGCAGAGCCTGGTCCCTGCTATGACCCCTCCCTTCAGGCACTGACAGACCCTGATGGAGTTCCCTCTGACTTGTCCCATCTTGAGACTGAACAGGCCCAGCCTCCTCAGCCTTTCCTCATAAGAGAGATGCTCCAGTCCCTTAAAATAGAAATATAGAAAAATATAGAAACAAGAACTTCTTTTAAACTACAAGATACTGATCCCATTTTTGTATGTGTAGGAGATTTTTGGAAATGGTCATACTAAAGTCATTAGTATCTTTTGGGAGATAACATTATTCAGCATGAGAAAGGATAACAGAAACAAGGCTGTAATGTGAGTAACAAGATTCAGAATTCATCTAAAATGTTTACATCTAAATGTTTACATTTAAAATCATTCATTAAGTCTTCTGGTAGCTTGTTAATTAATTCAAAATCAATATAGATTCTACTTCAAGGAGCTGAAAGGGAGATAAAGAGTGCTAAAGCATGAGGGAATGGAGTTATGCAATGTGACCTATTGGAAATTGCATTCTAAATGCAGAAAATATCATCTATAATTTTTAAAATACGTTCAGAGTAGGCACTTTAGATAACTGAGTGTATATAATTTCATAGACAATTATTTCATTTCTATCTCTATAACAGAAAGAAATGCTTTCCTTGAAGCTGAAGTATAATAGTACATGAACGTATCTATATCTTCATATCTTTGTTAAAAAATAAAGCATATTTTTCATATTTTGAGCACAAGGAGTATAAAAATACTCCAGACATAACAAGATGTAACAAGAATGCAAAACCAGACCAAATTAAAAACTACCAAGCAATAAGACATCATAAAAGATGATAACTTCTTCCTTAAAGGTCAAATTTGTTTATTATCCAACCTCTGATTATACTTGCCTGCATCAATTACATATTCTATATTTGCAATAAAGGCATGAGAAAATTGCAGGACATTGAAGGTTCCACCCATTATTCTGATTCAAATCACACTTTTAATAAAAGTTATAAAAGAAATAAAATCACACAATGTATCACTTCCTATTCATTATAAATTCTACCTGGTAATGGTAAGTGGAAATACTCTAATTCTAGCAAAGGAAATTTGTTCCCATCTTGTACATTTAGAAGATATGAGTCATCGCTATTCCTTTTTCACCTGTCAAGGTCAGTTTGCTTTTTTTCCTTCTGTGCAAGAGTAGGCAGACTTCGTAAGAAGGAAAGCAACATCAAAAAAAAATGCAATTATGAAAACATAAGTAGTAATTTTGGATGTAAACTACAAATTAACGTAAAAGCAGAATGACTGAGATTCAAAATCCATTCAGTGCCTCTTTTTTTAACATTTTGTTTTAAATGAAACTGTTGTTTGAATATTCTATTCATCCAAAGGAGCTGTCTGCTTGCTCACTCTGTTTAGCAAAATGGGTGGATATTTTTGGCTGTGTTGCTCAAGGCAACAACATCTGGCACTAAAAACTTGTCCTTTGTTAGTACTGATCTACTGTTAAGCTCTCCCCCAAAAACTTAATAATCTGTGTCATTCATATGAAAGTTAGATGCCTTTCATTGCTCAAGCTAGATGTGGATACACAGTGTAAAAGTGTACTACATCATATAACTATCTGATAGATTCTGTGCAATAACATTTCCACTTACTTCTATTTTTTATAAAAACCATGCCAGAAGAATCTGACTTTTCCAGCTAGCTGAGAAAGATCTGTGGAGCGGATCTGTGGAGTGAACTGAAAAAATTATTATATTTTACAAGTCAGGTCTTTAGTAATGTTCTAAGCTATCTGTGTGCTCCAGGAGAATCTTTATTCCTTGACACATATATGGCTTATCTGGTCCCTTCATTCTATTGAGAATTCCAGTTATAGAGCTGATCCCTTGTGAGAAGAATTTATAAGTATTACATTTTGTTATTTCTTTGACACACTGTTCTCTGGGCAATACATTCAGAAGATAGGGAAAAACCCCAAAAAATACTAGATCCCCCAAAAATATGTTAAAAATTAGGTTACTATGCTAATTTATAATTGAAGGTACTGTTGGCCAGTAAAATGAAATAAAACTTGTTTCTAAAGTTATGGGCTTGTATTGTGTTTTCACTAAGGAATAGTGAACAACAGTAGAATAAAGAGCTGGTAGTAAATCAGGAATGGCAGTTCATTTCTGTGCCAGTAAGTCATTGTGTACTTTAGGGAGAAACAGAGGCCATTAGATTTTAAAAAGCAACTTTTTTTTTTTTTTTTCCAGAAGGAACTATGAATCCCTGAAAAAGTCTGTAAAACCTTGCCATTGACTCAGCAGGAGACTACAAGCTGGCAAACTACTAACAAACACGAACACACCCACACACCTCCTGTTCCCACTTCAGCTCCAAGGATCCCGGTGTTTGTTTCCAAACCAACCTTTTCATTGGTTTCACTTAGTGAGTCACTGCTGTATTTAGCCAAGGCTTTACATGAGTGAAGGAGGGGTGCTGATGTGACTTGTTCACTGGCATTTGGTCACCGTTCCCTAACTTTGAAGGAAATACTCAAGAGGTCAAGACTGCTGCGTTAGGAACTACCGGCTCTTCTACAAGAATGCTGCCGCAAACATCTAAGTTTGATTAACTGAATAACTGTACAAACCTGAGGGCAGCATCCTTTTAGGTGGCACATAGGAGAGAACTTAAACTACTACTTGTTCAGTGTTAAGTAATTGGCCTGTGGTCAGTGCTACTTCCACACACACAACTTAGAACTTTGTCTAGGGGCAGGGGACTTAATGCTTTCATTCTTCTTAATTCGGATGTTAGGAAATGCTTTAAAGTTATTTTTTAATTCTACTGAAATGTCATATAATGTTATTTAGTCATTACTAGGGAAGCTGGATTGCTTTCCTTGCATTTAAATTTGCAGTTATAAGTGCAGAAGCGTGGCAACATGATAATGGAATTTTTTAAAACTTTGAAAAGAAATTAAACTGTCAGCTTAGATCTTACAGCAATGATCACCACAGTACTGTAGAAATTAAATGCACATCATTACCTTTGAAAGTGTAGAACATCATTGCAAATCTGTTTTTCTTCTTCCAAAATAGATGGCAAACAAAATGGTTGATCACCCATTTCTCATGTAGTCTAGCAGAAATATAGCAGCTATGTATTTGGGAGGCCTCTCATGCTTTGACATCCACTCAAATTCAAATAATTGTTACTATAACCAGTTTTGAAGTCATGGAAACAAGATTGCTGTTAATGACAGAAATAATGAATAATGTAAGCACATGTGATTTAACTACAGAATTTTTTTTTTCATTTTCAATTTTTTGTCTTTTTTTTTTTCCAAAAGAGTAATATCCTTTTTATGTTATATTAACCTAGAATATAAATCTTTGAAGACAGACATTATTGGTCTAGCAGGAAAGACATTTTTAATGAGAATTTCATTTTCTTTCCAGGAAGCATTGGGGCTATATGAGGTAGTGGATGCAGCTGTCTTTCTGTGTATGCAGAGTATTTCTAGCCTGCAGTGACTTTCTGTGCATACAGCTTTGACAGCTTTAAAAGCCTTTACAAAGTTCCTCTTCCTGAGGATGCGGAAGTGTCTAGACTATAATAAGATTTTAAAACAGAACTTTGAAGATTTAGGTTAGCATTTTTGCAGAGCTGTTGCATGTGAGACTCACTAAAGCAGTCTCTTAAACTATAGAATCATATTAAAATAAATTTGAACAAGTGCATTTTCTCTCTCCAGCTAGCAGTATGTCAGACAGTAGTGTAATTTTAAAAATGATGACTGAGAAAATGTCTGATTTCTGTAACACAGAAAATATATTTATCTGATATTTAAAAGTGGGTTACCTTTGGATACATGAAAACATTTGTTCTCAAGTAAAGTTTATGGATGACTATAATAGTCTAGAGAAGATAAAAAAATATTTAAAAATCTTTCACCTTTCTGACATTTCAGTTATTGAAGGCTGAAAAGAAAGGCCTTCTTGTCTTTTTAGAAGCCATGGATTACAAGAAGAAATTGAAGAGAAGATTGCTAAATTGCATGAAAAACATGCTTCCTAAGATAAATAAGTTAAGAAACATGGTTCATTCCCAAGTGGAACAATACATCTCAGGTTCTATTAAAAGCTGTGTAATATATATATATTGCTATTTTTTTAGTATCTCTCCTCTGTTCAGACATCTGTGAAGCTTTGAAATGCAACTCCAAGCATCAACTAATGAGAAAACTCTGCTCTAAAAGAGCTACACTCGTACACTCGTACCCCTAGATTTTCAAGAAAATTCTCCTTAATTCCTTGCTGTCATTTTTTCTGATGTAATACTGCTTTGATTTTCATCTTTACAGCAGCTTATGCAGAATGGCTTCCAAGCGAAGTAATTATAGAATTAAAGTTAGCATTGAACAAAAGAAAAAATTTGAGAGAGGTTTGAATAGATACTGTTTTCCTCAGAGATTTCAACTGAGATTGAGCACTGAAGAAGTGAATAGTCATTGAAAACCTTTGCATATGAAGAGCTGAATAAGAAGAGATTCCTATACCATCACTGCTAATTTAGTCATAGAATAAAACAAAGGAATAAGCATTTGCTGGACTGCCTTGGAAAGTAAAGGATGTAAGACCAAGGGACAGTCTAGAACAAAATCATGTTAAAAAAAAAACAACAAAAATATGTCCAAAACCTAACCCCACCAAATGTTGTGAACAAAACCAACAAAAATGACTGAAGAAGCCTTATTTTTTCCCTTCCTTCCATTTTGAGAACTAGTTTATTTGTTGTTGTAGACTTTGTCTTCTTGTGAGTTCTGCCAGTCTCAGTGGTGATTGTGTGAGAAGTTAGGGAGGAGCATACTTGCAGAGGATAAGTTCCCAAAGGAGAAGACAGAAGACAAAATGTCAGAATTATCACACAGATAATGTCTTGTAAGGACTGCCTCTTGCAAGGCCATCTTCTGCACAGGCATGAGACAGGGAAGAAAGTATAAAAGAAATTAAAATGAGGAATACATTGAAATAACCTAATTCTAATTCAGAATCTTGCTTCCCTCCTCTGAAAGTGTCTAGAATCTGGCAATGCTAAGTTTCTTCTTTGACTTAGTGAAGGTCCAGCAGTCTCAAGAGAGGCTGGTTCAAGACAGGGGAGGATTGTTAACAAATGAGATGTGGTATCAGCCTCCACTGAAACTGGGTTCTGAGCCCTTAAACCACCCCTGTTCACGATCCTTTGTCCTCTGAAAGCGGATGGTGTCCTTCACTGCAACTAGGACACTGTTGTCTGTGGTGGCAAAACAGATATATTATTTAGAACACTCAATTTCAGCTGCAGCTATAGGCTAACAAAAGTGCTGAAATCCACTCCTTGAATATGAAACTTCACTTTTTTTGTGCTTTCTCAGAGCATGTCTGTTTCCATTTCATCAGCTCTGCCCATATCATAGTAAGATGGAAAGAAGAGGATAAATTAATTATGAGAACTATTTGTGTGATTTATGTATTATGCAAACATTTTTACTGCAGTTACTGATAAATAAGCAGTACTGTGGCAATATTGGTTTTAATTTTGCATTTTTACTTTATATAAGTTTGATATTAGTACCAAAGTCCTTGGTTTGTATGTAGCCAGGAAAAATTAGTATTTTCTTTTTGTATGAACATCCTAGTAATTAAAAAAAAAAATAAGCTACTTGTATTTTTGGATTAATATCATTACAAGAAAAGGCCCTTCAGTAGGAATAGTTTTTCCTGTAATTAGTTTTTAAAAAAATAAAACTACTACCTTTGAAGGGAAAATAAAAATACTATCTTTGAAGGGAAAATAAAAGACAGAAATCCAGAATAATTAAGTAAGAAAAGACCTTTTTAACATTCTAGTCAAACATCCTACTCTAAGTAAGGTCAGGTATGGAATCAGACCAAGACTTATTCTCTTGTATACAGTGGAAAAGACATTTGCCTGATTCTATGTGACCATTGGCAGCTTTGGCAAATTATTTAAACTGGGAACCAATAAAAAGTGAAATAACAGGCCCTTAGAGGGGAACACATCCATGGCCAACTAGCTCCATGGAGAAAGTTGGGCTCATGGTAGAACCACTGTGTGTAAATTCCAGGCTGCCAGACAGGACAGGACACCTTGCCCAGCAAAATTGAGTGTCCTCTTCCTCTGCATCAAGGCATGGAAGCCCTCAAGACGGAGGGAAAGTGGTGACAGGGAACAGAATAGGAATTGGGAACTCCTTGCCTTACTTATTTCAGGACCAAAGATATGAGTTGAAGGGAAAAGTGTACTAAATACATTTGCAGATAACTCAGCAGGAAGGAAGAAAACAGGATCAGTCAAGAGATCAGAAGAATGAAAATGTTGCCTAGACCTCTCCAAATACCTAGGAGAACTTTTACTTAAGGAAGTGGAGAAGTTAGTATATCTAATTAAGTTTATTGTGTTTACTGTTCCTCTATAAGCTGTTGTATGAACCCTCCAAATGGGGTGAGGTGAAAAAGCAGAGAGCCATAATCTTTCGTGTCAAGTCCGTAATAATATAAAACCTGTAATTTCTTGATCACGGCTGAAATTTTTTTACTTCTAAAGGTAATGCTTGTTTATTTTTCCAGTATGAGTTCACTGTGACATTCAGTTGAAAGCAAAGTGCAAAGGGGCAAGAAAGTAGACTATAACACTGATTCATTCTGTTATAAGATTCAAATTCATGCAAGGGAAAATAAACTTGTGAAATTACAATACAGAACAATCATTTTCATCATGAAAAGAATATGGCAAGGTTTATAAAGTACTCAAAGTAAATCTAAATAGGTGTATAAATAGGGTGTATAGATAGGGGAGTAAAATCAAATAAAGATTACGCTTTAAATATCTCTTAAGTATTTAAATTTCTCCAAGTATCTTCAAGGAAATAACTAATCTCCATGAAACTAATTTTAAATATATTTTCCTTAAAAGTTTTCTTCCCCAGCAAGTTGAATACGCCTCACAAATACTGAAGATTTTTCAAGCTCAATACAGAATATAAGGATAAGAAATCCAAGGATAAATACAAGAAATTAGGTTTTAAAACATTAGAGCTTCTGTAGTTCTGCATCCCTTAACAGACCAGATAAGTTGAATGTGTCCTTTAGGAAACACCATAATTCATTCACAGAATCACAAAATCTCAGAATGCTCGGTGAAGGGGCCTCTAGAGATCATCTACTCCAGCCCAGCTGCTCACCTACAGCAGACTGCACAGGTTTGGAATATCTCCAGCAAAGGAGACTGCACAGCAGCCTATTCCAGTGTTCTGTCACCCTGCTGGTTTAGCATTGATTGATTTTTGGTGAGGAGAGAAAGATCCAGCCACGGAAGTGATTTTCTGAAGGAGCTGCTAAGAGCTTCCTCCGTGCCTGGGCAAAACCAATCAGTAACTCATTTTGAAGATTGACACCTGGTTAAACCACTTTAAAAAGGTAAATACGCCTGCATAAAACACATTTTAAAGATGGGCAAGCCTGGAAATCGCTCTCTTGCTTCTGGCCTTGGACAGAAGCGGGCCAGGCCAGGAGCGCTCTGCTGTGGCCTAGGCGGCCTGGCGGGGCCCGGCCCGGCCCCAGAGGCTGCTGGGCCTGGGGAGGGGAGGCCATTGCTGCAGCTGAGGAAGGAGACACTCAAATGTGCCGGGCCCACCCCCGCTTCTCCTCAGCACAGCCGCTGAAGAAACCTCCATTGTTAACAGTTCTGGCTGCAAGCTACCACAGGGCTGTCCTGGCACACAGGAGACCATGTGGCTGAGACCAGGGCCGGCTCCGTAGCCTGTGCAGAGAGTGGCTGTGACCATGTTCGCAGGGGTTCGAGGATGAGGGAACAGACAAGGATCTGACTCCATGTTTCAGAAGGCTTGATTTATTATTTTATGAGATATATTATATTAAAACTATGCTAAAAGAACAGAAGAAAGGAGTTCATCAGAAGGCTAGCTAAGAATAGAAAAGGAAGAATGATAACAAAAGCTTGTGTCTCAGACAGAGAGTTTGAGCTAGCTGACTGTGATTGGTCATTAATTAGAAACAACTCTATGAGACCAATCACAGATCCACCTGTTGCATTTCATAGCAGCAGATAACCACTGTTTACATTTTGTTCTTGAGGCCTCTCAGCTTCTCAGGAGAAAAAATCCTAAGGAGAGGATTTTTCAGAAAATATCATGGCTACAAGTGGCCCCGCAGCTGGAATTGGATGCAGCAGGGGTTGGAGACCATCTGGAGAACAACAGCAGCTGCTCTGGGCTGGGCCCCTAAGATCCTGGCACAGCCCCCCCAGCAGGGGCTGTGAAATGCATCAATGCATCACGAGTGCTCTAGCTGCTGCCTGGCAGAAATCACACGACCATCCACAGGCCTGGGCAAGATATGAACTTTTACTGCATAGATGAGACTTGCAAACCTTCAATCCTCTCTCAAGTGAGAGGAAAGGACAGCATGAGGACGTGTAGATCACAATATGAAGACACCAAGATCAGTAAAAAAGGAATCAAATCCCAGATGGAGGAGAATGAGGAGATGCCTCAGTCCTGGGCTGAAAATCTTTTGTAAGGCCATAGTGATGGATTAGGATATACTAGAATATCCCTGTAATTCATGTGAAAGCATGGGGGAATGGAGTGTTCAAACTGTAAACATGAGCAAAGGCATCAATGCTGAAGTAAAACAGATGTTGAAGTAGCTGTGATCCAAATGAGAAGCTTGAATAGAGAGATAAGAGTGATGAAGACTCTTTGCCTCCAGGGAAGGAAGAAGAAAGCTGCTGTTCCCAGACATGATCTCAGAGATAGCTGAAGAGAACCTTTGCTTTTGAACCGTTCATCCTTCAAAGTGTACACCTTTAGCTAAAGATTGAGCCCTTTAAAACAATTGTGGGGAAAGCTGTAAGTTGAGGGGAGGGACTTTCACACACTGATCAGATTTCCATTTTCCTGGGCAGCTGATTTTCTGTGACACTGAAGCCACGAGAGAACTGTTTCTTGTGGAGAACTCTCCAAGGCGTGGCAAGAGTTCACTATCCCAAAGTGAACTGAAGAAAAACTATTGTAGAGGTGGAAAACTGACTAAAAGTCCCAAGTTTTGTCTTTTACATTGTCAGTGAGAAAGAAAAGAAGGTGTGGGGGAGAAGTGTTCTACTTCTCATTATTCTTTCTTTTAGTTCTGTTAATAAAATTTTCCTTATACCCTTTAAAGTTTTGAGCCTGTTTTGCTCTTCTCCTAATCCTAGCTTGCAGCAGAAAATGAGTAAGTATATTCTAGTGGGTGCACTGGTGTTTGGCCAGCACTAGACCCACTATAGTCACCCTCACAGTAAAGAAGTTCTTCCTCATGAGTAGCCAGATCTTCCTGTGCAGCAGTGTCTACCCGTTGTCCCTTGTCCCATTGTTTGGTTCCACTGATGAGTCTGGCCCCATTGTCCTGACAAGCACCCTTAAATTATTGTAGGCATTGAAGAGGTTCTCCCAATTTCTCCAGACTAAACAGGCCCAGCTTCTGCAGTTTTTTCCTCATAAGAGGGATGTTCCAGACCCCTCATCACCTCCATGGCCTCTGCTGGATCGTCTTCAGTAGCTTCCGGTCTGTCTTTTCCTGAGGAGGCCAAAACTGGACATAGCATTCCAGATGTGCCTCACCAGGGCACATGAGGGGCAGAATCACATTCCTTGGCCTGTTAACAATCTCTTCAAAGCCTGAGCATTATGTGTGTTCACTGTGAGTCCCAGATGCTGCATGTCTGTTCTCTTTTTTCTCCCAAGGCACAGATTCATGATTGTTTGTGACCACAGAAACACGTCTAATGGGAGAGAATAGAGGTGGTGTTAAAATTAATCCCCTGCACTTGCAGGCAGTGATTGCATAACTAAAACACAAACAGAAAAGGAAGTGTACAAAGATTCAATGAACCACTACAAATAAATCTCTTCCTAAATAAAACAGAATCATTCATGTAAACATATAACAACATAAAAACATAGTAAAGAAGACTGAAACTCATTTAAAATCCCTGTAGTATTCCCTTTAAGCAGGAAAGGCCCAGGATGTAAGCAGTGACTCTGTGCTCTGAATGTGTAAGAATGGTGTAAGTGGCCAAATTAACCACAGAAGGGTGCAGTACACTACTGGACATAAAAATGGCCAAATCACCATTCCAGTTCCTGCCTATATTTGCTAACCCACCAGCAAATCATACCCAGGACGGCAAGAAAAATGTCCTGAGTGACAGGTGTTTTACTCTGTCTGTTGGAGCCACAGCATGCCCTACCTGTGACTTTCATTCACTTGTATGAATTACAGCATTATTATTTTACCCTTTTCATTAAATAATTATTTCATTAAGACTTCAGAGTTCAAGAACTAAATATTGCAAACAAAATAATGAGAAAATGGATAAAACAAATGTAGGAGACCTCCCAAACTTCATTTTCACATCTGTGGTTTCTTCACTCCTGCCTCCAGCTTGCTTCATGTGTTGTATTTGAATTTTGAAATGCTGTCTTGTACAATTGATATAATATTAAAAGTGTACCTGTACCAACTCTATTTTTTTCTGAACTTATTGAAATGTAAACAAAAGTAGAATGGAGCTAGCCAGGGAAGATAAATAGCTAATTAAAGGCTGCAGGGGTTTAAAATATAATGAGTCTGAATTACAATGCCGATTTTGACTTTTTCTTAAGATCTGACTTGGATATCTGTCTATTAAAATATTATCAGGAGATTAGTCTGCCAGAGCCAGGGAAGAATAAAAGGTATGAGCACAGAAAATTACAGCCTTGCAATTTATAGGTAATTTAAAGCTGATATACCTCAGTTTTCAGAAAAGTTTAAAAAATGTTTCATTGTGCCAAAAATGATTATGGTTTTCTTTAATGGAGACCTCAGGTCTTGAAATTGTGTTCTCTTGTTCTCAGCAAGAGCAATATAATTTCTTATTTAAAAATATGAGACCATTAAAGTATTCTGTCTGATACTCAGAGAATACTGCACTTACGCAGATGTGCCCATCTATCTGTGCACAGGCGCACAAAGTGCGCTGACCTTTCAGTTCCTTATATTGTGTTCAACACAGGTGATATCCAATACAAGGAGTTATCTGCAGAATTATTAATAGCCTGACATTTATGGATGAGTGAATCTGAAAATCCCCTGTGATACATATCCTGTGGCTAACACCAATTATGCAGCTAAATAATCCAACTATGGGTTTATAGGGCACTAGAAAGGAAACATGAAAAAGCACAGTTCTGTTACGCATTACTCACTTTTTTGTTGGCCAATCTCATGACTAACTAAGCCAACATATCCATCAGTTAACAGTAAAATCTGACCTTTCTCACTTCATTATGGATAATGATTCTTTTTATATAAACATACTGCAAGTTCTTTTAATGTTAGAGCAGAATCCTTAGAAAATTTCAGACTTGGCTTTAGGAAAATAGGGTTTCTCTTCTTACCAAGATAAAGAAACTCAATACCACAACGAAGCAAATATTAAGCAAAACAAATAGTAAGCAATATCTAAGCAAATATTAAGATCTTTTGCTAATGAGTTTAACATTTAAATTGCTAATGAGTTTAACATTTAAACTGGAGGTGGGTATTACTGCAACCTGTTCCTATTGTCATAGGCCTTTGAATTTTGTAAGTTGGAAATGGCCTGAGTATACAAGCATTATTTTCTTTACAAACTGTACTGTTTGTGAACCATATAAATTAACTTCTGCAATATTTCATACTTGTTATAATTTTAAAAATTTTCTTTATTTATTTATTGTTTATTTGTTTTAAAGCAAAGCACATTGTCTCAGTCATTAAGTTTCTAGGCAGGGTTGACTGAATATTATGAAGCATCAGTGAGAGGTTTTAAAAAAAATTTTCCTTGAATTGAAAGAACTCAAGTGTACTTTAATCTCTTTTCCAAAAGTCCTTAAAATGTTCCAGCTGCTGAAAGCTTCCAATTTCTTTTTTGTCATCATTGCTGTTGTTAATACTTATTATTTTAAGTATTGCTAGTGAATACTTTGAAGAATTTCAGTAGAGCAGTAAGTGGGAAATTTCCAAATTCTATTTTATTTGCTGCCTGGCTAAAAGTATGTCAATCTGTGCAGGTTTTAATGTATGCCCACCTCTGCCTCTTAATCCTGAAAAAAATTTTCTTCTGTGATGAACAAAAGCACCACTAGTAAATGTAACATTTTGATAAAAAGTGGATTTGATATCCAGGTAGAGGCAAAGAGTGGGAACAAAGAGTAAGGGTTCTAGGGGTAAGTAAAGATATTTTTCCTATAACAGTTTTCTCTTCAGGAAAATATGTTCTAAGGAAAAAATTGTTGGAATTTTTTGTCACTTATTTCCATTAAAATTACAACCTGTATTACCCTAAGAGAGTCTGGAGTCTCCCTTACTGGGAATATTCCAGAACCATCTGGACACAGCTCTGAGCCTGAGCAGGGAGGTTGTACCGGATGACCCACTGTTATTCCTTCCAACCTGACCCATCCTTCCCATCATATGATTCTGTGTGAAATGAGCATTTTGCCTGAGGCTCCCCAGGATTAGAATGTTACTAATCAAGCTATCTTTTTCTTACTATTTGGCTATTGTAGAAGAAGCATCAGTTGATCTGTTATGTCATGCACTATGGAATTTATTTATTATATTCCTCTTTAAAATTAATGCTGATTTGATAATGGAGAATCCTATAAATGGAAGAGTTGTTGTCCTCACTGAGATGGAACTGAACTCATCAAGGGAAAAATAACTTCCAGATTTCACAGTAGGAAGGCAGATGACAGGCAGAGTGGATGGGATAGTGTAGAGAGAAGCAAGATTTTTGAGAGGCACAGCAAACAACCAACCACAAAAACAATCTAGAGATCAGAGGGGCTGTTACAGTCTGCTGCAACTCCTAAAACCACTGAGCTAACAGGAATCAAGCCTGAAAGGAAATAGCTGTCTTGCAGACAAGTAACATCTATTAATATTTATGAACTTTTCAACAGTTTATTGTTGCCACTAACAGCATGTCTGTGATCTTTATCAGCATTATGGGTCAGAAAATCAGGAATTGGAGCAGCACAGACAGCCATCAGATATTGAGTCAGAGCTTTTCTACTGTGGCCTCAGGAATTTCTGAGATGTCCTGGTTTAACAAAGTCTGGTTTTCAGTTGGGGTGAGTAGTAGGTGGCACCCTGGGGGGACCTGACAGAACAAATTGTCCGCCTAGTTTTGAAGGCCCAATCAGCTTCCTGGCTTTGAAGATTGACACCTGGGTAAACTACTTAAAAGAGTTGAACACATTTCTTTGGAGACACATGTAAAAACAAACAAACCCTGGGAATCTCTGCTGGCTTTTGGCTTTTGAAGAGGTCACTGGCCAACCCACATGGGGCCGCGTGAGCCTGGGCTATCCAGACCCTGCTCGGCCTGGCCTGACTCAGCCGCCCGCAGCTCGGCTGAGATTTCTGCCACCACCAGGCCATGCCACCAGGACTATCCCAATGCCATGAACAACCACGCTGCTGGGACTACTCAGCCGAGGTCAGGGTGGCCAGGGCGGTGCCACATGACTGAGGCAGCACCACGTGACCTGGACAGCACTGTGAGACCAGGCAACACCAAGTGCCCAGGGGAATGCCGTACTGATGGCACAGCACTGCATGGCCACAGCTATTTTGGCATGCCTTGCAAATGAACTTTGTTTACTCCAGGACCAGCACCAGGAGTGGCCCCATGGTCGGTGTTGAGGGCAGCCCCGAGGTCAAGAGCGGCTGGTGCCAGGAGTGGTTGCTGCCATTCCAGATCAGGAGTGACCACATAGCTGGGACTCTGCAGCCAAAATTGGTGCAACTGTGGCAGCACTGCATGGTCACGGCTGTCTTGGCATGATTCTCAATGGACTTTCTTTGCTTAGTTGCTTTTAGCCAGCTATGCTGAGGACAGAAGGACTTTCTTTTGGCACCCAGCATAAAGCAAAGGTACAGGGGTGATGCTTGCAGCCAGCACGGCTCACATGATGCCAGTGGGGACCACATGATCAGCAGCGAGAGACACAGTGATTCCTTGATTGCAGAGCCTGGATGAGATCAGCTTTTAAATGTTGCAAAACTCTATAAAACTGTTTCAATTGATAAAGCTTGAGAACAAATGAACCCACGAACACCAATCCTTTTCCATGTCAGGAAAAGGAAAGGGCTGAAGACACAGCATGAGACAATGAAGTCAATAAAGGAGACAAATTCTAGATGGGAGGGCATTGAGGAGATGCCTTAGTCTTGGGCTCAAATTCTTTTGTAAGGCTATGGTGAAGATATATTTTTGATATATCAGACTTCATTTTTTCCCTGTAATTCATGAAGTGCATGGGGGGATGCAGCATTCAGCCGCAGCCCATGAGAAAGACGCAGTCATGCTGGAGCATGTGGATGCTGAAAAGCTGTGATCCAATGAGAAGCTTGAACAGAGAGAGATAAGAGAGATGAGAAACTTTGCCCCAGGGATAGAAGAAGAAAAGCCTCTGTTCCCAGAGATAAAAGAAGAGAACTTTTGTTTTTGTGCTGGAACAGCTCATCCTTAAAATAATACCCCATATGTTGACGTGGCCCAGGAAAGCAGCTTTAGGAAAGCTGCAAGGCATGGGAAGGACTTTCACACTGTGAACTGATTTTCCTTTACTGGGGGGCTGATTCACTGTGACACTGAAGCCACGAGAGAACTGTTTCTTGTGGAAAAGTCTCATGGCATGGCAAGAGAGACTTCTCTCCCTAGGCAGACTGAAAAAAGACTCTTTTAGAGGTGATAAACTGACTGAAAGTCCCAAGTTTTGTCTCTTTATGTTGTCAGTCGGAAAGAAAGGAGGGTGTGGGCTAGGAGAAGTAGTCTGAAGCTTTATTCTGATTTTCTTATCATTTTTCTTTTAATTCTGTTAATAAAGTTTTTTCTTTATACCCTTTAAAGTTTTGAGCCTGTTTTATTTATACTTAAAATATTTTCCTAACAATAGAAAAAAAACAAAAAAAAAAAACAAAAAAAAGAGCTTTTACCCATGGGCTTAGATAGCTGGCCTATTGGAAAGTCTTTATTATTCTGAATTTTGGAAATTTTAATTATTTATTCATACAGAAGTAAACTGTGGAGGTCATGTCTACTGGGTGCAGGCAAAACCTTTTGTACTATTCTGACATTCATTATGTATAGTCTATATTTTTAGATATTAAAAGTTTAGAGAAGTTTAAACTTTTGGGGTTTTAGATGTTTTTAATCATATTTTCAAGAGATTTTCTTCACTCGTGTCATATATACAGGAACCTGATATGTTGCAATGGGTTTGAACGTTGGCCCTTTTCCCTATCCTGACTTTTGCTATGTTGAAGTCCATTGAGTGCCATTATTTTTTTTTCCCCTTCTTTACTAGAGAGGATGTCCATTTGTACTCAACTATATTTTCACTTGTCCTCGAACCTACCTAAACTACTTGAAGCTACCTAAACTAGTTATCAGTTTCCCTTTCTATAATCTAAATAATTGTGAGGGGGTTTTAAAGTTTTCACTGGAAAATATTATCTATATGTCTCTTTCAACACCATCTGATTTGTTGCCTAAAGTATTTTCTGACATTGTTGAATTCTCAGAAATAGCAACTTTCATTTTGGTGTGAATCATTATGTTTCATCTTTTTTCCAACTTTCCTTTTGACAAAAATAATAAGTGTGTTTTCAAACTGTGTGCTGCTGTCCAATCTCTGTTCCCAAACAACTCTTGCTTTGGACCAGCCACTCCTGTGTTTTATTTGTTAGGAATAATTTCTCTCAGTAACAGCAGTCATGTGGCAGGGCCAAGGAGAGCACAGGGAGCCTTGCTCTGTAGTGCCCAGGACCCACATGCCCCATGTTCATATCAGGTCATGCCTAGTCTTGGTCCCAGTGCCTTGCCTCCAGTCCCAGCCTCATCTCTTAGTGGGACCTCTGGCTCCATCCCATTCCTTGACAGCCCCAGGGCTGCTGGCATGCCCTGTCATGGCTGTGCACACTCTGCTCTGGCTGGAGATTGAGGGCAGGACCCTAAAAGTGCCTGGGGCACCCTGATTTTGAGTGTTGGATGTGTCCAATTCTGGGCTACTCACTTCAGGAAAGTCATGGAGGTGCTGGAGCATGTGCAGAAAAGGGCAACAGAGCTGGGGAAAGGTCTGGAGAACACATCTAATGAGGAGCAGCTGAGGGAGCCAAGGAGGGCTCAGTCTGAAGGACAGGAGGGTCAGGGGCACCTTCTCACTCTGTACAACTCCCTGACAGCAGGATAGGGCGAGGTGGGATCAGGTTCTTCTCCCAGGCAACCAGCAACCAGACAAGAGGACACAGCCTCAAGCTGCACCATGGGAGGGTCAGGTTGGACATCAAGAAGACTTTCTTTGCTGAAAGGGTTGTCAAACCCTGAGTAGGCTGCCCAGGGAGGTGGTAGTGTCACCATACCTAGAGGTATTCAAAACACCGCTGGACATTGCACTCAGTGACTCAGCCACTGGTTGACAAGGTGGTGTTTGGTCAAAGGTTGGACTCAATGACCTCAGAGATGTTTTCCAACCAAAAATATTTTGGGGTAGTATGACTTCCCTGCTCAGCTCCATCCTGCCATGCTCCCTGACAAGGTGGCACTTCTGTCCCTTGTTTCTAAATGTAAATTCTCTTCACTAGATCAAAATGCAAGAAGTTTATTTTGAATATTCAAAAGCCGAACACGCAAACTCTGCAGCTTTAAAAGGCGAACCACACAGGGCTGCAACCAATATGGTTTTGTTTGGGTTATCATCTGCCTGAGGCTTTAATGATGTTTTTGATCTTCTGCTTATTTGCTTTCCTTTGTAAATCATTCAGCAAAGGTTATTTTTTTTTGTACAGTAGAGTATAAAAGCTTTGTTACTCTAGTTACTTTATGGAGATTATAACTTAAAAAAATGAATACATAAACACTACAATTTTACTAACATTTAGCTGGCATTTATAGTTTGCTATTTTAGAGCCTTATGTTGCGTTACATAGATAGATATAACGGATGTGTAGTGTAGTAATGAGATAATGACAAGTGCACTTTCTTCCTGTATGTCATTGAATAACAAAGGGCCAGAAAGCTGCAAAACATAAGCCTGTGTGTAGTTAAATTAGGCTACTAGGCACAAAGGGCAGGACTTTCTCATGAGTTTTTGGCTGCTTGTATGCAGAGTCCCCAGGGTAGTGAAGAGAAAATTACGGGGAAAAATGCTGTAATTTATTTCTCAGTACCTTTACTTTATTAATATTTTATTATTTTGTCCTGTTTTCCCCTTTTTTATACATCATAGCACTGACAAAAGAAAGAAAATGGAGAAAAAGGAGAAAAAAAACCCAAATAAGAAAAAAATCCCATAGGGTTTATAGCTGTCACCAATATAAATATCTTTCTGAAGAAGGCATATTTGAGCTACAGTTAATGTAAGTGGTTCACTGCCTTTTGTAATGGATATTGTTTATTATATTGTTTTCTAAGAGAAGATATAAGCAAAGACTATTACAGAAGAACTGCTGAGTTATCAAGTCTTGTCCAGATTATAGAGTGGCAGTACTGGAATTACAGAAGTGTCTGAAATGCAAAAGATATCTCTTGCTCTTGTTTTTTTCTCCCCACTCCATTAAAAGTTAAAGGTGGGAAGGGAGTTTTTGTGACATTTCTTGCACCTTAAAAAGAGAAATTCTGTCCCTGTAACACCTCGTGCCTATTGCCTGCAGTACAAGCAAATAATTTGATCCTTGACTGATGGGAATCCTTATGTTACCTTGAATTTTGATGAATACAGTTCACACCTGCTCTTCACCATACACTTTTAAACTTTTTTTTTTTTAAATTTGACTTTTTTACTTTTCACTTGCCCTCTTGTTTTCATATACTTTTCTAAACCTAGGTTATATTCTGTATTATTTTCATTCCGGGAAATAATTGGGAGTTTTCAATGCAAAAACCCCTACAAACAATTATTCCTAAAATAGATAAGAAGAACATTAAACAATAATATTAAAACAAACAAACAAAACCCCCCCAAAACAAAATGCATCCCAAAATGGCATAAGACCCAAAGCAAAACAAACCAAAAATCCAAAAGCAGAAGACTGTTTCAGTCACATATTTTTTTGTGCCACAGAAGCTGATGAAAAGTGTTGAAAAGAAACATGATATGGAAAAACATATTAAGAAAACTTCATAAATTTCTGTTCCCAGTAGTAATATTGTAACATTTTTTCCTACAATTTTGCATTTCAGCCATTTCAGAGGTTGCTATAGTAATGAACTGGGGTTTTATATAACTTAGATTGATACAGAGCTATGATCTACCTTGATGGTTAGAATTCATATTACTGCAGGCTTATGGCTACACTGATTAATGCATTATTTTTGTTAAATATTGCAACACAAGGTTGGCTACGGACTAAAACTATTTTTATATTTAATATTAGTAAATCCTTGTGTTTTGAATCATACTGTAAGTGATGTTTTGGCTGCATATTTAGAATGGAGGAAGTGGTGTTTAAAGTCTTGCAATATCAGACATTTATGGATTACAGCACAATGTTAATAAGAAACACGTATTTGAAACTGATGCTGCACTTTAGCAGCAGTTTAGCTGTGGAAGAAAAAAAGTATTTTGTGGATGTGGCCTATTAAAATGGTACTTTTAAGACACTTCAGGAGGAAAATGTAGAAGATGATTTATGTGTCGCTGGATGTATCCTTTTCCTCTCCTATCAGCCCCGCCCTGAACTGAGCCTATAGATGTTTTCTTGTTATAAAGAACCTTTTCTATTTTTTTTCCCTACAGAGTATCATAAATACTGTATATATAACACTTTTATACTTAATTACAAATCAGCCTGATTGTGGAAACAAGCTCTAATCTCTACCTTTAATTGAAGTTAAATGTAACTATACACAGCGGCAGCCAGACAGCTTCATTTGCCTAATGCACAGAATAAACAACCACAGAGTCGCATCAGAATTCAGGTCTTGTGATCTTATTCCTCAGAAGCTGCTTTACTAAAAAAGAAATAATAATAATAATAATAATAATAATAATAATAATAATAATAATAATAATATAGTGGTGGAAGCAGAACTTTCTTCATGATAAGGTGGGGTATAAATCTTTTTTTTGGTATTTCAATGAAATATTTTCAGAAATAGCAATTAAATATTTGCAGAAATAATACTTCTATTTAAGCATTCAGAAAAAATCACTCAAAAATAACTCTCTTAAGTATGTATATGATGACAAAGATCCCTTTTGGAAGAAAAAGAATGACAGAGAAGTATTATTCAACTGCCATTTTCACTTTGGGAACAAATCTTGTTGAAAGATTGATGTGTTGAAAATAATGTCAGTTGTTAAAAAAGTCAGGAATTCTGAGCTGAGGAATCATCATCATCAGATGGTTTTGGTTTATCAGTGAGTCTTTTTAGAATACACATGTATCATTAATTCTGAGAAACTGTCGTACGTTTTGTTATTTCTCCATAAGTCATATAATGTCATCTTCATTAGTGCTACATCCATGAGCAGACTGCTGAAAAGGAAACAAAGGTAGATTTGATATTTTTTTAAATGTAACTCAAATATCAGTATGTTTTACTTGTGGCACTCAATTATCCTTTTATCAAAATTCATGTCAAAACTGAAGTATTAGTATTCTAAATCTATGTCTTTCTGTTTGATTACTGTGATTGTCCCAGCTTGCCTAGTTCTAAAAATTTGAGATTAGTGATTAATAATACCAGCCAAATAATTCAAATTATTTTACAAATACTTTGAAATATTGTGCAATGAAATACAATTAATATTACATGCACTGTTAATTATGTATTACTTTTTATTTGACCCTTTTTACAGTAAGACATAATTCTTGAGTGGTGTTTGATCTGAAGAATGGATGTTCCTGAGCAATTTGTTTGCAAGTCAATAAAAATCATTTCCATTCATACTTAGCTGATGGCTAAGCAGTTGTTAAATGTCATTATCTAATAAGTAGTAGAGTGAACATTGCCAATGATCTTTGTCATGCTTTCACTTTTATATTAAACCTGCTTTTTCCAGAAACAGAATTATCTGGGTACCTGAAACCAGTGAACTTTACTGCTTAAAAGTATTATTTATAAACATAAAATTTTGACAATATTTCCTAAAATACATTTAAGGTTTCAATTCTTTCAGATTTTGGCATGCTAGCTGTTGAGACAGAGTGTTTTGACTTAATATTTGGAATTCTGTAGGAATCAGAGACCTCTCTGGTTTAACTAGAAACCAAGAAATCACTCAAGGATTTTACTTCATGAAATCATAGAGTCATAGAATGGTCTGTATTGGTCTGCCAATGGGCAGGGACACCTTCCACTAGACCAGATTGCTCAGAGCCCCATCCAACCTGGCCTTGGAAACTTCCAGGAATTAAACATCCACAGCTTCTCCAGGTAATTTCCTCCAGTGTCTGATCACCCCCACAGTGAAGAATTTCTTCCAAATATCATATCCAGACCTCAATCTAAAGCCATTCCCTCTTTTCCTATCACTCCAGGTCCTTATAAAAAGTACCCTTCAGTCCTTTTGTAGCCCCTTTAAGTACAGGAAGGTACTGGAAGGTCTCCCTGGAGCTTTCTCTTCTGAAGAGGCTGAACAACCCCAACTCTCCCAGCTTTTCTCCACATCAGTGGTGTTCCATCCCTCTGATCACTTTCTCTCGACTGGCTCCAACAGGTTCACATCCTTCTTGTGTTGGAGGACCCAGAGCTGGATGCAGCACTGCAGGTGGGTAGAAGGGCAGAGTCCCCTCCCTTCCCTGCTGCCCACAAGGCTTTGCATCCAGCCCAGGATACAATTCTTTACTCCAGTAATTTATTTTTTGTGAAAGAATATCATCATTCCATGTAGCCCAAGGTTCCAGTTTCTTCATGTGGAAATGTTTGCCCCCTATCAATTCCATTGCATTTCTCTTTCCTGACAAAATCTGTGATTAAAATGTACATGATCTCTAAGTCAGATTCACATTTTAATTTTTTCCCCCAGAAGAATCAGAAAAGTTAATTGATAGAATTATTGTGAAATGTGTCATCTTCTACAAGCTCTACTATTGATCTTAGAACTGTTAACAAATAAACTTTACATTATCAGACCAAAGGATTCTGTAAATGGAAAGTGGAGGAGACAGAAAACTGAATGACAAAATATAATTGTGAGTAAACAGATTTCAAACATCATCTTTTACAACCCATTATGAAAAAAAATTTCCCCAAACCCATGCTGTTCTCAGTGACTTACTGCATCTGCTTAATGATTGGAAGTACATATTGAAAAACGATTGATTCATACAAGATAATACAACTCACCTGTAAAAATGAGTAGCTAAAACAAATTATTCAAACACATTTAACAGAAAAATCTTTCACCAGAAATAATTTAAATATTTAATAGAGCCTATATTAATTAAATTCAGTGAAGATGAAATTCCTAATACCTATAATTTTTCCATGACTGTAAACGAAAACATGTTCCAAAGACGTGATGTGGGGGATGTGTTTTGAGATTGATGAGTAGCAAACCATATTGATCTTGTAGCTGCACATAATGATAATTTGTACATTTTTCCACATAATAACCATGTTAAACTCAGTGTAGAGACATGAGAGAGACCTCTTTCTCATGCTGGCTAAACAAATCTTACCTTTTTCCTCTTTTTACATACCTTTGAGGAAAGTGGTCTTGATTCCCCCACCAACCTGTATATTTCCTTATTCCTCAGGAAATTCTATCCCTTTTATGCTGCTGTACAAGAGAAATACTCTTCTATTTCTGTATTTACTCATGTAATTTTAATGTAAGAATAAAGCTACTAAGGCTCATATTTAGTTCTGAATTTTCCTGGAGCTGGATGGGATCACCCTAATAAACTGCTATTACTACTTAGCAGGTGTTGAACCCCAGGGAAACTTTCAGTACGTATGAGATTGTTCTCTTAATCTGTTTATATCTTCAGACACAATTTGCAAGATCAAGTGTTTGATATGTATGAAATAATTAAACCACTCCATAGTTGTTATCACAGTTGTGGAGTTTTTGATTATTATCTTTATATTACAATATTGGCTTTTAAATGTGGGTGAACATTTGCAAGTTGCATATACTACTGCCTGTAACAATTTACAAGGTCTGTTGCATGCCCATGTTGCCTGTAGACTTTGCTGTTAGAATATTTTTGTTATTTGGATATGTTATTTACCAGTTTTTCATTCTTTTTAATTAATCCCCAATTTAATCAAAGAGCTTTTTGTAAGTATTTGTGGGATGTTACTTGGCAATATGCTGGCAGTCATGTCCTAAACAGTCTTTTAGAATGACAGGAGAACTGTACTATAAAGAGACTACCCAGGCAGTTGGTTCAAATTTTGGCGTTTTGCACCACAGTTCTGTTTTCTTCTCACTTGAAATATGTGAGTGTTCTATTATCTGAAGCTGCAGAAGTCAAGACCACTTCTCAAATATGCTTCCCAAACTGTGAGGGATACACAAGAGGTAGACTTGTGTTGCTCCTACTTTGAGTTATGCCACTGCATAAAAGAGAAAATAAATGTAGTCCTATGGTATGGTTTCTGCACCACAAAAACAAAAGAAAAACCCCTAAATTTAGGAAAAATATATTCAACTTCAGAAGAAGTGCTTTCCTCTGATGTTACTGGTTTTGCAGAAAAATAAGTTTTGAAAAACATCTGTCCAGAGAACAGAACACATTATTACCCTCTTTTAATACGACTTGTCTCCACCACTGAAGGTAAAAATCTCAAATACTAAGCATTCAGTTTTCTTCACTGATTGGAAAACAACAAAAAAATATAGATTACTAAAAAACTGTCATCTTCCATAAAGATTTCATGAAAGGCACATCACCATTATGTTTAGCAAGGCACCAGGGTCAGAATCTCCCTTTGACTATCCAAATGTGAACAAAATTATTGATTTCTCTAATATTTTGTACGTTATATGATTTTTTCATTGTATTATAATATAATCTCATCCTGTAGCCTGTCAGATTATGTGCCATTCCTAATATGTCAAAAGACAACATTAAAAAATAATGAAAAAAAGCAAATGTAAATATTTTCTTAGAATGCATATTGGATTTTTGCTCCTGAAATATCTTTTTCATTTTGGAGAAATCTTATTGTGTGGAATATGTTTGTTCTGCAAATCCATCAAAAATTGTTTTTATGAACAAGTATTTTCAATCATAATCTGTTCTGATTAACATTTTGCAACAGTATTTTTCAACAAACATACTGAAAGAATGTTAAAGTTACAAATTCAAGTACAGCAGGTTTAGAGAAATCCAATTTCCACAGTCTGTATGCATATCATAATTCAATAAAGTACCCACAAATTATTTTCTTTATAGTTCTGTCCTCATTCACTTGATGCAATGGCCTTTCCCTTCATTGCCTGCAAATGCCACAGATCAACCAGGCAATTTTCCAGTCTGGCATCTGATGTCCTGAACTTGGCAAAGGTTACTTTTCAAAATCTCTCTTCTGCATCTAAATAGGAGTTTATGGAGTCGAAGTGTAAAAATAATATTTACTATGTTTCTTTTTTACCATCCTGTTCCAGTTCATATAAGTTCATGCTTTGGGAGTAAATTGGTAAATTGGCTTAATCTCTTCATTTTGCTCTGTGGTCAACTGACCAAACTTAAAAAGGAGCATACAGGCACTGGAAATGTCTGAAGTCATGTTTTCCACAAGACCTCCTAACTATGGGTAGTATGGCAATTGAAAAGTTTTCAAATAAATATTTATTTTCAAAAAATTAATATTAGTATATTTGATGAAAAATAATAAACCAAAATACTAGTTTTATAATAGAAAATACTAGCTCAGCAAAATACTTCACTTTATAGAGTCTGTGGTATGGGCAGAAAAAAATTTCATGTATTGCAGACATTGTAACAACCCAGGAATAGCAATATTTACATTAAACCTGAATACATTCCTTATTAACTCGCAGCATCTCTCAAACATAAATTTAAAGGCTGCAAATATACTTGCATGCTTTTACACAGAGTTCCCTTGAAACTTTTCCATGGACAGAAGGCCTGGGCTCTCCATCTTTGCCTCGATAAATCCATGTATTCCCCCCCTGTGCTTTATCCCTGTTCTGGAGCTGGTTGTTTTCTGGCATCTAACAATCTAAATCCCTGACTCGCACAAAAATACCCTTCTATGTGCAGGACCTCAAAAATTATCAAAGGGAGGCATCTGCCACTTCTCTTGCACCAGGCTGTCCTTATCCTGCTCAGGCACAGGCCAGTCTGAGGGTGAAGGTAAATAAATGTAGGTGTCTAAGCATTGGTGAGAGAGTAGGGGCTTCATGTGCTTGCCAGAGACCTTTTCAGCTGTCTTATTTCCTAATATTTTATGAACATACAAGAAACTGGCAGATAACACATAGGTCCTACAGAAATGCTTGCCCTCTTGTATCAGAAAAGGAAAGAAATTCTTGTTGCGATTTCCAGAAGTGCATTAACACACTCAGTATAAATCCGGATGAACAAAGTGGGATTCAGGTACCTGAAAATCAGCTTTTTTATTGTGAGGAGCCCCACTGATGAAGACCAGAATCCAAACAAATGTGTTAGATGTCAGTCTACTCTGCCTGGATGTCTCAAACCCCTCCACAAACTCCCAAATGACATCAGTTATTTACCTATTCAGAGCTGAATGTTGTCTATACATAATAACTCAAATACTTAAAATTGGGCATCTAGCTGCATCTCAGAGATCCTGAGGTATCCTTCCACCATGAGCTGCCCTCTTGATATCTCCCATAGATATTTTGTCACATAAGGTAGCTATAAGCAAGTGTTTCAGGTATTCTATGATCAAGAATGGCTCTACATAGATGCCTTTATGCATTTGAATTGTTTTGCTACATTTAGATATCTAAATTTAGATGCCTGCAGTATGGTACTAAAAGATATAATGAGGTATTTAGTTGTGCTGGAACAGCTGAAATTCATTTTGACTATTTTAGAACTGCCTGTCAGGATAGGATCAACCCAGCCTATGAATTTTGGCTTTCTTCAGTGCTTTAGAACTAAGAATGGCCCTTTATTTTAATGAATCATTTCATCCTCCAAGTAATAACTGAATGAAGAAATTCTGAATTGTTTATTAAAATATGCATACCACCTACATGTATAGATATAAGTATATATGTACAGCTACAATTTGATGAATTCTCTGCAGTCTCTTACCACTATAAATGACTTCAGTCTCACACTCATTCTCATACCAACCAATACCTGGAGGTGTGTACATCTGCCAAGTTATCTGGAACGAAATTACCCTTATGTGGGCAGTCTGCTCAGAGAGGATGGAGATGCAGTGGCATCAGTTTTCAAGCCCTTCCCAGCATTCCTTGAATTCTGATTATGAATGTTCTCATTTTGGATGTGTCTGGTTGATACCAGTCAGGATTAACAGCGGTTAATCTCTTAATCTTGTCCCATCTCTGCTGCAAGGATTTAATTACTGTCTCTCTTTTATACCTAGCTGACTTGAGAATTTGCAGTTAGATTTGTGCATATCAGCCACACATACCATTTTTATAGCCCTTCTCCATGCACATTGATATGAAGATTTTGATTAGAATTTTGCAAAGTCCTAGAAGATTCCTGGGCTTCTATTTTCTTCTATATCATAGACAGTTCAGTGTGTACCGGTAAAACTTGACATCTACCTTTTATGATATTCATAAGTTTTCTTGTCAGAAGTCTCCAAAGCATCTGGAGTATTTCAGCAATATATTGTCTTAAACTTTCCACTTTCCAAGTCTGGAATTGCAAATGAAGATTACAATTTTCTTCCTTCCTTGCAATCATTTTTATCTTTAAATTCTAACCTAATGCACTCTTCATATGCTGTCGGTTTTATTGGATTCTGATGAGCTTTATGATGTGCCTTCCTGCTTGCTCATTCTCTATTATTCATCTTACGTTATCCATTTTTATCCCAGACAAACTGGAAAAAGAATTTGAAAAGAAACAGAAGAGTCAGATGTCATTGCTAGGACAGACACATTCTTGCTGTGTATTGTGATCATACTTTCACTGACTTTCCTGCTGAATGTTTATTATTAATAATAAAGGGCCTTAATTGTTATAATAATTAAGGACTACCTCTCTGTATAATCTGAACTTTCCTGATTATAAGAAAAATGGCAGATCACATCAGGTACAGATCTTATCCAGGCTCCTCTATGCAGCAATTTTGCCTCTGAGCAGCAGCTGGCTCTCTCCTGAGTTTAGCAGCAAAGCTGTCAATGCCATGTACACACTGTGTAGTTCAGTTCCAAACCCTCTTTTGTGAGAGCACGGGGATAGTTGTAGAAAAATTGTGCTAGGATTAGGCAGAAATTTTGAGTAAGCTCATCTTATTAAAAGGAAACTTATTTGTGGTGTTATTCCTTTATAGAGCATTTTTCTAGCAATGTTAAACATTGGTACACATATTAAAAAAAAACAGGAACTTTGTATTACCACTCTCACATTCCAGTAGTAAGAGCTGGAGGAAAAAAATTGTAAAACAAAGAACCTATTCAAATACTTTCTGCTTAAACCATTAAGTCTATTTGGAAAGTTGTTTCAGAACCACTAGAATAATGATGAAAAATCTGTTGGTAAAAGTGTAAGAATGAAGACTCAAAAGACAGGTCAAATCCAGCCTCTTCAGGGCTCTGTATTGGCTTGGGCTGTTGTCTTCTGTAGCTGCCCTGACAAGACATTTAGTTCCAGACAAAGTGGTTCATGTGAAGATAAAGTACAGCTGAAATGTGCCCTGATAACTCTGTGTGACCCTTGTGCACCTCTTGCATCCCTGAGTCCTGGAAGAATGCCAGCCAGCAGGGAGCCAAATGGAGGTGGAGAGGGACTGCAAGGTGATGGCAGCTTAAGAGTTGGATTAGATTCTTGTGGGTCCCTCCACCTCAGTATTGATTCTGTGATTCTAACTCAAAGGATTTTTATGTCCTACTGCTAAAGGCAGGTGCCTTCAGAGAGCTGTACAATCCCTCAGCCAAAATGTGCCTGCACAGATGAGAGGGATCTCTGGTGCTGCACATCCATGTCTCCCCATGGGCTGAGCTGGGGGTTTGTCCATCCCCATGCATATGAGCAAATGTCAAGAGCTGTAGCTTCTCTAGGGAGCCATGGATCAGGACTTGGAAGCAGCACAGGGCACACAGTGGTCTTCCCTCTCCTCAGTCACTTGCTGAAAATTTTGAAAATGTCTCTGGAATAGCATCAGCCCAAAAGGAGAGCTGCATGGTGCACATCTACTCTCTGCCCCATTCTCCTCCTCCATGTGAGCTTTTTTTCAAAATAGTTTCTGATTCATGGGCTCATCCAACACCTCTTCTGTTTTGCCTCCAAATCTCTTTGGAGATTTCCTTATTGATCTCATGGGTGTGTTCTGCTGGATTGGCATTTTGTCCTGGTTTCTTACATAGGCAGGCAAGGTTTCCTGAGCCTGGCAGTGCCGTGCCTGATCTCAGAGACCTCAGAAGTGTTCCACAGATGTTCTACGATACCTTCAAGGTGGCCACTCATGGCGGGCAGCTCCATGTGTGCCATGGGCAGATCTGAAAGGATGTCTTGCAGTGTTTTCCCCAGAATGGGGGAGCAGCCTAATGGACATGATAGCCTGGACAGGACAGTGCATGTGTGGGCTACATACTCTGCCTTTTTTTTTTATGCCCAAAAAAGTTCACCATGCAGAAGGGACAGTGAGTTGTGATGAGAAGCAACAGGGGTGTTACTAGCAGGCTGCACCAGTCTTTGGGATCTCACAGCCAGAAATTTCACTGGAAAGTGTCTAAATATGTGTGCATGCTCCCACCAGGCTGGGTACAGTAAGTATACAGAGGATGGCATAGCAGGGTGGGGATTTTGACTCTGTGGTGTTACAGAGGATGCAATGGGAGTGTAAATACAGCCACAATTGGTAGCATCCACATAGTTACTTGTGAATCATATTTTGAAATAATTTATGAAGGATGGAAATAAAAACCTTCCACCTGGCTACTACATGGTGGTCAAGATGCTGATAATTTTTTCTTTCTGTGTTGTAAGCATCCACAATATATAAGTACTGCTCCATTTCATTATTATAAGTGGCAAAATGTGCATAGGCTTTTCAACCAGAACTCTTTCAGATCTGGACAACGCTCAATTTGTTACAGACTAAAACTGCTTGTGTTTTTAAATTCAAAAACGTTGTGGGATGGATAAAGTGTCTGCTCTCTGCAAATAAGCTTCCTAGTGGCATATTGCAATTCTCAGCAATGCCTGTCTCTGTCAATTCACTCAACAATCTCAGGTAGGCAGAGTGGAACAAAATAAGTATTTTCTGCAGGTGAATTAATTTCCCTTGTGGTTAGTGGGTAGGTTTGTGAGGACAATAAAAACTATGCTTTCTTTTTTTTTTCCTTTAAAACCATGTCTGCAACTAGCACATGCATGCTCAGAAGGAAAATTTAGAATGTTTGCTCAGTTCAAGTTGGTAAACAGGTATTTTGCTCTGATGAGATTTAGCACGGAGTTCTGGGAATACAAAGATCTCATAAACCATCTAGGTTGGCTGTCACACACCTGTTTATGCAATAAGAGATCTAAGGGATAAAATTATGGGTAATGGGACTGTAAACAAAAAATTGGAGTGGTTATATTCCAGCTGTGTAACTTGCTATTACTTTTTCAATCCTCAGGACTTCTGATCTGCAATAATTTCTGCAAAAAGGCTTCAGTAAAAATAAAAATCACAGAACAGGACTGAATGTTAGAGCATAGACTTCATGTTAGACTTAGTTCTGTCTGTCTACCTGCCTATACACAGAAAAACATGATGAAATTAGTCACATACATAGCACCTGCAAGAGAAGCAGTGGAAAGTGTATTAAACTCTGAGGTTTAATCTGCATGGGATTCAATGCTTGCTTAAAGTGAGCATTTGCTGCTTCCAGGATGCCAGTTTAACTGTTTCATGGTGGGTTTTCTGACAATCTGCAGACAATTCCTCATGCATAAGCTATTTAGAAACTCATGTTCTCCTCCTAGAACATGATATTTTATTTTATATTATTTTATTTTATTTTAGTGCCTATTTCAAATTGGCAGGATTTGTGGGGGATAGAAAATACAGCAGGCTGCCTTACACCCATTAAGACAAGTTCTTGGCTCTACCAGTCTGTACATGGATGTGTGGAACTAAGAACAGAAACACCAGCAAACCACAGCTTGAGTGAACTTTTAGTGACCTCATGCATAGAATCTCCCAGCTTCTTGTCTTGCTAATCATTGCATTAATTTGAGCCATAAATACTCCTTTTCTTAGTTTTTTATTAATTATGCAGCTGACATCACCTTACTTACATCAGCTAGCTAAGGACTTTTACAGCTGTTTTTTAACACCTTTTCTTAGTATAATAACATCTTTTGTACTTAGGACAGCCTGTTGATCCACACAGAAGCAGCATGTAGGTGCAATTAAAAACTGTGTAGAAGGAGTCATCATTGAATTAACTTCTACTGAATGGAAATAGCAAAAGAGAAACAGAATGAGAAAAGCAGAAGCAGTTTGGAGAGAAAATAAAAGAATAGCGAAATAGTAAAATAAAGGATTTCTGTTTATGAAGGCAACAAAAAATTCATTAGAGAGGTACAAGTGTAGAGGTTTCAGTGAAAAAGCAGTAGATGAGGAAAATAGGAGCTACAAGGCAGTTCAGCAATTATGCTGTTAATGGGAGATATGGAAAATAATCATTAGGAAAATAATGGTCAATTAATCAGTCAGGCAACTAAGCAATAAAATGCAATATCTTATGGCTACTATTTATTTCATTAAATTTAGGTAGAAAGAGCCCCAGGTTCTCTTCACATATTAAAATGCTGAGCCTCCAGTTCATTTTTCTTTGGGAAATAAACACTAAAGAAAGGAAGGCTGTCTAATACCTTATAAAAGGAAGACTCATTTACAGTAAATGAAACAAACAGATCTAGATCCTAGCAGCTGGTTCAGTTTAGATAAACTCCCTCCATTTGTAAACAACATTTTGCTGGGATTAGGATGTTGAAGCATTTGGTAGATTATGAGAAATGATAGAACTTGTGGTGCTTTTATTTTATAAACATTTTATGAGCATGTGAGAAACAGAAGTTATTTGTCTGAAAGGCTGAAGTGTCTCAGACAGATGTGATTGCTGATAAAAATCTGGCAAATAATAGCAGTGAATATGATAAGAGTAGTTTTCACTTAACATAAAAGGACTTTAAAACCTTTCAAAAGACTTTCTGATGTAAATATCTTTATTTTCTTTCTGAGTTCATGCTATGTGGCCTGGTATGTATCTGAAATGTTGTAAAAAAATGTTGTATTTGAAAATGATTAGGCCAATTATACTTAAATATGACTACCCTGTCAATAAGTATCTTAAAATTATATTATTTGAAAATACAACATTATCAATTATTCCCTTATGTGATTGCTTTTTTTCTTAATATCTCCTGTAAATGTTGTGAATTCCTAACACATACATGGAATAAGTAGTATCAGAGATGCAAATTGGTAAGAGTGAAAAGTCTGACTTTGACTCCAAGCAACTATTTTATGTAGCATGAAGCCAGATAACATTTCTGCTGTTGGTAATAAGTTGACATCATTCACTATCAATCACACAATATGTCTGTTGCAGCTGGAGTTAACTCCATTAAGTTACAAATCACAGCAGTCACTACAAATAAAACACCCAGTGCATATTTTAAAATAAGCTGTCTCTGAAAAAAAAAACCAAAACCAACCCAACGTTATGGGTGTGTGTTGCTGCCATAACAGGTCACAGAGTTCAGATAAAAATGGAACTGGTAATTCAAATTAGGTGTTCTACTTACAAATAGGTTAAACTCCTTACATGATTGTCTTTCTGGTTCTACATGTTACAGCTGATAGGAAACAGCACAGAGAAAACAGATTGAGTTCAAACATATTTAAGAATTTAAGAATTAGAACAGAGCAACAGAATGACACCAATTAGCACAACCAGGAAAGACAACTGGCCCCAGTGTACACCTACCAAAAAAACCCAAACTAAAAAGAAACCCGCAACAGAGTCGAAGAAATGTAAGAAATGTTGAGCAGCTGGCATATAATAATTATACTCCTCAAATTAATTCTTCTTCTTTTTTTTTAATTTCAAGGACAGGAGTATTAACTAGGAGTTTAATAATATTTAGAGTTTCATTTTGTGCAAGTGCACATATGCCTGGCATTTTTTTGCATGTATTTTGTGGCAGTGAATTTTTTGTCAAAACCTTATGCTTAAATGTGTGAAGGTCACAGAGGACTTGCTTTGATTCCAACATCCACTGCCCAGCCATTTGTTTGGCTTCATAAAATCTAAGCCTTGGCACAGACTTATAAAGGTGAAATCTGTAGAGTGCTTTTTCCCAAATTTCAAGGCAATTGTTCCAGTGAAATTTCAGTCAGGTTTTTTGAAGCTCAGACATATGCATAGTAGTAGTTGAATTTTATAAAATATGGAAAAATCTTATTTCTAAAGCATAAGTACTCAATCAGGGCATGCTGCATCAGATACTTTGTTAATGAAGATATAATAGAAGCTGATTGAACAGGAAATTCAGAACAGCAGCAGTGCAAGAATGTGCTGTGAAAAGCTTCTTCTCAAAATCAAAATAAATTGTAATAATTTATTATGGCTGTAAAGAACCTTCCTTCTGATTTTTTCAAAGCATTTCATTGAGGAACTCTGAGGCACACCTTGGCAGTCCAGCATGATGCTCTGTGGTCCTCCCACAGAGGTCCAAGTAAGCTCTGGAAAGGCTCCATGGGTTAATTTGGAAAAGCCATGCAACTACAGTTGAATGGGCAGGTAGTCCTGCTGATTGGTTGCATGTCCCAGTAGAGATAATTAACTTCACACTGATACAAATTTGCCGTACTTGTCATTAGTGCTTGGTTTGGCACATGCTCAGATTTCTCAGCTGTCCTCTTTGTGACACAGAACCTTCTCCTAATTTCCATAGTTTCTGGACAAAATCTGTGCCAGGGTAACTGGGAGGCCAAGGACCAGAAGTGGGAAGGATCACACTGAGAGGCAACAAAGGCAAGTCACTGAGAGAGCTTTAGGGACATCTGTGACTTGTAGGTAAGTCCACATTTAAAGATTGTCCTGACAGCAGTGAGCTTAGTACTATGTTTCTTTAGATATGTTTAATTTTATGGAAAACAAGTTTAAAATGCCAGCACAATAATGAGAGAAGCAGAAAATGGAAGGCTTTTTTTTTTTTTTTTTTTTTTT